>CM065746.1:3136828-3209328 GCA_033310375.1 Conus canariensis
TTGTGCACACACTAGCATTGTGTGTGTGTGTGTATTTGTGTGAAACAATGTTTTGTGCCAAAATGAGCCAGCAACACAGTATTTTCTGTGTTTCATGGTGACATGTTTGTTAAACAATGTTTTGTGTCAAAATGAGCCAGTAACACAATATTTCCTGTGTTTCATGGTGACATTTTGTTAAGCAGTGCTTTGTGTCAAAATGAGCCAGCAACATGTTTCCTGTGTTTGCCCATTGGGATGCCACAGAGTCTTTCAGACATCTTCTGGACATTCTGTGCTTCCTGTGTTTGCCCATAGGGACGCCACAGAGTCTTTCAGACACCTGGACATTCTGTGCTTCCTGTGTTTGCCCATAGGGACGCCACAGAGTCTTTCAGACACCTGGACATTCTGTGCTTCCTGTGTTAGGCCATATGGACGCCACAGAGTCTTTCAGACACGTTCTGGACATTCTGTGCTTCCTGTGTTTGCCCATAGGGACGCCACAGAGTCTTTCAGACACGTTCTGGGCATTCTGTGCTTCCTGTGTTTGCCCATAGGGACGCCACAGAGTCTTTCAGACACGTTCTGGACATTCTGTGCTTCCTGTGTTTGCCCATAGGGACGCCACAGAGTCTTTCAGACACGTTCTGGACATTCTGTGCTTCCTGTGTTTGCCCATAGGGACGCCACAGAGTCTTTCAGACACATTCTGGACATTCCCTGCTTGTCCCTTTCTCTTTTCTGCCACTCTTTTTCACTCTGCCTTTTTGACACTTTGTCTTTATTTATCATCTTCTACTGTTTTTCTACTCTGCCTTTTTGACACTTTATCTTTATTTATCATCTTCTACTGTTTTTCCACTCTGCTTTTTTGACACTTTGTCTTTATTTATCATCTTCTACTGTTTTTCTACTCTGCCTTGTTGACATTTTTTGTCTTTTATATGGTATCTTCTACTGTTTTTCTACTTTTGTAGACCATTCTCCTGTCTTGGTTCTGGATACTTTTTAAACAGGTACTTGTGGTCGCAGAGTATGACATGCCAGCTTGTTTGCCCTCATCGGGCAAGCAGGTAGTGGGCATTGTACACACTGTCCAGCATGGTTTCTGGCTGTCTAATCTGTTGTGTCTGTGTGGCCCTAGGCCAGGGCATTTTTGATACATGTTTTTGGTAATATTTCAATGTTTCTTTTTTTGTATTAACTTTATATAATAAAGCAAAAAGAGAGAATCTGAGAGCATGAGATGAAGCAGAGTGACTAGTGCTGTCAGTATGGTCTGATCGCATCCGTGGTAACAATGGGGGGGGGGGGGGGGGGGGTAGGGGGGTGATGTTCTTTCAGGATGTGACATTTTGGGGGTTGCAGGATGTGACATTTGGTGGGGGGGGGGGGGGTGGGGGGTGGGTGGGGTTCTTGGTGGTCGGGGGGGGGGGGGGGGGGGGGGGGGGGGGGGTGGTGGGGGATGTTCTTTCAGGATGTGACTTTTTCCACATGTGAGTTTGACCAACCTGAACAAGCCCTGTATGGCTGGCTGTGCTATCACAGTAGAAGGTGTAAACACTTTCCATATACGTTTTAGAGAGAGAGAGAGAGAGAGAGAGAGAGAGAGATCACACACACAGGGACTTCAGGGTCGGGCCTGCATCAGATATTTGATCATTGTAAAACTGTCTCCTAACTGCTTGATTTCTGATCTGTGTGTTCCAAACCACTTGAACTACAGGAAAGAGTTGATCATTTGGTAAATGTAGAGCTGATGAACATATGCAGCTTGGAACAAGAGTTGTTTGGCAAAGAATACTGAACCCCCCATACCCCAAAGTCTTGCCCATCTAGTTTCAGTTAAGACAGGCTTAAAAATCATATATCTTGCATGGAGCCCCATTTAATCAGTCAGCCCCCCCCCCCCCCTCCCTTTCCCACCCTTTCACCACTTCTCACTGTTTTCATGTTTTTAAAGGTACATGGGACACACACATACACACACACACACACACACACACACACACACACACACATCCAAATGACAGTAAAATCCTCACACTTTTATGCCTGTCAGATAGAAACCAGATGCGTCAGTGATCTCATGATTCATGTCCAGCCTGTACATTTCTGGAGGTTTACGGTGTGTTCCTTAAAAGGGGATGCTAGCTTTTTCAATACAAACTGTTTCCCCTTCTTACAGGAGGCTTTCTGCTAGTAGTTTCTTCTTTTCTGCTGCTCCCTTTAACTTTTTTTTCTCTATTTTTTTTTTTTTTAAACAATCACAGTGTCTGTCTTTGTGGTTTGTTCCTGGTCTTCGTGGTAAACTGAACACATTTTTAGATGTAGAATCTATTTTGTTCAAGGGAACCTGCGTATGTTTTTCTGTGTTGGAATTTGTTTTAGCATGCCTTTCACCTGTCTGTTCAAGCAGATCTTGATACACTGTTCTCTTTTAGAATTTGATATAACATGCCGTGCACCTTTCTTTGTTCAGAGAAATCTTCATACATTTTTCTCTCTTAGAATATATTACAACATGCTGTTCATATCTCTTTGTTCAAGCAAATCTTCACACTTTTTTTTTCCCTTTTAGAACTTAGAGCTTGTCATTCACATGTCTTTGTTCAAGCAGATCTTCATACATTTTTTTCCCCTTTGCTTTTAGAACTTACAGCATGCTGGCTTTCCCCCCCATAATTTGGCAACTAGGCACTGGAAATCTACATACTGTCTGGAATGGACTCAAATTGCCATATATATATATATGTATGAAAGACAATGTGGGCAGACATACAGTTGAAGTGTTGGCCATATGCATTATCATGAGATGTGAGTTATGGGGGATATGTGTGTGATGTGTGCGTCTTTGTGTGTGTATATGTGTGTGTGTGTGTGTGTGTGTGTGTGTGTGTTTTAGGACAGGACTTCTTTATCCTGTGAAGGCCGTGTGTGGTGTGCTGGGCTTTATTGATAAAGAATAACAAATACAGTTTACAATACACTTACAGTGGCAGGCCTGTTTTTGTTGATAAAGAATAACAAATATAGTTTACAATACACTTACAGTGGCAGGCCTGTCTTTATTGATAAAGAATAACAAATACAGTTTACATTACACTTACAGTTGCAGGCCTGTCTTTATTTGGGGGAGGGGGAGGGGGGGAGGGGGGGGGAGGGAAGTGGGAGGAAGGAGTGGGGAAGGAGGTTGGGGTCAGCACTAGCTACTGAACAGATGTAAAGCTGTGACTGACCCCCCTCCAGGCTGAAGCTGCAAGCAGGTGTTCATTCATTGCATGGATTGAGAGGATTCAGACTAGCCCATTCCCACCAAACCCCTCCTCATACCCTCATCCTTCACTCCCCCCTCACCACACTGGAGATACCCCTTCCACACCAGCCAGGTGTGTGTGTGTGTGTGTGTGTGTGTGTGTGTGTGTGTGTGTGTGGTGTGTGTGTGTGTGTGATATGTGTGTTTATTTGTATGTATATGTGTGCCTGCATGCATGATTGTGTGCATACATTTGTAGACTATCCAATGGTGTTATTACTAAAAAAAAATAGATGTGTGTGTGTGTGTGTGTGTGTGTGTGTGTGTGTGTGTGTGTGTGTGTGTGTGCGTTTGCATGTGTATGTGTGTGCATGTGCGCTCACACTCGTGCCTGTGTGTGTGTGTGTGTGTGTGTGTGTGTGTGTGTGGGCGGGAGAGAGAGAGAGAGAGAGAGAGAGAGAGAGAGAGAGAGAGGAGAGAGAGAGAGAGTCAAACTAACCTTAAAATACCCACAGATGTGAGATGGCCCGAAGTTTTTGTTGTCCTCTCATATTGAGCAGGGCAGACAGTTCTGATTCAATGCTGCTGGCTGGTAACAGATGTAGGTGATGCTGATCAATAAGTACATTTCCCTGTGCCTGGTGAGGAAAGCAGTTCAGTGCAAACAAACAGGGGGAGAGAAGTATGGGTGACATGAGTGACTGTGTGTAAGGGGGGGGGGGGGGGGTGGTGAGATGGGAGGGGGGGGAGGGGGGAGCTGTTTCAGGGGTAAGGGATGGGGTTAGGGGAGGGAATTATAAATGAATGTGGAAAGTGAAGGCATGATGAAGTGAAGATGAAGGAATGTGTGTGTGTGTGTGTGTGTGTGTGTGTGTGTGTGTGTGTGTGTGTGTGTGTGTGAGAGAGTTAGTGCATGTGTGTGTGTGTGTGTGTGTGTGTGTGTGTGTGTGTGTGTATGTGTGTGTGTGTGTGTGAGTGAGTGCATGTGTTCCTGTGTGCATGCTCATGTGTGGTTGAATGTGTGCTTAGTCAGTTAATGGTATAGTGCCTGTGTGTGTGCGCATGGATGACCAACACTTTTACTGTTTTGACATAGATGACATATGTTATGCAACTGATATTTGTAGGTGTGTTGACACTTGAACGCACTCTGATGCATTTGCAGTGTGTTGTGCTTGTGTTCCTCTGAATCATGTACATGCACATCCCCATAGGGATGCCTGGGCTGTTTCACTTTACATTGTATCCCTGCCTTGTTTAAATTCTGTGCTGTTAACTTCCTCTTTTTTTTGTTTACTGTCTTTGACAGGTGTTTACATCCACGCGCTTGCACGCACGCATACACGCATGCATGCACGCACGCACATGCGCACGCACACACACACACACACACACACACACACACACACACACACACACACACACACACACAATGCAAAACGCTACAACACAGTTCAACAGTCCTCCTCCCCTTTCCCTTGCAACACTCTTCACCTCCCTCCCCCCACCACCCTCCACCGCGCCTGTCCCCTTGCTCAGTCTGTAGAATTGTTCCATACAGGTAGCTGGGGGTTTATCTCCCCCTTAAATCTAATAAATGACAGACTGCCAGCTGGAGGTTTGCCTCTCCCTTCAATCTAATAAATGACAGACTGCCAGTTAATGACAACTACTTGACCTCACATTACAATAAATTGGTAGGCCTGAGTGTTACAATTCCTTAGATTGTAAAGGATGGAGTTGGTGGTGTTCGTTCATTTAAAAAACACACCATTTTTTATTAACTTTTTACAATGCTTTACACAGTGAAGAACCAAAAAAAAAAAGGGGGTGAAAAAAAGACCCAACATCTTCACCCCCCCCCCTCACCATTCCCCCCAGAACAAACATCCACCCACTCCCTCCCTCCCCATCCACTCCCCCCTCTCCCTCCGTCCCCACGCCTTGTCAAGCTGTTGACAAAATGTGGATCCAACATGACTTAAGTATTAAGTACCTGTCTTTTATCATGGTTACAATGTGATGTAGAGCGAAGTGTTATTCAATGTATCAAAGTATATGCATGTCCGGAAAGTACAGAGCATAGGACAGACCAATACATACATACATACATATGGAAGGAAATACAGACAAAAATGTTGTTGAACAGAATGGGTTGGACGTTAAGGAGCTGAGAGAATGCACACATTGTGAACTGTTTTCCAACAGTTATAGTATTATGAGTCTCATTGATAGTTCTAGTGATAAATTACATTGATAAAGCAGAAAGGTTACCACCAATACAAACAGTCATACGTCATGAGAAGGAAAACGGTACCAGCCATTAGCCCCTGTTTACAAGGAAGTTGATCAAACCATTAAACAGAGGAGACAAGGGGTTCATTTGTCAGCCATTTAGTGTGGACATCTTTATAGTTCATGTTTATGTATGCATTATGTTTTTCAATCTTGTACTGAATTTTAATGTTTTCAGAAACCTGCTACATGTGGGAGGCTGCTTCTCAGTCTACATGTGTACATATATTGTTTTGCCAAAAGAATAATGTTGTGATCTGGTGACTCCATCTGTCTATCAATCACTGTGTGTGTGTGTGTGTGTGTGTGTGTGTGTGTGTGTGTGTGTGTGTGTGTGTGTGGGTGCATGCGTGTGTGTTCCTGTTTTGTGTATGTTCTGATATAGGGATGCTTTGCCCTTAGAGTATCATAATTTGAATAGACACAGCCATATAAATTAACTGGCACTGACGCCCATTATGGCTAGATCAAACAAATTTTAAGGGGGGGGGGGGGGTGGAGAGGAGGGGGAAGGGGGAGGGGGAAAGGGGTGTGGAGAGGTAAAGTAGGGGTAGGGGTGGAAATGGATAACTTTTGTAGACAGCGACTCAGGCTTACATAGACCTCAGTTCACATGTGGCAGGTTCAAAGACTTGTGATTGACATTGGGTCAGTGTTTAATCTGGATTCAGAACACAGGTGATATAACCACTTACCATTTGCTGATCGGGTGATGAAGAAGGATATAAGGAGGATTTAGTAGCTCCAAGGTCTGTGCCATCACAGAAGAAGAAGGAAGGGGAAGACTTACTACTGGTGACCGTTCTGCAGAATGGTGCTGAACAGTTATGGATTTGCTGTGTTTTAAAATTGTTTGCTTTGAGGCAGACTGGCTCAGTGATTGCTTCATTACAGTTTGCCGATTGGAGCAATACAGGGCTCATCATACTTTTGTTCTTTGTCTTCCTTCTGTGTGCTCTCAGTGGTGTTAAACCCATGCTGATCATAAATGGCTACTCCATACACAACCACACCAGTCTTGTTTCCTTGCAGCCTCTGTATTAGCAGTCTGTAGAGAGAGCTGTCACTACCAAGTCATGGTTGAGGTGAATGGGGTATAGTCCTCTGCTTGGTGTGCTGCAGAACAGAGTAAATGATGTGGTGAGGCAGAGACCTGTTTGCTGTGTTGCAGAATTCTTTGACTCTGATCTGATCATGAATCCGCCAATGCCCATGGGCTTCGAGATGCCGGGAGACCCTGACACGGTGAGTTTTCAATAATTATGTCTGATGTTTATACTGAATGCTGTAATTTTTTCCCAGTATAGAGTGTTACTGTTGATATTCAGTCTTGCCCTAAACCACTCAGTAAAGTTGCTGCCTTTCGGCATCTTTCCGTCCCTTTGCTTTCTCTGGCTTTTATGACTTTGGGGGGGGGGGGGGGGGGGGGGGGGGGGGGGATTGGGGACTTTTTTTCCTCTAAGTCTGTACAGTGGAACTCTCTGACAAAGATCAGCTCTTGTGGGGATGCGTAGGGATCTTTAGGTGTATCCATTGCCTCTGGAAGTGGAAGTTCTGTGTTAGTAATTCATTGTTTTCTGACCTCTTTCAGTGTGCATTGTTTATTTTTTAAAGAAAAATTTTTTTTTTTCATCTGTTGTCCACTGTTGCTTTACCTTTGTATTACATTCATGTGTCCAGAAACTCCCTTGCACTTTCATTAAGTTTACAGCTTGCCAGTTCCTGGTTGTAATCTGGTGACTAGCTTGATCAGTTTGTTGTAATCTGGTGACTAGTATGATGCATTATGTTTAATCTGGTGACTAGATAGTGATGCATTTAATTGTTACAATCTGGTGACTAGATAGTGATGCAGTTAATTGGTGTAATCTGGTGACTAGATAGTGATGCAGTTAATTGTTATAATCTGGTGACTAGATAGTGATGCAGTTAATTGTTGTAATCTGGTGACTAGATAGTGATGCATTTAATTGTTATAATCTGGTGACTAGATAGTGATGCAGTTAATTGGTGTAATCTGGTGACTAGCTAATGATGCAGTTAATTGTTGTAATCTGGTGACTAGATAGTGATGCATTTAATTGTTGTAATCTGGTGACTAGATAGTGATGCAGTTAATTGTTGTAATCTGGTGACTAGATAGTGATGCATTTAATTGTAGTAATCTGGTGATATAACTAACACTATTCTAAGATAACGTAGAAGATGGCAGTTTGAATGCTTTCATCAAATAAATGTGAGAGAGAGGTAGAGTGAATGAATTTCCTGGAAACAGTGTTGTTCAGTACTGATGATGCAGGCGCAGGAGAACTGTGATACTCGTGACAAAATGCAGTGTGCTGTATTTGGCCGAGAGGGGCATGTTTCAAACAGAACATTTCCAATGTGGGTCAGACTTCAAGCCTTTGCATCAGCCTGTCTAAACAGACACATGTGATGTTGAGGTAGCACATTTCCAATGTGGGTCAGACTTCAAGCCTTTGCATCAGCCTGTCTAAACAGACACATGTGATGTTGAGGTAGCACATTTCCAATGTGGGTCAGACTTCAAGCCTTTGCATCAGCCTGTCTAAACAGACACATGTGATGTTGAGGTAGCACATTTCCAATGTGGGTCAGACTTCAAGCCTTTGCATCAGCCTGTCTAAACAGACACATGTGATGTTGAGGTAGCACATTTCCAGTGTAGGTCAGACTTCAAGCCTTTGCATCAGCCTGTCTAAACAGACACATGTGATGTTGAGGTAGCACATTTCCAATGTGGGTCAGACTTCAAGCCTTTGCATCAGCCTGTCTAAACAGACACATGTGATGTTGAGGTAGCACATTTCCAATGTGGGTCAGACTTCAAGCCTTTGCATCAGCCTGTCTAAACAGACACATGTGATGTTGAGGTAGCGAGGAGACAGACCTGCACACAGACATTTTGTTTCATGTTTCAATCCTCTGCCTGAAATTTCCAAATGCATGTGTTAATTTCATTGCATGTTTGATACACAAATGCATGGAATGGAGAGCCCTGATGCAGATAAAAGGCTAAATGATTGATCCAGTGTATGTAATATTTTTCTGGGCAGGGATCATTGTCAGCAGAGTTATTTGCAAAAGAGATGCACTTAGCGTTGTATTTGTTGCTGTTATGATGTAGGTGGGTTTGTAACACGTTGATAAATTCTGGAGTTGTCAGTGAGAAAGTGTGTCAGTATGACGGGGTGATCCACACTGTATCCGCCTCTGTAGTGCAGTTGTTGGCAGCTGTGGGTTTGAGCCATATCACAAGGATGCATTTGGGGGACATTACACATGCACACATAGTAACATGCAAGCATGCATGCACGCACATAGGATCCATCCATCCATCTATCTGAACTACTTTTCCTGTCAGTTTCGCATTACTAGATGCGGAAGGTGGATCATTCAGTTTTGTGGGCAGATGATGGATTAGTACATGTCAGAGGACTGTGACTCCCCAGTATGGGATATGAGAATTTTGTTGTGTATTTTTTGTGGGCAGATGATAGACCAGTTCATGTCGGAGGACTGTGACTCCCCAGTATGGGATATGAAAGTTTTGTTGTTTTTTGTGGGCAGATGATGGATTAGTACATGTTGGAGGATTGTGACTTCTCATAATGGGATATGAAAGTTTGTTTATTTTTTTATGGGCAGATGATGGACCAGTACATGCTAGAGGATTGTGACTTCAGTGACCTTCTGCAGGCTGAGAACCATCACAGTGACAGCTCCGACAGTGGTCAGTAGCCTTCCCCGCCCTGACCTGAACTTGAACCTTGCCGACATGAATGAATGAACAACATGAGGGTCATGTAGAAATGAAATGAAAGTCAAGCAGAAACTAAATGAACAGTGCAGACCTGTGCTGTTGTTGCCAGTCCTCCCAAGGTTTTCAGAAATTTCCCTGTTTTACAACACATTTCAGCAATCATGTGTCGATAACTGGAAGGAGTTGGCTGCTTGATGGGAGTCAGGTCAGTCCACCTGATGTAGCTCTCCGCTCAGTCTGGCAGTGATTTCTAGGTACATGTATCAACACCACAAATCTGTGGACTGCATTGACGAGGAGATTTTGGCGAAGACGTTCTCTGTAGTAGTTGTCTGTTCCCCACTCTGTGGAATCAAGAAGGCTATCCTATGAATTTGCATATATTACGTAAATGTTGAGTCTTCTCCTTTTCTTTTAACAGTGTGTATTCTGGACAGTTCCAGGCAAAAGGCAAGAGTTACAGATGTAACTTTAGTCTCAGCAACCCTCTGTCTGGAATACCCATGGTGACGCATTGAACAGTGATCATAGGCGTTTTGCAGTTATTATTTTATTCATTACGTTGACATTAGAAGAATGCAGACAACCCTACAAGTGATATGTCAGTTGTCTGTCCATGGCGCTGACTTTCAATAGGTAAGCGAAAGAATTTGGATTTGATTTGAAAGGCAAACCTTTTCGCTAATGAATCCCATACTTTAGTTACAAGACATGCAGAACTGTTTTCAGCAAATTACTGCCAGTCTGATTTGATTTGAAAGGCAAACCTTTTTGCTTATGAATCCCATACTTTAGTTACAAGACATGCAGAACTGTTTTCAGTAAGGCAGACCTTTTCACTAATGAACCCCATACTTTAGTTACAAGACATGCAGAACTGTTTTCAGCAAATTACTGTCCCGGTCTCAAGTGTAGACTGCATGACTTGTGAATTTGAAAAGTCACCGCCTGGTTTTAGTTGGTTGTGAGCTGTTGGGCCTCCATTGGAGAATGTCCTCCAGCAGTTGAAGATGGTGTTTACCATTGGTTGTGAGGTGTTGGGCCTCCATTGGAGAATGTCCTCCAGCAGTTGAAGATGGTGTTTACCATTGGTTGTGAGCTGTTGGGCCTCCATTGGAGAGGGTCCTCCAGCATTGAAGATGGTGTTTACCATTGGTTGTGAGCTGTTGGGCCTCCATTGGAGAGTGTTCTCCAGCAGTTGACGATGGTGTTTACCACTGGTTGTGAGATGTTGGGCCTCCATTGGAGAATGTCCTCCAGCAGTTGAAGATGGTGTTTACCATTGGTTGTGAGGTGTTGGGCCTCCATTGGAGAGTGTTCTCCAGCAGTTGAAGATGGTGTTTACCATTGGTTGTGAGGTGTTGGGCCTCCATTGGAGAATGTCCTCCAGCAGTTGAAGATGGTGTTTATCATTGGTTGTGAGGTGTTGGGCCTCCATTGGAGACTGTCCTCCAGCAGTTGAAGATGGTGTTTACCATTGGTTGTGAGGTGTTGGGCCTCCATTGGAGAGTGTCCTCCAGCAGTTGAAGATGGTGTTTACCATTGGTTGTGAGCTGTTGGGCCTCCATTGGAGAGTGTCCAGCAGTTGAAGATGGTGTTTACCATTGCTGAGAACTCCCAGTGGATTGGAGAATGTCCTCCAGCAGTTGAAGATGGTGTTTACCGTTGCTGAGAACTCCCAGTGGATTGGAGAGTGTCGTCCAACAGTTGAAGATGGTGTTTACCATTGCTGAGAACTCCCAGTGGCAGAGAAGACTGCACAGCAGCCAGGGAACATTGATGTCTTTTCCAGTATGGAGATAGGCATAGTATTTATGCAAATGTATGAAAGTGTGTGTGTGTGTGTGTGTGTGTGTGTGTGTGTGTGTGTGTGTGTGTGTGTGTGTGTGGTGTGTGTGAGTGAGTGAGTGAGTGAGTGAGTGTGTGTGTGTGTGTGTGTGTGTGTGTGTGTGTGTGTGTGTGTGTGTGCAAAAATATGAGGTAGTTTACCATGTCAAAGGTTTGGAAAGCCACATTGTTTTCAGTGAGATCCTAGTATATCTTTATTGCCTGAAGTATTTTCAAAATAATGCAGACTTTGTATGTAAGTAGTTGATGTATAAAGTGAAAATCTGTGTTCCACCACTAGATTTCTGAGAAAATGAGCATTCAGAATGCTAAAAAAAAGTGGTGTGTGTGTGTGTGTGTGTGTATGTGTGTATATGTGTGTGTGTGTGTGTGTGTGTGTGCGTGTGTGTGTGTGTGTGTGCGTCCGTACTTGAAGAACATTCTAATTTTTCGTCAAAGAAGGGCTATTCCATAAAAGTGGCCTTCACTTTGCATTCTTGTTGTAAATTATAACATTCTTAAAAATGGTGTGTGTGTGTACGTGTGTGTGTGTGTGTGTGTGTGTGTGTGTGTGTGTGTGTGTGTGTGTGTGCTTATGTGTGTGTATGTGATGCAGGTGTGAACTTCACACCTGCAGGGATGCAGATCAAACAGGAGACCCAGTCCAACCCATCATCTCCCTCTTCAGAATGTGGCTCAGAGGGATACATCTCTGTAAGTCATAAAGCTTGCACACACACACATGACCACAACCCATTATCTCCATCTTCAGAATGTAGCTTAGAGGGATACATCTCTGCAAGTCATAAAGATTGCACACACACACACATGACCACAACCCATCATCTCCGTCTTCAGAATGTAGCTCAGAGGGATACATCTCTGCAAGTCATAAAGATTGCACACACACACACATGACCACAACCCATCATCTCCTCTTCAGAATGTAGCTCAGAGGGATACATCTCTGCAAGTCATAAAGATGCACACACATGACACCCCCCAAATGACAAAAACGACATAAGCTGCACCAACATGAACACCATCATCTCCCTCTCAGATGTAGTCAGAGGGATACATCTCTGTAAGTCATAAAGCTTGCACACACACATGATCGCAAATGAACCGAAACATAGAGTCACACTTGGCATCACATTTTACCATTAAATGAATGTAGAAAACTTACGGTCGCAAAGTATGTTGTGAAATGTTTGACCATGGAAGGTGTGAATGAAAAAGAAATATATATAAGGCCAGAGTCCCATCATCCAAAAAGGGCAAATATGGTATCCTCATTATCCACCATTGGATCTTATGGTTCCATGACACTTCAGCGCCACCATTTCAGCGCCACCATTTCAGCGCCACCATTTCAGCGTGGCGAGTTTTCAGCGCCGTACATTTCAGCGCCGTACATTTCAGTGCCAAACGGCCAAACGAGATAGAGAGAGAGAGAGAGAGAGAGAGAGAGAGAGAGAACTAGCTAAACACATAAACTAGCTAATCACATTTTTTTTTAACAAGTTGAACTTTAATGATAAATCATCTAAAACCCATGGTGTCCATTAAAATCACTAAAATCGCTTGGTGTCTCTCCATTGTAAAACATGCCTAGTTGGCCTAAAACATGAACGCAAATGCAAGTCCCTCCATCGTGTCCATGAGAGAACGATCTCCTGCATTGTACTGCAGGATTATGGTTCTCACACGCTTTTGTAAGTCTTTGTACTTTCGCCGCTTCGGGGCAGGAGCCTGACCTCCAATAAGACGCGTAACGTCAGCTTGAACCATCGCTTGCTCTTTTTTGAGGACTGCAATGAGCTTCCACAAAGTTGGTGAGTACGCCCCTACGTGGTTCTGGAAAGCGTTGTGAAATCCTTCCACACTGTTGTTGGACTTCGCTGCATCCGAAAGGACTCGGTCATGCACATTCCACATTCCCATTTCGAAAAGTGGTGGGTGACGGGGGCCACGACGACGAGGTCTGCCGATGTATGTGTCCTCGAAGTAGTCAAATACTGGTTGGCCACGTACGTCATAAAAAGGCGATGTAGGATCAGAGACAGTTTCGAAGGCATGTTCCACGTCTCCAGGAGGCAGATATGCCAAACCCGGCACCATTCTCATCAATTTCGCGAAATTTTTGTCGTTTTTGTAGTCATTTGAGAGTCCATTGTCTTGAATGTGACGCCAGACGTTCTGTGCCAGATGGAAGTGGCAACCCGTTACCTCCAATCCAGGGAAAGCTGCACCGAATGCTGAGATCGCAGCTTTTTCGTAGTCTGTCATCAACGTGCTTGGCGCAATTCCAGGTTTGAGCGTCTCCAAAGCTTGAAGAAGTCTATCGTACGTGGCACGTGACTTGCTTGGGAGCAGGGCAAAAACTACCGGAATGGTCGTTTCCATGTAAAGTACATGAAGCGAGTACATTTGAGTAAAGAACCCAGGAGCCGTCTTGAATGTCCCGTCAGCGAACCAGTGTCTCTGCTCAAACAGCAACGGCGCTAAAATGTACGACGTTGAAATGTTCCGCGCTGATATGTACGGCGCTGATAAGACGCCGCGCTGAAATGGTGGCGCTAATTTGGTGGCGCTGAAATGATGGCGCTGAAATGACGTGTTACCGGATCTTATACTGCAGATTTGTTGAAGGAAGCTGACATGAATATTGAATCGCTGGCAAAGATGCCCTATACAGATGCTATTCCAAACTGGGAAAGAAACGGACATGAATATTGAATCGCTGGCAAAGACGTATCGTACAGATACCATTCCAAACTGGGAAAGAAACAGACATGAATATTGAATCGCTGGCAAAGACATATCATACAGATTACAGATACTATTCCAAACTGGGAAAGAAACAGACATGAATATTGAATCACTGGCAAAGACGTATCTCACACAGATACCATTCCAAACTGGGAAAGAAACAGACATGAATATTGAATCGCTGGCAAAGACATATCATACAGATTACAGATACTATTCCAAACTGGGAAAGAAACAGACATGAATATTGAATCACTGGCAAAGACGTATCTCACACAGATACCATTCCAAACTGGGAAAGAAACAGACATGAATATTGAATCGCTGGCAAAGACGTATCATACAGATACCATTCCAAACTGGGAAAGAAACAGACATGAATATTGAATCGCTGGCAAAGACGTATCTCACACAGATACCATTCCAAACTGGGAAAGAAACAGACATGAATATTGAATCACTGGCAAAGATGTATCACACAGATACCATTCCAAACTGGGAAAGAAACAGACATGAATATTGAATCGCTGGCAAAGACGTATCATACAGATACCATTCCAAACTGGGAAAGAAACAGACATGAATATTGAATCGCTGGCAAAGACGTATCTCATACAGATACCATTCCAAACTGGGAAAGAAACAGACATGAATATTGAATCGCTGGCAAAGACGTATCTCATACAGATACCATTCCAAACTGGGAAAGAAACAGACATGAATATTGAATCACTGGCAAAGATTATCACACAGATACCATTCCAAACTGGGAAAGAAACAGACATAATATTGAGCTGCAAGATGTATATACGAACCATTCCAAACTGAAAGAACAGACAGATATGAATCGGCAACGTATTCACACAGATACCATTCCAAACTGGGAAAGAAACAGACATGAATATTGAATCGCTGGCAAAGACGTATCTCACACAGATACCATTCCAAACTGGGAAAGAAACAGAGTGAGGTTCGATCTTGATCACGGTGTTGTGAAAAAAAACTGATCAGCCTTACATCTTATCATATTCAGCAAAGGTGCATTCAGAAAACAAATATCCTAACCATCTTAAGGTGTCTACAAATGGCTCAGTAACAAACAAAAATAAAGAAGCTGGATGTGCTTTTGTTGTTCCATCATTGAAAATAGGAAAGTCATATTCCATTGAAAAATATAGATCTATATTCTGTGATGAAATGATAGCTATACTAATGGCCTTGACGTATCTAACTGACTCACCACAGACAATTTTTCAAGTGTTGTTCTTCGTAGATTCAGTGTCATTATTACAATCCATTAAGTTTTTAAAAATTGAATGCAGAAAATTTTAAAAGAAATTTGTCATTTAATTCATATCTTGATATGTAAAGGAAATGACTTAACTTTCTTTTGGATTCCTTCACACTGTGGAATCTTGGGTAATGAACTCGCCGACAGGAGCTAGAACTGAAATGTGTTCACAACTCACTATATTCTTCACTTTACAAGAGAGTCATCAAATGTTAAGACGAAAGGCTTGGGACTGTTTTAGAAATAGTACTGAGAACCTTAGTTCATATGTTAACACACAAAATAGTTAACTTTTCAGTATTGATTGTGTCAAAAGCATTCAAAATCTGCAAATTTGTGATATGTATCAATAGAGAAATGTTGTTTCAACATTCTATCGACTAAAACTAGATGCTGTCAGAACTAAATATAATGCTTCAACAATCTGTGTATGCGGCAAAACAAACATATCAAGAGGCCATGTTGTATTGTAGTGTGTGCCCCACAGGGCTTACTTACCATGTTTATTAGGCATGTCTGTGATTGATGGTTTTTTTTGCCGATATTAATCTTGCTTTTTAAAGTTACCTTTTGTTTGTTACATAGTCTGGTTAGGTATTTGATATGATGTTGGCGGTCTTTGTGTGATTACATGTACATACCACGCACCTGCAAGCACACATGCATGCATGCACGCACATATGTAAGCACACATACACTCTCCCTCTCTCTCTTTTTCTCTCTCCCCCCTCTTCCCCTCCCTCCCTCTTTGTCTCCCCCGTCTAAAATCACACAATTTTATGAAAAGACATGAAATGAAAGTACTTCTACTACTACTGGCATCACATGATGGTGAATCAAGCAAGTGGAGCTGCACTAAAGCCGCAGTTAAACATTTTCTCATGTTTGAACTCAATTTCTGCTCACTGTATGTGCATTGTAGGTCTTGAAAATAGGCAGTTTCTCAGTCACTCAGCATTGCACAGAAGTGGTCTCTGGGCCACTGTGTAAGTCGTATCCCTCATCTGTCTTTTTCTTTTGACTCAAATGAACAATGGGATGTGGAGCAGAAGATCAGTTTGATCTGTGCTTCGGAAGAAAGTTTGATGTATTCAGCAGCTTCCATATGATAAGAGAAAAAGCTCTTTGATTTGTTAGTTTACGTGTTGTCAGGGTATCCTTTTTTGCGCATAACATTGCCCCCCCCCCCCCCCCCCCCCCCCACACACACACACACTCTGTCCCATTTTTTAAAAAATGTTTATATAAAGTTTATGGTATTGATATATTGGTCCTTTACATTCTGTCTTTGCAGTGAATAGTGTCTTTTACATTTTCTTCTGCCTTCAGTAAAGAAATGAGACAGTGAACAGAAAGGCAGAAATATGTACGTGAGGCAGCATGAGTCTTTTATGTACGTGAGGCAGCATGAGTCTTTTATGTACGTTAGGCAGCATGAGTCTTTTATGTACGTGAGGCAGCATGAGTCTTTTATGTACGTTAGGCAGCATGAGTCCTTTTCTTTCTTTTCACTTATTTGTACTTTTATTGGACCATTTTTAATGGTGTGGAATTTCGGCTGGAAAAGGAAAAATAGATGCAAGTTTGCTGTTCTTCTATCATTTTTTTCAGCACACTGCTCACAAATTCCAGTGGCATAATGTGTTAATAAAAGACCTTTGACAAAGAAATAGGAAGGCATTGCACTTTTTTTGAACATTGCCCAAATGGTAAAAAAAACCTTCAGAGCTTTTCATGACAGAATGTACATTAGTTGCATCAGGCCCAGCATGTCATGCATCTTTCCACAGAATATTACATCACTTTGAGGTTGCATGCCCATTTTGAACTTGTAGGCAGCATGTCAGTCAGAAAAAAAAGAGAGAAAAAAGGACAAAGAAACTGAGACCAAAGTTCTGATAGAAATAGGTTTCTGGATGAACTTTGCTCTAAGTGAGGTGTGTGGGTGGCCATTCCTTAACTGGCAGAGAGAGAGAGAGAGTGCAACATGTATATCAAGGGTAGGACTGTTTAGAGTGCTGTTGTTAATGGGGAAGAGGGGGAGATGGAGGGAGAGAGAAATAGAAGGGGAGGGTAGGGTAGTAGCGCCTCATGGCATTGAGGAAATAATTGGTGCCGAACATACTATGAGAAATGAAAACGTTGCTGTTTCTGTGCTGGTGCTAGCACCAGTTGCCTTATACACCCAGGCTTGTCATTAGATGGTGTTGGAATCATGTGAATATCTCTCCTTTTCCCCACCCACCCTGTCTCTGTCATCCTGCTGTTGCATACATTCATAGCATCTAAGTCAGAAGGCAAATTACCTCTCTTTGTTTTGCATGTCAAATGTTCAAGTTTGTTAAGAATATGGAAATTCATTCTGTTTGTTTTATGACCGATATGTAGCGATGTTTTTCAGGGTCAGGATGCCTTCATGCAGGCGGTGGTGAAGACTGAGCACATTCCAATGGCAGGCGTGGCCGACTCTTCTGCCTCAGTCTGCATGGCCGACTTCAACTTTTGCTCCCAGGGTCGTCATCCTTCATCCTCTGCTGCCTCCCTTTCCTCGCCCCACTCCTCCTCCTCCTCTTCTCTCTCTCCCACCTCTTTGTACCCCTCCTCCCCCACCGCCGACCAGACCCTTATCTTCATCCCCAAAGAGGAAGGTCATGATTCAGCGGCCGCCCAGCTCTTGCTGCCCTCCGACCTCTCCCAGTTTCCTGGCAGCATCCTATCCCCGTCTTCCACCAGTTCCTCTTTGCTTGGACTGTCATCATCGTCATCGACCATGTTGTCATCCTCATCCTCATTCACAACTTCCACAACAGGGTTGCCATCGTCACCGGATGTAGTGTCATCGTCTATGGCGTTTTCCGCCGTGCCAGTGCCATTGGATTCTATCCTGAAGCAGAAGGTGCAGATTCTGCCCAAGCCAAACCAGGGCGCAGCACTGGTGGGGGCCAAGAAGGTGGCCGGGGGCCGTCTGCCGGCCGTCTCCATGGCCTTGTCAGGGAAAGCAACGCCATCAGCAGCAACCGTCACACCCGTCGTGCCCAAAGTGGAGCTGAAACCTGTGCCTGTCAAACCTGGTTAGTTGTTCAGGTGGATGATGTGGAAATGGGAGGAGTGGTGTGTGTGTGTGTGTGTGAGTGAGTGTGGGGTGTGTGTGTGTGTGTGTGCGCGTGTGTGTGTGTGAGTGTGCTTGTGCGTGTGTGTGTATGTGTGTGTGTGTGTGTGTGTGTGTGTGTGTGTGTGTGTGTGTGTGTGTGTTGTGTGTGTGTGTGTGTGTGTGTGTGTGTGTGTGAAATAAGCAATGCCATTGTCTATGAATGTACAGTAATAATGAGACTTGCATACACCTTACTTCCTGCCCCTTTCCTCTCTGATCTCCCTCACGTTTATCATCCTGTTGCCCAGTGTGGTGTCGAGATGCCTTGACTGACACATGAACAACATGATGCATCATTACCGGCCATCACTGATTTTTGGCCGCTAAATTTTACTGTTTTTAGATCTCGGCATGAGAGTTATATTTTTCTTTAGCATTTTACTAATTCTGTAAAAAGAATGAAAAGATACGGGAGAAAGGAAAAACCTTTACAAATAACAAAAGATACATTGATGATGGACTGGGAGCCACATCCATGCCAAAACAAGATCTCCTCAACTTCCTCAACTTTTCCCACACCTTCCATCCATCCATCCAACTAACCTACACCATTTCACAGTCAGTTAACTTCCTGGACATCACCATCTCCCTTAAAGATGGCCTACTCAAAACCTCCATTTTCTACAAACCCACTGATGCACATGCATACCTAGAACACACATCCTTCCACCACCCGTACACTAAAGACAGCATTCCATATTCATAATTCCTACATCTATACAGACTTTGCTCCGAAAAAGACGATTTCACTGTACAAGCAGCCAAAATGTCAGAGTTTTTCACAAACGGTGGATACCTCAGTTCCATCATCAAGGATGCTCTCACCCACACCACAGCTATATCCTGAACATCTGCTCTGGAAACCCAGTATCCAAAAGAGACAGACAGACTCACTGCCTACCTGCTCGTCCATCCACACACCCTCCCACCTGCAGGATTCTGAAGTCCAGTTGGCACATAGTAGAAAACCACAAACCTGCCTTTCAAACCAAACCTACGATCACTTTCAAACGTGACAAAAACCTCAAAGATCTACTTGTGTGCTCCAAATTGAACCAAATCTCCACACCTAAACCACCAGGTACTTTCCCTGCTCAAACCCAATTGCAAAATCTGCCCTTTTACCAAACCAGACACCATCCTACAGGGCCCCAAAGACTCCTTCACAATTAAACGTACATTTTCCTGTCAGAGCCACAACATTCTGTATGCTATCCACTGCCAGCTGTGTGGCAAGATCTATATAGGTGATACATCCCACACGCTTGAGATGCGCATATGTAGTCTCAGACTGAAATGGAAATCCGTAGCATCATCTTAATCATCCTCATTCTCATCGATCAGTATAAAAAAAAATGTCTCAGATTCTGTGGCCCTTCATGCCCTGCTTTCATGGTGACCTCAGTTTCAATGTCCTCTCCATGTCTGTGGCCTTGATTTGGTTCCGTTGGGGTCACCGGTATCGGCGAGTCCATGGCGGCTGTCGTTGGACGGACGTGGTGGCGCCCTCCGGAGGGAGAGCTCACTCACGCCGGCTCCGCGACTAAGCAATTACTGTCTCAGTAGGGGGCTTAGTAGGTGGTGTCCTGCGTGTGTTGGATCAGAACAGGCGCCACTGAACACCACTGAAGTGACTCGGCAGCAGTGCGGTGTCTCCTCGGTGGGTTGCCTCTTGACGACTTGACATTGACTGCTCCCTTTGGATTATGGTGCCAGGGCTGCGGTAGGGCCGACCGGGCTGTGGCTGTGGACAGGGTGTCGGAATGAATGGTGTGGGTGCACTGCCTATGAGGTGGCGCAGAGGTTGGGACAGCAAAAACAAAAAACAAAACAAAAAAAAACCCACCTTCTTCCCAACCTTTATCATCAGTACGGATATCCCCACATATGACTATTATCATTATGATCACCACCCATTTGCTCTGTGTGTGTGTGTGTGGTTTGTGTGTGTGTGTGTGTGTGTGTGTGTGTGTGTGTGTGTGTGTTGGCATATTAACCCCTTTCTCATTGATCATTTCCATTCCTTTCCAACCAGTACTATTATACCATTATACTGTCATATCAACACCAGGATCATCTCACTTTTCACAGTTGGTCTCATTATGATCATCCACCAACAATACTGTTTACATGAATTTCCCCCTTTACGTGCGTGTGTGTGCTTTCCCCCCCCCCCCCCGTTTTTTTTTTTTTCAATTTCTTTAACAAACTATTTTTTTTTTACTGTTCACATGAATTTCCCCCTTTATGTGTGTGTGTGTGCATGTGTGCCCCCCCCTCCCCCCCCCCTTTTTTTTTTTACACCCTTTCCTCATTGATCATTTCCATCTCTCCCCAACCAGCATTATTATATTGATGCCAACACTTGATGGGTATTCCCCCCCCCCCCCCCCCCAACCTCTTTTTGTTTCTGTTTAGTTTGTGTGTGTGTTTATGTGTGTGTGTGTGTGTTTGTATGTGTATTGTGTGGGTGTTGTGTATGTGTGTTTGTGTGTGTGTGTGTGTGTGTGTGTGTGTGTGTGTGTGTGTGTGTGTGTGTGTGTGTGTGTGTTGTATGTGTGTGTGTGTGTGTGTGTGTGTGTGTTTGTGTGTGTGTGGTGTGTGTGTGTGTGTGTGTGTGTGTGGTAGTTGTTGTTGTTGTTGGCATGTCAACACTTTTCCCATTGCTCATTTCCATTCATTTCCTTTCCAACCAGTGTTATCATATCATCACACTATTATCCTACTACAAACACTACCTCACTTCTGACAGTTAGTCTCATGATGATCATCATCCACCAGTAACACTGTTTACATGTTTTTCCCCCTAGTGTGTGAATGTTTTTTTTTTTTTTTTCTTTCTAAGACACGTTACCTGTTTTGTCATTGATCATTTCCATTTCTTCCGAATCAACATTATTATATTAATGCCAACACATTTCACCTACAACAGTGAACATCATGCAACAGTACTGTTTACTTTTTTTTTAATAATACTGTGTGCATGAGTTTCCCATCCCTTCTCCCTGTGCATAAGTGTAGGCGGAGAGATATGAGCTTTCCCTCCCCCTTGCCCTCTCTTTTTTTTTTTTTTCTCAGTAACGATAGCCCCTCACCCATTGATCACTTCCATTCCTTTACAATCATTATCATCAATAGCCACAACCCCACATGTAACTACTATCATCACAATAACCACCCATTAAGGTTTTTTTTTTCCTTAAAAAAAAAAAAAAAGATTTTTATTCCTTACCACTAAGCACAATTATCAATATACCATAACCACTACCATCACTTGTATATCATACCATTAAACAATAGTTACAAAACAAACGAACAAACCCTACTGTTTCACTCCCCTCCACCCCCCATTTACTTTCTCCCCTTCAGTGTTTAGCCACTATTAACACTTCAAAAAAAAAAAAAAAGAAAGAAAAACAATATACCAGTATCCCTCTTCTTATCATTTACGTTTTCATCATCGCCACTATTATCACTATTATTGCCATTGTTACCATTATTATGAAGGTCATCATTACTATTTCAACTCCCATGATCCCCTCCTTAATGGCCTCATTTTCATCCAACAGCCATTTTGCGCCAAATATGAGAAGATAAATGGTTTCTCATTCTTCGTTTTCATTGTCCTAAATGTTTTTTTTTTTTGCCTAAAAAAGACCCAAGAGGTCGAAATGCATTGTGTTTTGTCCTGTAATTTGTTTGTCTGTATCTGTGGCGGAACTAATACCGTTTCTTTTTAAATTTTGCTTTATTTTATGCCCTCAGTCACCTCGTTTTGAAACTTTACAAATGAAAACAAAATAGCATTGGTTTGCTGCAGAGCCACACGTTTAATGTGAGTAAACACAGTATTCGGTTTACATGTGTGAGTTGAAGAGCTTCCTTCATTGACATGATACCAAAAGGGAGGCAATCTTTCCCATACCCCTCCTTCAGGAATACTATTTCTGCTGTCCAAAGAATGACATCTGTGGCGATGATGATGTTGGAAGGGTGTGAACCACCAACAATATTCAATGGGCAGGGAGAACTGTTTGATGGTAACCACTTCTTCATAAACGTTCATAAATATTCATGATTGAATCATGATAATGATGGTGATTGTGTCATGATGATGATGGTGGTGACAATGATGATGATTATGGTTATGGTGATGATGATAGTCATTATAAAATTGATGGTGATGTGGTAATAGCTGTGAAGGTAATGACCACAACAGTGATGATGATGGTGTTGTGACCATGGCAATGTCAGTGATGATGGTGAAGGAGATGATAACCCTTTCAGCACTGTAGGCATTGATAGGTGACAACACAGTACGACACAATTGTCACCGAGTGGCCACAACACAGCAGATGATTGTAGGCACTGATAGGTGACAACACAGTACGACACAGTTGTCACTGAGTGACCACAACACAGCAGATGACTGTAGGCATTGATAGGTGACAACACAGTACTACACAGTTGTCAGCGAGTGGCCACAGCACAACAGATGACTGTAGGCATTGATAGGTGACAACACAGTACGACACAGTTGTCACCGAGTGGCCACAACACAGCAGATGGTTGAAGGCATTGATAGGTGACAACACAGTACGACACAGTTGTCACCGAGTGGCCACAACACAGCAGATGGTTGAAGGCATTGATAGGTAACAACACAGTACGACACAGTTGTCACCAAGTGGCCACAACACAGCAGATGGCTGTAGGCATTGATAGGTGACAACACGGTACTATACAGTTGTCACCGATTGGCAACAACACAGCAGATGACTGTAGGCCTTGACAGGTGACAACACAGTACTATACAGTTGTCACCGAGTGGCCACAACACAGCAGATGACTGTAGTGTAGGCATTGATAGGTGACAACACAGTACGACACAGTTGTCACCGAGTGGCCACAACACAGCAGATGACTGTAGTGTAGGCATTGATAGGTGACAACACAGTACGACACAGTTGTCACCGAGTGGCCACAACACAGCAGGTGGCTGTAGGCATTGATAGGTGACAACACAGTACGACACAGTTGTCACCGAGTGGCCACAACACAGCAGATGAGTGTAGGCATTGATAGGTAACAACACAGTACGACACAGTTGTCATTGAGTGGCCACAACACAGCAGATGACTGTAGGTGCCAATCGGCTTTGGAGACATAAGAGTGACTATACCCCTCCCAGTCTTCATTGTTAGAAACCAGGAAAGCCCTGAGTTTTCAGCTGTTGGTCAAAGTCATTTCATTTTACATTGTACCAGTCACTTTACAGCGAGTTGGTGGGTGGTAGACGTATTTTTTAAAGTGATCTGTTAAGGGCAGAAATGACTACTCAGCCAAGTACTTCAGGCTCGTTACAGGGAGTCTCGCCTGAGCAAGTTTTGCAACAAGATATGAGTGATAATGTGTCTTATAGATGATTTATTGCTGATAGTGACTGAGAAGAGGAATTTATTTTAACTGCGGATTCCTCTTTCAGTTCTGACAATGAATGTCAGATGGCATTGACACTGACATTGAAATGAACTTTAACAGAGGGGGGGGGGGGGGGGGTGGGGGGGGGGGGGCTTTGTCAAAAGTGGAGGCATTTTTCACTTCCAATCCCAACTTATAGAAGCACAAGAGGTATATGATTTTTGTGTGTGTATACTATCGATATTTCATAATCCTACAGGTTTTACACAACACATGGTAAGTAACAGGTACACAAAAGTGTTGGAAGTATGGAAGTATTTAATAAAACACACACACAAACAAAAATAGTAAAGGAAAATTAGAAAATAACAGATAACCACTTTTTTTAAATACTGATTTATTGTGTTCACATCCAAAACAGAATGAAGCAATAGCTCTTCAAAAGTGTCAGCAAGTTGCTTGGACAGTTTCCAGCAGTACTGGCCATAAATCAGTGTAGTTTGCTGCCTTTGGATAATCAGTGCTGAAAGGGTTAACCTTTTCACGATGCGCCATGCGATAGTGACGGCAACTCAGTCGACTCGTTCATGACAAGCCGTTCCGTGGTGACAGCAACGCTGCTGTACTGTCCATGACAGCACAACTATAAAAAAAAATCCCTTGTTCTCTCGTCTATGGTCTAAGGGATGCAGCTGCCCTAAATATTTAGAACAGGGTTCTAGCCACTGGAAGGGTACGTATACATGCGCTAGCGATGAACTTTGTGACCCCAGAGTAGTCCGAACAAAGAGACCCGTTTGGCACTGGGAATTTCTGCAAAAGGCATGTGTGGAATTTCCTGCCTCACCAACATATTTGGCAGAAGAAGAATGACATGGGGTGCTAGAACTGGTTCAGCAAAGTGGTTCAGAGAATGAGGGGGGTAAAGGTGAACAAGTTTATCGAAAAGAATCTGAGCTTGATTTTGTTGCTCTGTGTATTTAATAGTTTTAAACATCGTATCGTCAGAAGCCAAAACAGTGAAAAGTGTGTACAGTGTGCAAAGATTTCTTTTCCTTTTTTTTTACAAAAAAAAAAATTTCACTTGGATTTCACATATTGAATACCTCAGGCTTTCTCTGTATCTATTCAAAGTAAGAGCGAAATTTTATGCCCCTTTTCTTCCTCATTTGCTGTTGTCATACTGACCAAACAAACGTAAACAAGATAGTGTTCTCCTATGTTTTACTTACGTTGTTTCCGTAACTGTAGGGTTGCTATTTTACCCCAAATGTATAAAGTCTATGCTCATTGCAAAGTTCGTATTTTACCCTTTCCATTGATATATAACAATTGCTTGTTAGGCTTATATTATGGGACGTAAAATGAAATAAAAAAGTGCGAAAATCGTGCATCTGCAACGGTTGTAAGCATGTGCAGTGCATGTGTCTGCAGGGAAGTGACATTGCTGTGCTGCGCCCATTGTGAAAGTATTTTTTTTATAATAGAGATGTTTGGTGGCTGTGCTAAGTATTATGCCAACAGTGAGGACAATGATAGTGATGACAGTGCTGATGATGAGGATGATGATGATGATAGTGATGAAAATGGAATCCTCACCATTTTACCTATGACCAGCAATTGCAGGGGTGCCTGCAGCAGACTCAGAAACCACCATATCGTTTTTCTCTGAAGGTGTTCAAGGCCTTTCATAAGTGGTTGCCATCTTGCCTTCAGGTATCCTGGCTTTTGCTAGTATGTTCATGTTAGCATGATCCACTGATGCTGTCATCATGTATACCCCCCAACATCTCCTTCTCCCATAGCGTAACTCCTGCATCGCTCTTTCTGGCTCTACCATGCACAGCCTGGCCCAGGCCGATTCCTTGGCAGTGCCAACAGAGCAGTCTGCAGGACTCTATCAGTATTGGTCGTCTTGAAGCATCCCAACAGAGCAGTGTGCAGGATTCTTCAGTATGGGTCGTCTTGAAGCATCCCAACAGAGCAGTGTGCAGGATTCTGTCAGTATGGGTCGTCTTGAAGCATCCCAACAGAGCAGTGTGCAGGATTCTGTCAGTATGGGTCGTCTTGAAGCATCCCAACAGAGCAGTGTGCAGGATTCTATCAGTATGGGTCGTCTTGAAGCATCCCAACAGAGCAGTGTGCAGGATTCTATCAGTATGGGTCGTCTTGAAGCATCCCAACAGAGCAGTGTGCAGGATTCTGTCAGTATGGGTCGTCTTGAAGCATCCCAACAGAGCAGTGTGCAGGATTCTATCAGTATGGTCGTCTTGAAGCATCCAACAGAGCAGTGTGCAGGTTCTGTCAGTATGGTCGTCTTGAAGCATTCCAACTGAGCAGTGTGCAGATTCTATCAGTATGGGTCGTCTTGAAGCATCCCAGCAGAGCAGTGTGCAGGATTCTATCAGTATGGTCGTCTTGAAGCATCCAACTGAGCAGTGTGCAAGATTTATCAGTATGGGTTTCTTGAAGCATCCCAGCAGAGCAGTGTGCAGGATTCTATCAGTATGGTCGTCTTGAAGCATTCCAACTGAGCAGTGTGCAGGATTCTATCAGTATCGGTCGTCTTGAAGCAACCCACCACAGGACACTGCACTGCTGCCACTGGTCACTTTGGTAGCATTCAGTGGTGGCTTTTCAGACCCACCTTCACTACTGTGACCAAAACTGTGAACAGATCAGCTCATATGTCGAAACCAGAACCATCCTGCTGCTTGGGCTGGAACCCGTAATGATGACCATCAGGGTAATAGATGGTAGTTGTAGCCCTTTCGTCTGATGCTGGTTTCAGCTGCTGCTAAGAAGCTGGTGCTGACGCCTGAAGAGTTCACCAAACTGACTGCCTCTGGCGCACTGCGTTTCCAGCCCCCATCCACGGACCCCACCCCCATAGCCTCGGCAACCAACATTGGCAGCAACCTGCTGCCCACAGCCTCTTGTGCTCTGAGCACTGCTGCTGTCTCCACCTTCACCGACATGGTTGGTGCTGATGGCACCTGTGGTTTAGAGCATGTGAGTTGAGATTATTGCTTTCCCTCTGTGTGTGGGTGTGTGTGTGTGTGTGTGTGTGTGTGTGTGTGTGTGTGTGTGGTGTGTGTTTTGAAGATGGTTAGGTACTCAAACGTGTGATTCATACACTTTTGGTTTATTTGTTTACTTGCTATTAGAAAATGCACCTCCATGCTGTCCTCTCATAATGTATCTGATTATGAGATTACTTATTGTAGAGCACCCGATCACATAGCTACTGCTTAGAAGAAAAAAAAAAGCTAGAAGTCCTTACTGTAGCAGATTTTGTATGGATTTTGTATAGAAATCTAGCTGTTGACGTAATTTGTTTGTTGTTCATGTTGTAACTGACCTGTGTGATAATTGAAAAAAAGAAAAAAGAAACCCTTAGATCTTGCTGATCACATTGTGTCGGTTTGCCATAGGTGTTTTACCAACTCAGGGACTCTAAAGAATGGCAATTGTGCGATATCAGTGGTGGAATTGACCTGACTTGTGCAGTAAAATGGCATCAGAGAAGCGGGACAAAGCTGTTCCTGATTCAGAAGCAGTGATGACAAAGAGAGCCAAATGAAAAAGCTTGCTGGTATTAGCTTTGAAAGAGATTAGAGGTTACAGCATGACCTGACATGGCGCCACACAGGGCGGTGGTTTTCACTTTTCACCTGATGAAGAAGTCTGACCAGTCAGTGCAATCACTGCTTTGCAGACCAAGTCCAAACGGCAGCAACGTATGATCAAGAACAGAGAGTCCGCCAGCCTGTCCCGAAAAAGAAAGAAAGAGGTAGGGCTGTGTGCTGTGTTGTCAGCTGTGTGTCAGAGTGGTGTAGGAATGGGTGGGGCCAGGAGGGGGGTGAAGGTGGGCTGTGTGCTGTGTGTCAGAGTGGTGTAGGAATGGGTGGGGCCAGGAGGGGGTGAAGGTGGCTGTGTGCTGTGTTGTTCGCTGTGTGTCAGAGTGGTGTAGGAATGGGTGGGGCCAGGAGGGGGATGAAGGTGTGCTGTGTGCTGTGTTGTCAGCTGTGTGTCAGAGTGGTGTAGGAATGGGTGGGGCCAGGAGGGGGATGAAGGTGTGCTGTGTTGTTCAGCTGTGTGTCAGAGTGGTGTAGGAATGGGTGGGGCCAGGAGGGGGTGAAGGTGGGCTGTGTTGTTCGCTGTGTGTCAGAGTGGTGTAGGAATGGGTGGGGCCAGGAGGGGGGTGAAGGTGGGCTGTGTTGTCGCTGTGTGTCAGAGTGGTGTAGGAATGGGTGGGGCCAGGAGGGGGGTGAAGGTGTGCTGTGTGCTGTGTTGTCAGCTGTGTGTCAGAGTGGTGTAGGAATGGGTGGGGCCAGGAGGGGGATGAAGGTGTGCTGTGTTGTCAGCTGTCTGTCAGAGAGGTGTAGGAATGGGTGGGGCCAGGAGGGGGATGAAGGTGTGCTGTGTTGTCAGCTGTGTGTCAGAGTGGTGTAGGAATGGGTGGGGCCAGGAGGGGGGTGAAGGTGTGTGTGCTGTGTTGTCAGCTGTCTGTCAGAGTGGTGTAGGAATGGGTGGGGCCAGGAGGGGGGATGAAGGTGTGCTGTGTTGTCGCTGTGTGTCAGAGGGTGTAGGAATGGGTGGGGCCAGGAGGGGGATGAAGGTGGGGCTGTGTTGTCAGCTGTGTCAGAGGGTGTAGGAATGGGTGGGGCCAGGAGGGGGATGAAGGTGTGCTGTGTTGTCAGCTGTGTGTCAGAGGGTGTAGGAATGGGTGGGGCCAGGAGGGGGAGAAGGTGTGCTGTGTTGTCAGCTGTGTCAGAGAGGTGTAGGAATGGGTGGGGCCAGGAGGGGGTGAAGGGTGTGTGCTGTGTTGTCAGCTGTTGTCAGAGTGGTGTAGGAGTGGGTGGGGCCAGGAGGGGGGTGAAGGTGGGCTGTGTGCTGTGTTGTCAGCTGTGTGTCAGAGTGGTGTAGGAATGGGTGGGGCCAGGAGGGGGGTGAAGGTGGCTGGTGCTGTGTTGTCAGCTGTGTGTCAGAGTGGTGTAGGGAATGGGTGGGGCCAGGAGGGGGGTGAAGGTGTGCTGTGTTGTCAGCTGTGTGTCAGAGTGGTTGGGAATGGGTGGGGCCAGGAAGGGGGTGAAGGTGTGCTGTGTTGTCAGCTGTCTGTCAGAGTGGTGTAGGAATGGGTGGGGCCAGGAGGGGGGTGAAGGTGGGCTGGTGGTGGGAAGTAGCTGTGTGTGCATATATGCATGTATGTGTTTAGAAGAGAAAGGAGTGTCGGTTGGAGAGGGATGAATGACATGGGGAAAGTTATGGAATGTGAGTCTGCTTTTGAATGTACAGGTGCTAACCCACGCATTTATGCCACATATACTGAATACACCCAACAACACAAGCACACCACAAACACATGCATGCACAGACGCATTGCATGCTTGCACAGGCCCAACACAACACAGCATAGCACACACAGACACACACACAGACAGACACACACACACACACACACAGACACACACACACACACACATTTCACATACACACACACACACACACACATTTCACATACACATGCACACACACACACACACACACAACACACACACACACACACATTTCACACACACACATGCACACACACACATTTCACACACATGCACGCATGCATGCACGCACACACACACACACACACACACACACACACACACCCCACACACACACTCACACTCACACACACAGCACACACAAAACACACACACACACACACGGCTTGAAAGTCATACTACCCTAGTCATATTTGCAACTGTACAGATTTTCTGCTACGACTGAGTATGACTGAGATTATTAACAAAAAACAATATCAACTTGAAAACTTTGGCAGTTCTCAGAACCTGCATTTTCCATAAATGAAGAATTGTAAACAATGACTGTTTCTATAGTCCTTGTTAAGATGTGGGGAAAAGTGCTGTTGTGAAGAATTACCAGGGATAAGGAATAATTGGTTTGAACTAGTTTCCAGAAAAGCTTCTGTCTAGCAGTGAATTAGGTAAGACCTGTACTGTTAAGTAATGTTGGTACACATTTATGATGTCTGAAAACAGTGTGCAGAATAACTGAAATAAGCGCACACAAAACTCCACTGCCTGTCTATACAGGCAGTGTCCGCAGGAGCATCAGCCTGCGTATACAGAAAGAAAGAAAGAAAAAATGAAATAATTCAAAGTACAAGTAAACACAGGAAACAGACGTCAGAGTAGGACGTGTTAAAGTGTACGTTTTGGGTCATTGTGTTTGCCCTGACAGTACCTGACATCCCTGGAGGAGAAAGTGATGGCGTTCACGGCAGAGAACCAGCAGCTGAAGCTGGAGAACGAGGTGCTGAAGACCAAGGTGCAGCAGCTGCATGACGAGGTCAGTGCAGCTCACACAGGCTCCACACCATTGGTCACGGGCTTGTAAACACAATGAAGTAGCCTAAATTGTAATAAAAACATGTGAGTGCAAAGATACGGATAAGTTGATTTTTGACCATGAAGTCCTCGTTAGACTTTACCCCATTCATAAAAAAATAGAGGAAAGAATAATCTCCTAAAGGCTGTTAGCAGATGAACCATGGCTATATCCCTAGCCATACCTGTGGGTTGTGACTGCTGTGCTCTTCACATTAAATAGTATAAATGTAGATTTGGTTAGCTTATGTGATGAGATAAATGTACTGACACTAGTGACAGCTGTTATTTTCGTTTGTCTCATGTATGTAAAGAAACTGAGGGTATGATACCTTCTGTGTTTGTTGAGATGTGTTGTGTGTGTGTGAAGTGAAGCATTTAATATTCTCTGTAATATTGTGCCCAGCTTATACACGTTGTCTGCCTGCCCTGCTCGGTATTAAACATCTTGCCACAATCCCTAATCATTGCTGATGGATTCTAACGGCTACAGTTCTTTAGAACATGTTCCAAGGTGCCATTGATGCATTTTGTGTGTGTGTGTGTGTGTTACCAGAATGTGCAGCTACGACAGAACAGTAGTCGGGCGTCCCAGAAGAAAACCATTGTCCTGTTCATGGCACTCTTCATCACCTTCAACTTCAGTGCCATCAGGTGAGCTTGACCTCTGAACTGACAGAAGGTCCCATAAGGTCAGGTCATGTTCTTGGGTGAAAACAGAAACTTGGCAGAGCTTACATGAAATACTTGATCACGTCTCGACCAAACTCAGTTTTAATGTCTTCATGCAGTTTTTAAGTTCAGCCTCTTGGTGAACACTGTGACTGCCCTACTATTTTCTGTTTGTGACATGTAAATATGACATGTAAATATGACATGTAAATATGACATGTAAATATGACATGCTAGCACTTTTGATAACACTCCACAGATATTTCTCAGGTGTTTTGTGTGTGAGAACATATAGGTGAAAATGGTTAATTGCTCACCATAGGTTTGTTTGAATCCAGTATCTATGGGAAAAAAAAGTAGCTGATTTTTAGCCTCTGGCAGGAAGAGCACAGTTTTGCCAGCACAAAATGTTCTGGCTGTCAAGGGATCCACTGCTTGATAAGTATGATGTACATGACCATTCAATTTTTGTTGTGCACCTTGTATGTAATCTTTACATACATTTCATGTAAACAAATTGCTGCCAGCTTGGCACTTAGCTCCAAACTGGGGGAGTTTGCACAGTTTTTTTTTCTCCATGTGATCACCTGAACAGCTGTTCTCATACCTGAAAACAGTGCAGCCTATTTTTAGAACCATTTGTCCAGTGGTCTTAGCTGTCTGGTTCGTTGTTTGCCTGTAGCTGAGTGGGCTGTATGAACTTTATATACACAGACTGTTTGTAGGGATGTAAGAAAACTGAACTGACTTTATACATCTTATATTTTGAGGAGTGAAGAATGTAGTTAATAATAATGATTTTTACCATGACAGCGATGGGCAGGACACAAAGAATCTTTTTTTTTTCTTGGCAGCTCCTTTTTGTGGTGGGAACCCCAGCATGTCACGGTGGCCCCAAGCCCCTGGGCTGAGCGTCCGTTGGAGATCAGAGGGCGACACCTGCTGTCCCTGACTGATGACTCTGCCGATGCCACCTTCCAGAGGGAAGGTCGAGGGGGCAATGAGACCAAGTACGGTCAGGACGACCTGCTGTGGCGGTCGGAGCAGAGCCGGCAGATGATGCAGTTTGACGAGGACCTGCAACACCTGCTGACGCGGGGCAGTCTGAATGAATCGCTGGTGGCAGCCCACTTCTGTCCCATCTACTTCAACAGCACGGAGTCCTCCAGGTCTGGGGGATTTTTTTTCCCCCCTTGCTCAGAAGCTTCTTTTCTTTGAAAAAGAGACTTTTACAGTGCATTGAATAGAAGCCGAACCACAGTACATAATGCGTTCAAACAAATGTAAATGAAAAAGAAATGGAACAAAAAGATGAAATATTTCTTAACTAAAGAATTTTACATTGAGACAATATCTAATGTCTCTAAGCTACTAAGAACCAGGGGTATTTTTTTTGACACTCCTCTCCCTCAACACATACACATTCGGTTTACCAACATCATCATCGTCATACACTCATGTGCGCGCCCAATGCCTCCCCCCCCCCCCCCCCAATCCCCACCCCTACACACACACAGAGGCACACAATCAGCTTCTCTGTAACTGTCAGTGCTCTCCTGCCTTTGCATTTGTTCATGATAGTTAATTTGCCACTACACATTGTGGCCGATACCTTTTATACATAGCAGACAGGAATTTGGAGTCAGGTAGCTTGTTTGTTAACAGGAGTCAACATCTAGTGTAATGCAGTAACGTACAATACAATGCAGATCAACATTTTTCAGGAACATTCAGTCCTTACTTTAAGAGTGTATTATATGCAAGCCATTTTGCATGAATTTCTCTTGTCTCATTTCTAGTAGATGAACATATCTGTCTGCATTCTTAATGTATTTTAGTTGTCTGAGAAACCCAGAAACCGATGGCTTTGCCTTACCTATGCGACATCTGTACACAAAATGTTTAGCGTGTAATAAAATATAAGAAAGGCACTCATTGATCTTTGAATTTTCATTAGTGCAAAGAGTACAAGACCAGTGTTTAATGACAGTCTGTCGCAGTGTACACATGTGCTTTTTATATAATTTTCTAATTTGCTCAAAAATGATTGAACATGTGTACAATTCCATAAATAGTGAAAGCCGTATGGTCTGGGGGATTTTTCTTGTTGTACCCGATACACATGCTCACCCCTCCTAATTGGCTGTGCCCTTAAGTGACCACTAAAGGTTGAAACTCTCTCCACACTATAAATCAAGGACGTGTTTGTTTTTGTTTCAGTGGTGTTGCTTTCAGGTCCACTTCGTTACCTGCAGAACTTGTGACATTGCTTTTATCTACAGTGCCATAGCAACTTCAGATTTTTAAAATCAAAATAAGTTTGAAGTCTTTTCCTTATTACCACATATAAGTAGAAGTATTTGGAAATGTTGTCTTTGTGTTTTCTGCTACCCGTCCTACACATTTGGAGCCCCAAGATTGAGGCTGTGCTCTTGTGCCAGATTGCCTGCGCAGATTGTGGAGTGTGGTGTAGAGAATTAGAGGTCTTGCGCCAGATTGCCTGTGCAGACTGTGGAGAGTGGTGTAGAGAATTAGAGCTCTTGTGCCAGATTGCCTGTGCAGATTGTGGAGAGTGGTGTAGAGAATTAGAGGTCTTGTGCCAGATTGCCTGTGCAGATTGTGGAGCTGGTGTAGACAATTAGAGGGCAGTGCTCGATATGATGTGTGCAGGCTGGCCGAACAGCTGAGGGGATGGATGATCCGGGAGGAGGAGGTGAAGCAGAAGAAGCAGACACCGACCAGAGGACCACGCCGGAAGAAGGCTTACCCCCCTGTCAACATCCTGAGGGCTGCCATGCGGGGACACTATGACAGGGACCTCAGGGAGGCGGCCTACAGGTAGACCAGGAATAATTATGTCAACCAGTCGTTGCACAAATAAAATGAACGGAACATTGGAAATGCAGTCAGTGCAGTCGTTGCACAAATAAAATGAATGGAACATTGGAAATGCAATCATGGCAGTCGTTGCACAAATAAATGAATGAACATTGGAAATGCAATCATGCAGTCGTTGCACAAATAAATGATGAACATTGGAAACGCAATCATGGCAGTCGTTGCACAAATAAAATGAATGGAACATTGGAAACGCAATCATGGCAGTCGTTGCACAAATAAAATGAATGGAACATTGGAAACGCAATCATGGCAGTCGTTGCACAAATAAAATGAATGGAACATTGGAAATGCAGTCATGGCAGCCGTTGCACAAAGTGATATCTGTAGCCTGTAAGATGGTGATTGGTGAATTGAAATAGATTAGATCAGGGAGACAAACTGTACTAGCAATTTGGTTGTTGATGAATTGAAATAGTGTAGGAAAGGGAGACAAACTGTACTGGCAGTGTGGTTGTTGATGAATTGAAATAGTGTAGGAAAGGGAGACAAACTGTACTGGCAATGTGGTTTTTGATGAATTGAAATAGTGTAGAAAAGGGAGGCAAACTGTACTGGCAATGTGGTTGTTGATGAATTAAAATAGTGTAGGAAAGGGAGACAAACTGTACTGGCAGTGTGGTTGTTGATGGATTGAAGTAGAGTAGGAAAGGGAGGCAAACTGTACTGGCAATGTGGTTGTTGATGAATTGAAATAGAGGAGGAAAGGAAGACAAGTTTTGTTTCTATGGTGATCTGTGCCGCATAGTACAAACTAAGGCTGCTTCCTGTGCAAATTCACCCAGCACAGATGCAAATTTTCTTACATATTATTCATATCAAAGTTGCCAGTATTTTTCTTTTCTGTGCTGGTGCAACAGTGGTCGAGATCCAAAGGCACTGGTCAGTCTTAAATTAATGTTAATATATGTGTTTGTTCATTCCTTCAGTTGAGTTTGTGTTCCAGTGTCAGATGAGGAAAGCCAGGAACTCCATGTCTTTTAAAGAAATGTTCATGTTTGTTTTGTGTGCCTTGTGTCTACAACTGCTCTAGGCAGATGAGTGCCAAAGGCAGCACTGGTTTAGGAGCTATGGGCAAGTAATTGTTTTATCATTGGGGCAAAAGCTGCCTGGTATCTGTTATTTATTATTTACTGTTCCCTGGTGTCTGTTATTTATTATTTACTGTTCCCTGGTGTCTGTTATTTATTATTTACTGTTCCCTGGTGTCTGTTATTATTATTTACTGTTCCCTGGTGTCTGTTATTTATTATTTACTGTTCCCTGGTGTCTGTTATTCATTATTTACTGTTCCCTGGTGTCTGTTATTTATTATTTACTGTTCCCTGGTGTCTGTTATTTATTATTTACTGTTCCCTGGTGTCTGTTATTCATTATTTACTGTTCCCTGGTGTCTGTTATTCATTATTTACTGTTCCCTGCCTCATTTATGATTTTCTATATGTCATTTGACTGAGTCAGGGGCTAGGGTTTTTTTTTGTTTGCATGTTTGTTTGTTTTTGTTGTTCTCTTGACTTGTGGCCCAAGTTTGGTTTGTGTATGATGTGTGTTGGTAAAACAAATTGTTTAGTGCTACCAGACATATATTTGAAACAGTAAAACCGATTCATTCTTTAAAGTGAAATTGAGCTGAACTACCTAGCATATAGAGAGAAAAAACAATGCAGAACGTTAGTGTATACTTGAAAAAAATTGATTGTGGTTATAGTGGAATGAAATCAGGGGAACAAAACAAATAAATGAATTTACACCACCACCACCACACTGCCTTTGAAAAAAAGGAAAAGAAAAAAGAAGTTTATTCCATATGACTGGCAAGTGTACCCACAACACTATGGCTACCACACCAGCTGACCTAGGAGCTATGTGAACATGGCATGTGGTCCACACCCTTCATTGAGTCCAGTTTCTCTTCATTCATGATCCTGTCTTCATGCTCCCCTATACAGCTTCCTTCAGAAGGTTGACTGTGTGCTATCACTGCGCTGAAGTTTTCAGACTGGTTTTATTTTTTACTGTGTGCACTGGTTCTTCTGTGTTCTCATCATGGCGTCCTTGTCGCTTCACAACTAAATCAGAAATGGGTTACTGAAACACAGACAAACAATTAGAAGGTCCTTTGGGAGGTTGCAGACCTCCACCCAGCGTGCATTGACTGAATTAATATCTCCCCAGTCCACTTATGACTTTATTTTAGTCACTAGTCCAGGGTGAAATACAGATCTGCAGCAGTCATTTTAGTCACTAGTCCAGGGTGAAATACAGATCTGCGGCAATCATTTTAGTCACTAGTCCAGGGTGAAATACAGATCTGCAGCAATCATTTTAGTCACTAGTCAGGGTGAAATACAGATCTGCAGCAATCATTTTAGTCACTAGTCCAGGGTGAAATACAGATCTGCAGCAATCATTTTAGTCACTAGTCCCAGGGTGAAGCACAGATCTGCAGCAATCATTTTAGTCACTAGTCAGGGTGAAATACAGATCTGCAGCAATCATTTTAGTCACTAGTCCAGGGTGAAATACAGATCTGCAGCAATCATTTTAGTCACTAGTCCAGGGTGAAATACAGATCTGCAGCAATCATTTTAGTCACTAGTCCAGGGTAAAATACAGATCTGCAGCAATCATTTTAGTCACTAGTCCAGGGTAAAATACAGATCTGCAGCAACCATTTTAGTCACTAGTCCAGGGTGAAATACAGATCTGCAGCAATCATTTTAGTCACTAGTCCAGGGTAAATACAGATCTGCAGCAACCATTTTAGTCACTAGTCCAGGGTGAAATACAGATCTGCAGCAATCATTTTAGTCACTAGTCCAGGGTGAAATACAGATCTGCAGCAATCATTTTAGTCACTAGTCCAGGGTGAAATACAGATCTGCAGCAACCATTTTAGTCACTAGTCCAGGGTGAAATACAGATCTGCAGCAATCATTTTAGTCACTAGTCCAGGGTGAAATACAGATCTGCAGCAACCATTTTAGTCACTAGTCCAGGGTGAAATACAGATCTGCAGCAATCATTTTAGTCACTAGTCCAGGGTGAAATACAGATCTGCAGCAATCATTTTAGTCACTAGTCCAGGGTGAAATACAGATCTGCAGCAACATTTTAGTCACTAGTCCAGGGTGAAATACAGATCTGCAGCAACATTTTAGTCACTAGTCCAGGGTGAAACAGTCTGCAGCAACCATTTTAGTCACTAGTCCAGGGTGAAGCACAGTCTGCAGCAATCATTTTAGTCACTAGTCAGGGTGAAACACAGTCTGCAGCAATCATTTTAGTCACTAGTCCAGGGTGAAATACAGTCTGCAGCAAATTCTACAAATTGGTAGATACCAGTGAATCAAAATCTGATGATGTTCATTGAGATTCATGCATGGTTTTTTTTTTTTTTTTTTTTTTAATAGATGATCTGTCAAAAAGCCATGTTTTGCTGTATCAAAGGAAGTGAAAGCAACTTCCCTGGAGTGCCTCTCTGGTCCAGATCTGCAACACAAGTTGACTGGAATTGTCTTTGGCCACATTTCAGTTTTCCACCCAATGGTATGAAATTCAGTTCAGCAGGTTCAGGCAGTCTCAGGGAGAGAGGGACAAACAAGTCGACAGACAGGGATGAAAGCTTTCATCTTCCCCGCGAGAAATCCAGCTCTGTGTTGTTGGGAGTCAGGACATTTCAGGCTCCGTTTCCATTCCGTCAGTGTCATGAAGGAGGTGTCACTGCGTTTGGACTGGTGCAGAAATGGTACACCACACCACAGTTCCACAGTTGAAAAGGAATTCAAGCTGTGGAACTAAAGTTATTTCTACATACTAAAGATTGGAAATATTGATTGTATGAGCAGTGAACAAATGTGCTAAATCATCAGGCAGCGCATGGAACCTCTGAAGATGTTGCCGACATGGATAACTGGAAATGAAGATGCGTTGGCATGGCTACGTATCAAGATCCAATGGCCCTACTTAATCAGTCTGCTTGGGAACTGTTGAAAAGCAAGATAGAAAGATATAATTGACTGATAGCAGAGTGTAGAAGGAAAACGTTTGCAGAGACCAAGCCTGGGCAGACACCAGACAGAACAGGGGGAATCCTGTGAACAATTCTTCAGTGCGGCTCTCCGGTGAAGAAGAGCTGAATGAACCAGATGGACAGATCTTCAACATGACTGTCCAGGGAAAAACAGTTGGAGGAAGCTGGTGGACAGATCTTCAACATGACTGTCCAGGGAAAAACAGTTGGAGGAAGCTGGTGGACAGATCTTCAACATGACTGTCCAGGGAAAAACAGTTGGAGGAAGCTGGTGGACAGATCTTCAACGTGGCTGTCCAGGGAAAAAACAGTTGGAGGAAGCTGGTGGACAGATCTTCAACATGACAGTCCAGGGAAAAACAGTTGGAGGAAGCTGGTGGACAGATTTTCAACGTGGCTGTCCAGGGAAAAACAGTTGGAGGAAGCTGGTGGACAGATCTTCAACATGACAGTCCAGGGAAAAACAGTTGGAGGAAGCTGGTGGACAGATCTTCAACATGACAGACCAGGGAAAAACAGTTGGAGGAACTGGTGGACAGATTCTTCACATGACAGTCCAGGGAAAAACGTTGGAGAAGCTGGTGGACAGATTTCACTGGCTGTCCAGGGAAAAACAGTTGGAGGAAGCTGGTGGACAGATCTTCAACATGACTGTCCAGGGAAAAACAGTTGGAGGAAGCTGGTAGACAGATCTTCAACGATGGCTGTCCAGGGAAAAACAGTTGGAGGAAGTTGGTGGACAGATCTTCAACATGGACTGTCCAGGGAAAAACAGTTGGAGGAAGCTGTGGACAGATCTTCAACATGACAGTCCAGGGAAAAACAGTTGGAGGAAGCTGGTGACAGATTCTCAACGTGGCTGTCCAGCAAGAAAACATTGGAGGAAGCTGGTGGACAGATTCTTTGACATGGGCATGTCCGGGAAAAACATTGGAGAAGCTGGTGACAGATCTTTGACATGCTTCCAGTGAAAACACAGTTGGATGAAGCCGATGAACAGATCCTCGTGCAGCTCTCCACAAGAGAGAACTGGAGGAACTTGATGGACCAGATGTTGGACTTGCATGAAGACATCCACAGAGCCATGAGACCACAGTGTGTGCCGCTTGATGACTTCATGAATGAACAATAAAGAAAATAGTTGGGAAGGTCTGTGTCTAGTCCACAGTAGAACTGTGGCCAGCCTGTCTGACCGCTGGTGGCGGTGTGACAGATGGGGGAAGCAGAGGGACAGGGAGGGTGTGGCAGCCTCTCTGACAGCTGGTGGCAGTGTGTTACAGATCGCGGAAGGAGAGGGACAGGGAGGGTGTGGTCAGCCTGTCTGACCGCTGGTGGCGGTGTGTTACAGATCACGGAAGGAGAGAGACAGGGAGGAGGCAGACAGGGGCACGGAGAAGAAGTTCCAGATGCAGGTGTTTCAGCACAATGACCCGCGACAGAGGCTGCTCAACGCAATCCCCCGCCGCAACGACACTTTCTACGTCCTGTCCTTCAACACAGTAGGAGCTGACTTCCCTGTTAGGCTGTGTGTCTGTCTATCTGTCCGGATATCTGTATCTTCTGTGTGTGTGTGTGTGTGTGTGTGTGTGTGTGTGTGTGTGTGTGCGTTTGTGTTCTTGATCTATGCATGCATCTGTCCCTCTGTTGGACTGCATGGTTGTCATTGCCAGACTGCATGGAGCTCTCTGTTACACCGCTGGGGTTTCTGCTAGGCTGCATGGGGTCTCTTATTAGACTCTGGGGGTCTTTTGTTACACTGCATGGGAAGCTTTTGTTCAACTGCCTGGGGGTCTCATATTTGACTGTCTTGGGGTCTCTTGTTAGACTCTGGGGGTCTCTTGTTAGACTGTCTTGGGGTCTCATGTTAGACTGTCTTGGGGTCTCTTGTTAGACTGTCTTGGGGTCTCTTGTTAGACTTTGGGGGTCTTAGACTTTGGGGGTCTGTTGTTAGATTCTGGAGGTCTCTTATTAGACTGTCTTGGGGTCTCTTATTAGACTTTGGGGGTCTCTTGTTAGACTGTCTTGGGGTCTCTTGTTAGACTCTGGGGATCTCTTGTTAGACTGTCTTGGGGTCTCTTGTTAGACTCTAGAGGTCTCTTATTAGACTGTCTTGGGGTCTGTTGTTAGACGCTGGGGGTATCTTGTTAGACTGTCTTGGGGTCTCTTGTTAGACTCTGGGGGTCTCTTGTTAGACAGTCTTAGGGTCTCTTGTTAGACTCTGGCTGTATCTTGTTAGTCTGTCTGGGGGTCTCTTGTTAGACTGTCTGGGGGTCTCTTGTTAGACTCTGGGGGTCTCTTGTTAGACTGTCTTGGGGTCTCTTGTTAGACTGTCTTGGGGTCTCTTGTTAGACTCTGGGGGTCTCTTATTAGACTGTCTGGGGGTCTCCTGTTAGACTCTTGGGGTCTCTTATTAGACTGTCTGGGGGTCTCTTATTAGACTGTCGGGGGGTCTCTTGTTAGACTCTGGGGGTCTCTTATTAGACTGTCTTAGGGTCTCTTGTTAGACTCGGGGGGGGGGGGGGGGGGGTCTCTTGTTAGACTCTGGGGGTCTCTTGTTAGACTGTGGGGGGGGGGGGGGGGTCTCTTATTAGACTGTGGGGGGGGGGGTCTCTTGTTAGACACTGGGGGTCTCTAATTAGACTGTCTTGTAATCTCTTATTAGACTCTGGGGGTCTCTTATTAGACTGTCTTGTAATCTCTTATTAGACTCTGGGGGTCTCTTATTAGACTGTCTTGTAATCTCTTATTAGACTCTGGGGGTCTCTTATTAGACTGTCTTGTAATCTCTTATTAGACTCTGGGGGTCTCTTATTTGACTGTCTTGTAATCTCATATTAGACTCTGGGGTCTCTTATTAGACTGTCATATAATCTCTTATTAGACTCTGGGGGTCTCTTGTTAGACTGTCTTGTAATCTCTTATTAGACTGTCTTGTAATCTCTTATTAGACTTAGGGGGTCTCTTGTTAGACTGTCTTGGGGTCTCTTGTTAAACTCTGGGGATCTCTTGTTAGACTCTGGGGGTCTCTTGTTAGACTGCATAGGGCTGTCTGTTAGGCTTTCTGGAAGTCTACAGTAAACTGCATAGGGCTGTCTGTTAGGCTTTCTGGGGGGCTACAGCAGACTGCATAGGGCTGTCTGTTAGGCTTTCTGGAGGTCTACAGTAGACTGCATAGGGCTGTCTGTCAGGCTTTCTGGAGGTCTACAGTAGACTGCATAGGGCTGTCTGTCAGGCTTTCTGGAGGTCTACAGTAGACTGCATAGGGCTGTCTGTCAGGCTTTCTGGAGGTCTACAGTAGACTGCATAGGGCTGTCTGTCAGGCTTTCTGGAGGTCTACAGTAGACTGCATAGGGCTGTCTGTCAGGCTTTCTGGAGGTCTACAGTAGACTGCATAGGGCTGTCTGTTAGGCTTTCTGAAGGTCTGCAGTAGACTGCATAGGGCTTTCTGGCTGCATAGGGCTTTCTGGCTGCACAAGGCCATCTGCCAGACAGTTGGGGTCCTTGGTAAACTGTTTGCAAGGGGCCCTCTGTGGACTGTATGGACTGTGTGGCTTCCTGTCCTCAACTCTTTGCTTTGTCTGTTCAATGATGGATGTATTCTTCTGCAAGGTCTGGAGCTTTAATAGTTACTCCTCTGTTTTTTCTTTGTGTGTGTGTGTGTGTAACTTTCTGTGCATGCTGTCTCAGAGATTGTGTGTGTGTGTGTGTGTGTGTGTGTGTGTGTGTGTGTGTGTGTGTGTGTGTGTGTGCCCACGCGCATGCGCGCGTGTTTGTGTGCTTGCTCTAACAGTCTATCTTCTTCTCTCTGTCTCTCTCTCTGTCGCTCTCTTTGTCTCTGTCTCTCTCTCACTCTTTCTCTCTCTGTTTCTCTACAACTCTTTTTTTTTTCTTTCTCTATCTCTCCCTCTAGCTTTGTCAGTGTTGAACTCTCTCCCTGGCTTTGTCAGTGTTGAACTCTCTCCCTGGCTTTGTCAGTGTTGACCTCTCTCCCTGGCTTTGTCAGTGTTGAACTCTCCCCCTGGCTTTGTCAGTGTTGACCTCTCTCCCTGGCTTTGTCAGTGTTGACCTCTCTCCCTGGCTTTGTCAGTGTTGACCTCTCTCCCTGGCTTTGAGTGGGCCTTTGAACCTGAACAGAAATTCTGAAGACCTTGTGATTAATAATTATGGCAAAATGTTACTTAACATGTGCACTGTTTTTGACCTGTGTATTTTGAACGGTATGTGTGAGGGTGACCTTCAAGGTCATTACACGTACATAGCTGATAATGGTAACAGTGTAGATGATTATTTTTTACTGTCGTATGATTTGTATTCAAGAGTGTCTGATAGCATCAGAATGAATGTGTCTGATAGAATTGAATCTGACCATTTGTCTTTGGAATTATATATTCATTTCCCTATGAATAATGAGATTTGTGTTCAGGATGATGTTCAAATTTTCGAAAAGTTTGTGTGGGACGAAACCCATAGCAATGTGTTCAGAGATAACATCTGTTCAAACGACATGCAAAGGCAGTTTGAAATGGCGATCAGTTTAATAGATATAAATATCAACGAAGCACTTGAGGTTTTTAATCATTGTATAAAAGATGCAGCAGACTTTATGAAGAAACAAATATACATTGGTAGGCACGTGAAAGATGACGACTGGTATGATAAAGAATGTCGTGCAGCAAAGAAAACTGTACGCAATTTGTTGACAAAATTTAAGCGTACTTTGTCTCCACCTGATCGCACTTCTTTATGTATAGCAAGACGTGAATATAAACATTTGTTAAAGAGAAAAGAGAAGAAATTCAATGAGACTCTACTAACTGACTTATTACGATCTGTAAATAACCAAAAAGATTTCTGGGAATCTGTGCGTAAAATATCTACAAAAAGAAGGCAGATATCGAATGACATTAGCATAAGCGATTGGTATGTACACTTTAAAGAATTGTTAGAAAGAAAAGACAAGTTTGATAATGTTCTGGTTCAGGGAGAAAGTAATAGTGACCAAAGTGCTTATGATGCTGTTAAGAATGATGATGTTTATGACAATGTTGATAATGATGATGATGATGACCATGCTGCTGCTGCTGCTTTTGATGATGATGATGGTGATGATGATGAAGAAAATAACGATGGTGACGGCGAAAATAATTTGAATCAACCTATCTCAGTAGAAGAAGTTTTGATTGCGCTGAAAACACTGAAAAGTCGCAAGGCTGCCGGTCCGGATAAAATCATAGGGGAATTTATTAAAAATGCCTGCAAATCAAATCTGGTTATGGAATTTTTGGTAAAATTTTTTAATTCTTTGTTTGAGAGAGGCATATATCCTGAAGGTTGGTGTGAGTCAATTGTTGTGCCACTATATAAAAAGGGTAATGTTACCAATCCAAATAACTACAGAGGAATCTCATTGTGCAATGTTTGCAGCAAACTGTATAGTGCAATTATTAATAAAAGACTTCAAGTGTGGGTTGATGACAATAACATTACAGGTGAGTTTCAAGCTGGGTTTAAACAAAATCGTTCCGCCATAGACCATATGTTCACATTATTGGCTTTTATTCAAAAACAATTTTGTCTGAACCGTAAGTTGTATGTTGCTTTCATCGATTTTGAGAAAGCGTTTGACTCTATCAATAGAACTATACTTTGGCCTATCTTGTTAAAAAACGGTATTCGTGGAAAGATGTATAAATGCATTATGAGTATGTATGATTGTGTAAAGGCAAAGGTACGATGTGGTGCTGCTTTAACTGATTATATCAATTGCGCATCAGGTGTTAAGCAGGGTGATGTTTGCAGCCCAGTTTTGTTTTCTTTATTCATTAATGAGCTGACTTTGGAGGTGATAAACTCTGGAAGACATGGTGCCCATTTTGTAAATGATGCTATGGAAATATTTATTCTACTGCTTGCCGACGACGTGGCATTAATGTCTGAGACAGTAATAGGCCTCCAAACTCAACTAAACAGTTTGCAAAGGGCAGCTAATTCACTCCAGCTGAAAGTAAATTTGAGTAAAAGTAATATAATCGTTTTCAGAAAAGGGTGTTACCTTTCCTCTCGGGAAAAATGGACATACGATGGGGCAAATATGCCTGTTGTAAATGTATATAAATATTTAGGTGTATATTTTTCTACGCGATTAAGTTTCACTTTCGCATGTAAAGATATTGCTTGCAGAGCCAAAAATGCATTGCTATGTTTTATGAAGAAGTTGTCGAAGCTGAATAATGAATCTCTTGCTTTGTTTTTGAAATTGTTTGATGCTCAAATCCTGCCTATGCTACAATATGGGGCTGAACTGTGGGGTCTTGATGCCGCTGCTGCACAATGCGAAAAGGTTCATTTATTTGCTTTAAAAAAGTTCTTGGGTGTATCATCACAAACCCCAAATGATCTTGTGTATGGAGAGACTAACAGATATCCCATATCTTTGCACTTCACCGTTAAATGTATCAAGTACTGGCTCAAATTAACTCGGATGACTGAACATAGATTACCCTATAAAGCTTATAAAATGCTGATAGAACTAGACAATAGAGGCAAGATAAACTGGGTGTCACGCGTTAAGGCGAAATTATATGAACATGGTTTCGGGTACGTATGGCTTAACCAAGGTGTCGGAGATATGAGCAGTTTTCTTCGTACCTTTAAAGAAAGACTAACTGACTGTAGGTGGCAAGACTGGAATTTTCATGTTCAGAATAGTGACAGGTTTAGTTTCTATAGAACATTTATTGATGTGCATTCTCTGCCAACGTATATGTCAATGACCATGGACAGGCACTTGAAGTTTGTGATGACAAAATTTAGAGTTGGTGTTTCTGATATTCTTGTTCATCACTGCCGTTATAGACAAGTAAATGCCTCTGGTCTGCTGTGTCCATTATGTCGACAGTCAAGAGAAGATGAAGTACATTTTGCATTAACTTGTCCAGAGTTACAAGATATAAGAGAAAAGTTTATTCCCCCAAAATTTTATACAAGACCTTGCTTATTCAAGCTTATTTTGTTAATGTCATCTGCAAATGAAAACACTGTAAAGCAGTTCGCAGTATTTTTATTCAAAGCTTTCAAACGGCGAAGCATTTGTGCATTGTAATTATTATTATTAGTTTTGTAAAGCGACTTTGTTATGTTCATGTATATCCCCCTTCTGAGGGGCCAAGGCCTGTAAGAATAAAACATCTGAATCTGAATCTGAATCTGAATCTCTGTCGCTCTCTTTGTCTCTGTCTCTCTCTCACTCTTTCTCTCTCTGTTTCTCTACAACTCTTTTTTTTTTCTTTCTCTATCTCTCCCTCTAGCTTTGTCAGTGTTGAACTCTCTCCCTGGCTTTGTCAGTGTTGAACTCTCTCCCTGGCTTTGTCAGTGTTGAACTCTCTCCCTGACTTTGTCTGTGTTGAACTCTCCCCCTGGCTTTGTCATTGTTGAACTCTCTCCCTGGCTTTGTCTGTGTTGAACTCTCTCCCTGGCTTTGTCAGTGTTGACCTCTCTCCCTGGCTTTGTCATTGTTGACCTCTCTCCCTGGCTTTGTCAGTGTTGACCTCTCCCCCTGGCTTTGTCAGTGTTGACCTCTCTCCTTGGCTTTGTCAGTGTTGTTCTCTCTCCCTGGCTTTGTCAGTGTTGACCTCTCTCTCCTGGCTTTGTCAGTGTTGACCTCTCTCCCTGGCTTTGTCAGTGTTGAACTCTCCCCTGGCTTTGTCTGTGATGACCTCTCCCCTGGTTTTGTCAGAGTTGACCTCTCTCCCTGGCTTTGTCAGTGTTGACCTCTCTCCCTGGCTTTGTCAGTGTTGAACTCTCCCCCTGGCTTTGTCAGTGTTGACCTCTCTCCCTGGCTTTGTCAGTGTTGACCTCTCTCCCTGGCTTTGTCAGTGTTGACCTCTCTCCCTGGCTTTGTCAGTGTTGACCTCTCTCCCTGGCTTTGTCAGTGTTGAACTCTCCCCCTGGCTTTGTCAGTGTTGACCTCTCTCCCTGGCTTTGTCAGTGTTGACCTCTCTCCATGGCTTTGTCTGTGTTGAACTCTCTCCCTGGCTTTGTCAGTGTTGAACTCTCTCCCTGGCTTTGTCAGTGTTGACCTCTCTCCCTGGCTTTGTCAGTGTTGACCTCTCTCCCTGGCTTTGTCAGTGTTGACCTCTCTCCCTGACTTTGTCAGTGTTGACCTCTCCCCCTGGCTTTGTCAGTGTTGACCTCTCTCCCTGGCTTTGTCAGTGTTGAACTCTCCTCCTGGCTTTGTCAGTGTTGACCTCTCTCCTTGGCTTTGTCAGTGTTGACCTCTCTCCCTGGCTTTGTCAGTGTTGAACTCTCTCCCTGGCTTTGTCAGTGTTGAACTCTCTCCCTGGCTTTGTCAGTGTTGAACTCTCCCCCTGGCTTTGTCAGTGTTGACCTCTCTCCCTGGCTTTGTCAGTGTTGAACTCTCCCCCTGGCTTTGTCTGTGTTGAACTCTCTCCCTGGCTTTGTCAGTGTTGACCTCTCTCCATGGCTTTGTCTGTGTTGAACTCTCTCCCTGGCTTTGTCAGTGTTGAACCTCTCCCTGGCTTTGTCAGTGTTGACCTCTCTCCCTGGCTTTGTCAGTGTTGACCTCTCCCCCTGGCTTTGTCAGTGTTGACCTCTCTCCCTGGCTTTGTCTGTGTTGAACTCTCTCCCTGGCTTTGTCAGTGTTGACCGCTCTCCCTGGCTTTGTCAGTGTTGAACTCTCCCCCTGGCTTTGTCAGTGTTGACCTCTCTCCTTGGCTTTGTCAGTGTTGACCTCTCTCCCTGGCTTTGTCAGTGTTGACCTCTCTCCCTGGCTTTGTCAGTGTTGACTGCTCTCCCTGGCTTTGTTAGTGTTGAACTCTCCCCCTGGCTTTGTCAGTGTTGACCTGTCTCCCTGGCTTTGTCAGTGCACGTCAGTGACCATGTCTTCAAAAGGAGGGCTACTTACGGTCATCTTTTATTTCAGGACTATTTCCTGGTGCCTGCCACAGCCCACAACAAAACGGCTCGCCCTCGTATGTCCCTGGTGATGCCGGTGGTCAGCGAGACACTGAATGGTCAGTCTGATGTCTGTGTTGCAGCAGTCATCTGTGTGCTGGAGGACTGTCCGTCTTCTGTGGGGAAAAAAGGGTCTTGTTTCCATCTTTCCTTACACCCTGTGTAAACTTACAGCGTGTGTGTGTGTGTATGTGGATGCATTCATGTGCATGTTGGCAAGAAAGAAGTGAAACTGTAGTCTGTAGTACATTGTCCAGAGTGGATAAAAGCTTGGTGTAGTGAGACTATGAACACTCCTGAGTTGACACTAGTTGTCTGTTCAGCGGTATCAGCTTTGCCCATCTGGCGTTTCTACACTAAGGTTTGCTTATGGTTGGATTTGAATGTTTTTGTTTCCCAGGTTTTACTTTGAAATAAAAACAACACATACACACACAAACAAAGCGGATTTGGAAAAGAATTAAAGTAGTTGGTGCCTTCAGCGTCACCAAGTTTTGTCAACCCAAAGGATGTTGATAGAATAGTTGTCATGTTACGAATTTGTGTTACGTAAGTAGATAGTTGCATTGTAGTGTGTGTGTGTGTGTGTGTGTGTGTGTGTGTGTGTGTGTGTGTGTGTGTGTGTGTGTGTTTAGACAAGACAGAACTTGTTTATTTTTCCAGCTGTGCTGTGGTAACCCTAAGGTCAACTGGATTTTCAATGAAACTGAAATACTCTGTGTGTGTGTGTGTGTGTGTGTGTGTGTGTGTGTGTGTGTGTGTGTGTGTGTGTGTGTATGCACATGCAAATGTGTATGCTTGTGTTGGTGCATGTGTGTGTTTGTGTGTGTGTGTAAGTGTGTGTGTGTGCATGCATGTATACATACAATCGCTGTCCTATGCTAGTTGGTACTTATTTCTGGGAAACATACAGGGTCCTCATGAAGTATCAGAGTGAAAATGAAGTACCACGAAATAAAAAGAAATAATACACCTTTCATACCAGAGATAGTACTTAAAAAATGTGGGAATTTTTCCCAAAGGAAAAAGGGATATTTGGAGGTTTCATCTGTGTTTTCCTCTGTAGTGATGAAAGTAGATCACTGTTATGAAATGCCACTTTTTCAGTCCTTACGAGATATGCCTAAGTGAGTTCATTGTGACTTCAGTCCGATGGAGGTTTGCTAAACAAGGCTGTATGGATGGGTGTGTGTGTGTGTATGTGTGTTTTCCTGTGCGTCTTTGCGTGCATGTCTGTGTTTTTGTGTGCATGTCTGTGTTTTTGTGTGCATGCATGCCTTAGTGTCTGCATTAGAACAAACCAATGAGTGAGGCAGTCAGAGAAAGGAGAGAGAAAAGAAAGATAAACCGACGAAGAGTCATCTTTTTATCAGAACCTGGTAATGCGCCAAATACTGAGGCTGTGCTGTGCTCTCCTCTGACTTTGCAGACACAATGCAGCCACCAGAGGGCAGCGTGGGCATGATGCAGATCGACTGCGAGATCCTCAACACCCAGCTGATCCACGTCCGCAAGTCTGCCTTCCCTCAGCAGCAGCAGCAGCAGCAGCAACAACACCACCAGCGACAACAGCAGCGATCAGAGCAGTCGTTCGACTCCCAGTATGCCAACCACACGGCTGGCTCTCCCCCGCCCCATTTCCACACCAATCAGACCCGCGATGCCAGTGGAAGGCAGGGGAAGGGTAGTGGTGACTCCACAGAGGCCCCGTCAGGGGGGGCAGGATCTGAACAGACATAGGCAGAGTGGGACAGTAGGAGAAACAAGTGAATGAACATACGAGGGAAGTGAGGGGAGGGAGGGAAAGAGGGGGTGAGAGGGCAAAGTGAAAGGGAAGGGGGAGTGACCAAGGAAGCAAGTAGCCGGCCCTCCAGTGGACATGAGGCAGAACTACTAATTATGACTGTTTCTCAAGCCTTTGACTTGCGGATTGTAGGACCTGCTACATGGGACAGCCTTTTAACTCTTAAAAAGCCTGTGCAAAACTATAGTTACATAACAAAAGAAAAACTGTTTAGTTTCATCTTCATTTTATTTGGAAATGTCAGCTTAAGATGCTAGAGCAACTGAAAAAGAAAAAAAAAAGAAATTCTCTCCTGGCTTTACAGCATGTAAAAGCATGATTAGTGGTTTTAAGTCAGAGATAACGATGCATTTTGCCATCACGAAGGGCTTTGTTGTGTACAAATCGTTTTAGAGAAATAAACCAGAATAGTGAAGAAAATGATTTATCTGTTAAATTAGGGTGTTTCAGTGAGTTAACTGTTATTACTGGTTTAAAGTGATGGTGGTGTTGTTGCCCAGTTCAGGGGAGGAGTGAGTTAAGTTGTTGCCCAGCACAGGGGAGGCAGTGTTGTACAGCCGCCACAACATTTGTGCATCTATGTGTCACGTTGGATAGAAATCTCCCTGTGCTAGTGGTTGATGAGGTTTTTTCCTTTCTTTTTTTTTAAACAAGAATTTTGTTACATTGAAATAATAGATGATTTTGTTTTGTTGGTGAGAGGATTATGTGTTTTTTGCTTAAGGAGATACCTTTGTGTTTGAAATATCAGTGAGAGGATTACAGCAGGTGTTTTTTGTTTAAGGAGATACATTTGTGTTTGAAATAATGCATACTCATGTTTCAGCAGGGTGTGTTTTCACAACCGCTGCTTACACTGTCTTTCTTTGTGATTGCCTTAAGACATACAAAGGTTTGATTGCACAGTTTTTAAAAGGCAACATGACTGTGTTGACCCATTGAAAATCTGTGAAACAAACCAGCAAACATACAACACAGAGAACATGTTTCCTCTTCTACTGTTTGTCCTTCATCCTGTTCTGTCAGGCTACACTGCAGCAGGTAGTGTGGGAGAACGACGACATGTTGACATCGGATTATCACTCCATGGGGGAGGAAGAGCTTAACGTGGACATCACTCATAAGCCCTAGCCTGCCCTACTCTCTCTGTCTCTCTGTCTCCCTCACACACACACACACACACACACACACACTCTCTCTCTCTCTCTCTCTCACATGCTAAAAACAACATAGAATGGTCACCCTTTGTACGTCTTCAACATATTTTCTGAGGGTTTTTTTGTAAGTTAATGACAGATTTTCTTTCTTGATTGGAAAGAAAACATGCCTTTTTACTTTGTATTGAGTTCTGAATGAACCTAGGTGTCATTACATAGTCTCTGTGTGTTCTTATGTTTGTGCGTGTGTTGCTGGAGTATTGCAAGTGTGCATGTTCTTGCTTCTGTATTGCCTGTGTTTGTTTGTTTTTTTTTTGTTTTTTTTATCAGAGTGAGCATGATGTGAAGAAAAACAAATGCTGGCAGCATAGGAATCTTGTTTGGCACAAGGAACCAGACATAAAATTATGTGTGCCCAATGAGAGAACACATGACATGGCTTCACCATCTTTGTTTCACGACATGATCAGTGCAGTGGTGGTTGATGAGGAGTGGGTTGTCACATAAGTAAGTATTAATGGAGGAAGCTTGGTGGCATGGGAGATATCCACGTATTTATGAGTATTTGATGAAGATTCAGGTGGTGTTGTTTTTGTTGGCAACACGAAGACTTGTTGAGGTGTATGTTTACCTGATGTTCCTGTTAATTTGACTGCCTGTTGATGATTTTAACATAACTGCCTTCTTTTTTACTTTAAAAAAAAAATGTAAACAGTGTTTTCTTAAAATATGAAATAGAATTCCAGAAGTTGGCGTAGTGGTCAAGGCAGTTGCCTCGGAAACAAGGCCGACAGGAAGCACCACTTTCATTACTCCAGCAAACTTTATGGTGGTCACAGGGCTAGTTTTTTTGATACCACAGTTAACCGAGATGTCGTGAGGTGCTGGCAATTGGCGCATGTAATTTACCCCATAGCGACAGAGGAGTTTCTGTTGTGCAGGAACACTCATCCTTAAAGTTCAGCAGAAGGTTTACAGACATGAAAGAAACCTCAAAAGGAATTGGTGGTAGTGGTGCTTTGGTAAGGTGCTAAGGAGAACAGCGGGAATTTCACACAGAATTCTGTGGTGACAGTGAGGTTATGGAATTCAGCACAGTAATTCAGAAGGCCGTCTTGTTTGATGTTCTAGCTTCTTTAATTTCACACAGAATTCTGTGGTGACAGTGAGGTTATGGAATTCAACACAGTAATTCAGAAGGCCATCTTGTTTGATGTTCTTTGTTCTTATGAAACTGTGCAGGTCTTTCACTGAGTTTCAGTTGATGTGGTTGTGGTTTGAGGCCACCTGAATACGTCAAGCATGACATTCATAGAAAAGAAGTCATAATGATGAAGCTGTAAATCAGCATAGCCTTTTATAATCCAGAAAGGGGAGGGTGTGTGTGTGTGTGTGTGTGTGTGTGTTTGTGAAAGAAGAAACCCAAAGTATAAAAATACTCGTAGCATGTGCTGATTTTGAATATTCAGGATAAAAAGGAAGAGAGAGAAAGGTTGGTAAGGAAGAGAGAGAAAGGTTGGTAGATCTCATTCATTCATGAAGATGTAGAAGCTCAGTGTGAAGACATAATTTGTTGTTATTGTTGTTGTTGTTTTTCTGGAGAGAGGTGTGGAGACAGGGAAGGGGTGGTAAGGGAAGGGAAAGGGGGAAGGGGGTATGGTGCAGGGAGAAGTGGGGAGGGAGGAGATTAGAAACACAGAGGAAGTTTCCAATTGGTGGATCCATGTCCTCTAAGTCTGATCATTTATGAAGGTATTGCCTTGGACCCAGTGAACCTTAACATCTGTTCCATGCCAAGACCTCCCATGAACGGTCTGAGGGATATACATGTTTCAGAACGTGTCTGTGTGCACGAGAGAGGCACAGTTTATTTGTGATAATATTACATGCATGATCTGTTGTGTGGGGTATTTTTGCCATCCTTACATCATACCTAAGTCGTGTACCTAAAAAAAATTCCAAGCTGCCACATGGTGAAAAATGAGAAAACAGGTCCATGCTATCTTTTGTGGTGGTTGAAAATAAATGCTTGAGGTAAAAAGAGTGAGAACAATCTTTTTTATGGGGACCCCCCCCCAGACATTGATGCATTTATTTGTAACAATTTATTTATCTATTTGCACATCTGTTTTTAAATCAGTACAAGAGCAGATTTTACAGAAGCCTTTGCTTTGTTGAAGATAGACGTTGTGTGATGCTTTGGCATAACAAACCAGCTCCACTGCCCCCGTGCTTTACAATGAGTCACCTCGTAGGCTGGTGACAGTTTTAGGAACAAAAGGAGGTGGAAGACTTTGTCTGTCATACATTTTTTTTCTCTCAATCTCTGATTTTTATTTCATTTAGGAAATTGTATACCTGTCCTTTCAAAGAAAAATATGCTTTTTTAAATTTTTTTTTATTTAATGTATTTAAGTTTTAATGTATGTTATGGTAGAGCTAACTCATTTTGATTTAGCAACTGAAATAGGGAGAAGAGATTGAAACTGTGCCTTCAAGATTTTTTGTGTCGGTATTCATTCCACACACACACACACACACACACACACACACACACTCACACACACACACACTATATTGATTTGTGCTGGTGATGATGGAAAGACCCCAGCTATGTTTCCAGTGTGTGGTGTATGATTTAATCAGCTCTGTTCTGTGATGAGTGAACTTTGAATGAGTATGCAGACCTGTTTACCCATAGGATTTGTATGTGTGTTTGGCAAAAATACTACAAATACAACAAACTAAAAAGAAATATGTCAAAAAAAATACTGGAGACGAAGTTCTTGAGTGGTGATTGAACTTGTGGAAGGTAACTGTGGTGGAGGCTTTGACCAAGGAGCGACAACTCTTGCTAACTTCTGTGCATGAAATTGCGTTTTGCAGTGTCCATTTCTTGACAACATGCCCTGAAATGTTGACAAACTGGCAAGAGAGCATGAGCCAAAGTATGCTGATGAATCAGGTTTGAAAGTCATTTGTAGTAGAAAGACCATGTTTAACCGTAGTCAGTGCAAGATCAGGTGGTTACTGCTGGCAAGAAGCGTCTGCAATGTGATGGCAGGTGAAAACAAAATGGACCGTCACCTCTCCCTCACGTGTTTGCAGATATTTGGAATTTTGTATACAGGCATTGTAGAAAATATGCTCATTTTTGTGAAAAAGTACACCAAAAATAGTTTTTAGGGCAAACAGGTCTGAGTGTGGACTGTTCTCAAGATGAGTGCTTGTATGAGTGAGTCCAGTACATGTTTTAAAGAGATTGTGTGTGTCAGTTTGGTCAGTCTAGTCTGATGCTGACATTTACGTCTGAGTGTGTTCACTGGATTGAATGTGAAATGTGAAGGTGTAAGAGTGAATAATGTTTGATGGATGTGCTGAAGATGATGTGCATGTCAGCATGTTCATTCTGCTCTGTAGGTGACATGTCTGAGTTTGTTCAGTGGGTCTAATGTGAAAGTGATATGTACGTTTGAGGTTGTTCCGTGGATTTATTCTGAAAATGATGTGTATGTCTGAGTGTGTTCGATGAATGTTTTCAAGATGACCGTTTGAATGTGTTTTATGGATCTATTCTGAATGTGATGTGACCTGTCTGTATCAGTGAGTTCAGTATCAGTGTATCGGGTCTGAAGGTAATGTGTTAATGTGTTGTGTGAATTTGTTCTGAAGGTTGTGTGGGAACATTTTCAGTTTTTTTTTCTTTTTTTTTTGCGAAGGCAACATCATTGTATCATTTTTTGATGTCAACAATGGAATCCATGGAAATGGAGAAATGATGCCATCTTATCTATCATAAGATTATCATTATACAGGGGTCAGAACACATCATTTTGACTGGAATTTGGTCATGGTACATTGACTTTTTGAATGGAAATGCATTTTTTTTCTAAAATCCTTTCTGAAAGAGTTTTCACACATGATGAATGAATGCCTTTATGGTTATTCTGCTCATATTAAAATTTTCAGGCAACCATTGGATTTCTATATGTTCTTCGTGTCCATCATCACACAATCATTGCGCTGTAGGGAAAGCAAAATACTACATGGCTTCTTATATGTTGTCGTCAGCCACCAAATGCGGACATGACTTTTTTTTATGATCATTAGCATGGGTCATACCACTTCACAGCAGTTTAACAAGTGATAATCATCATGGAAGCCTTTCCACCGAGGAGAAGTGTCATCGTCACAGGTCTGTCATGTAGCTCATTTTGAAAGATGGGCCACAGTGGATGGAATGCCACGGTGCAGCACACCGCTGTGTTGCCCTGGCAACATCAGTTTGTTTTTATACAGGAAAGGGAGACTGAAATCAATGTTTTGCAAATCCAAGGCAGCTAATATGTGGATGTGGATGTGTGTTGCAGTGTGGTGGTGATGTCTGTTTTTAATGTGGCAGGATTATGTCCCTTGTCTGGAACCCCAGGTTGGTTGTGATGATGATCTGAACAGTGATTAATGCCAACAGCAAAGTCTCATGTAGACATTGAAAAATAAGCGCAGCATTGGGAGATAAGCTCAGCATTGTTGAGTGAGGCGTGGAGCGTGTTGGCGGGGAAGTCTGTGTTAAGACTGGGAGTAAATGGTAGAGGAGAATACAGATGTGAGGATTAGGTTAGAAAAGACATTTGGATGACATTACTTTTGAAACGCCCTGTGCTATGCAGATCAATGGAGACCTCAGCGGGTAGAGAGTCTGAAGAACATGCTGTGCCAGAAGTTGTGTTGAGTTATCATGCAGTTTGATCCTTACCTCCTGAGAAGTTGAAACAGTGCCTTCATGTCAGTCACTGGGGACAACAGAAAGAAAGACACCCCCTCACCTCTCCACCACACCCCCTCCCCTTCCTGCAAAAATGGACAAACAAGTGTTGAACTTTTGTTGGAACATTCGCAAGCAAGTCAGCATGATATGTGATCCTCACCTTACTGTTGATGCTTGGGCGGAGGACAGGTTTGCTCTGTGGAAATGGGGTACCTGGTGGCAGTGGTGTTTTTCTCTGTGGAAATGGGGTACCTGGTGGCAGTGGTGTTTTTCTCTGTGGAAATGGGGTACCTGGTGGCAGTGGTGTTTTGCTCTGTAGAAATGGGGTACCTGGTGGCAGTGGTGTCCAGCTCTTGTCCTGAAGGAAATAGGGAACAAATGGTGAGACAAACATCGGAGCAGGTGGTTTGTCAGTAGGATTGGCAGATCTCCTGACGGACAGTGGGGTAGTAATTGGCACAGTGAGGTAGAATAGGGAACATGTGGGGAGAATGGAGCCACGTGAGGGGAGAATGGGCACAGTGCGTAGAATGGGCACGTGAGGTAGAATGGGCACAGTGGGGTAGAATGGGCACAGTGGGGAGAATGGGCACAGTGGGGTAAAATGGGCACTGTGGGGTAGAATGGGCACAGTGGGGTAAATGGGCACAGTGGGGTAAATGGGGCACAGTGGGGGAGAATGGGCACTGTGGGGTAGAATGGGCACAGCGGGGTAAATAGGCACAGTGGGTACAATGGGCACTGTGGGGTAAATGGGCACAGTGGGGGAGAATGGGCACTGTGGGGTAGAATGGGCACTGTGGGGTAAAATGGACACAGTGGGGTAGAATGGCACTGTGGGGTAAATGGGCACTGTGGGGTAGAATGGGCTGTGGGGGAGAATGGGCACTGTGGGGAGAATGGGCACTGTGGGGAGAATGGCACAGTGGAGGTAGAATGGGCACTGTGGGGTAGAATGGGCACTGTGGGGTAGAATGGGCACAGAAATGGGCACAGTGGGGGAGAATGGGCACAGTGGGGTAGAATGGGCACGTGGGGTAGAATGGGCACTGTGGGGTAGAATGGGCACGTGGGGTAGAATGGGCACAAAAGGCATGTGGGGAGATGGCAGAAATGGGCACTGTGGGGTAGAATGGGCACTGTGGGGTAGAAGAATGGGCACTGTGGGGTAGAATGGGCACAGTGGGGTAGAATGGACACAGTGGGGTAGAATGGGCGCAGTGGGGTAGAATGGGCTTGATGCGTATCCCTGTGCATAATCACTTGTTGGTCACCAGCTGGGTTTTCTTGTTATCCAGACTGTTGTCTGCGGTTATTCTTTTTTGTTTGTGATATTGCTCTGTCTTCTAATCTGTGTGTGTTTGTGTGTAATATAATACTTCCATGTGTGTGTATGTGTGTAACACCTGTGTGTGTGTGTGTTGTGTGTGTGTGTGTGTGTGTGAGAGAGAGAGAGAGAGAGAGAGAGAGAGATCTTGTCCACTTACCAGAAACACTTTGTGTTGTTGAACTGATGTAGGAAATTCATTCCATAACTTATTACGCATCATGGGTTTTTCTCAGTGTTATGTTTAAAGTTTGCTATTGACTAAGTCCCCTCATGTGTCAAGAACCTTGGCTTTGGCGCTTACATCTATAAACTGACCAGTGCCACTGTATTGTACATACTTCACTGATGTTTTGCTTATTATTTTTCTATGGATTTTATACTTGTACTCTAGAGTTGTGGAACTGGCTGGGTTTGGACATTGTATTCACTTAGTGTTAATATGCTGTACATACATTTGTGGGTGTCATTACAGGGTTTGGGTGTCAAGGCTGACAATGGAGGTTGCGTAGTGTGATAGTGAAAATATCTCCATTCTTCGTGGCCCCTTCTGTTTTCTGTTCAAGGAGGTTTGCACATTGTCTTCTCTGGTGGAGTTTATGCCAGCTGTTCTGTGCTAATCTGGTGAAGAGTTAAGACTGTTCACACTGCCCACTCTACATGCTGTCAAGAGTGGACAGCAGCTGTTCATTGTGTAGTTCCACTTGCCTATACAGCCTTTGTTTCTATGTGTTTTTGTGGCTTTTATTATGTTTATCGTTACGTTCCTTACTATTTTTTTTTTAATAACTTGGGTTGCTGGACACTCTAATCTGGGGGTGATCAGTTAATAAGGGGGATGCCTGACGCTCTGATCTAGGGTTAATTGATTAAGGGGGATAACTGATCTTGTGGGGGGTGGGGTGGGGTGATAGATTAAGGGGGCTAAGTGGCACTCAGATCTGGGGGTGATAGATTGAGGAGGATAACTTGCACTGTGATCTGGGGGTGATAGATTGAGGAGGATAACTTGCACTGTGATCTGGGGGAGATAGATTGAGGGGGATAACTTGCACTCAGATCTGGGGGTGATAGATTGAGGAGGATAACTTGCACTGTGATCTGGGGAGATAGATTGAGGGGGATAACTTGCACTGTGATCTGGGGGAGATAGATTGAGGGGGATAACTTGCACTGTGATCTGGGGGAGATAGATTGAGGGGGATAACTTGCACTGTGATCTGGGGGTGATAGATTGAGGAGGATAACTTGCACTCAGATCTGGGGGTGATAGATTGAGGGGGATAACTTGCACTGTGATCTGGGGGAGATAGATTGAGGGGGATAACTTGCACTGTGATCTGGGGGAGATAGATTGAGGGGGATAACTTGCACTGTGATCTGGGGGAGATAGATTGAGGGGGATAACTTGCACTGTGATCTGGGGGAGATAGATTGAGGGGGATAACTTGCACTGTGATCTGGGGGAGATAGACTGAGGAGGATAACTTGCACTGTGATCTGGGGGAGATAGATTGAGGAGGATAGCTGCCACTCTGATCTGGAAAGGACAGATTAAGCAGGATGGCTGACATTGATAGTGGGGGTGGGGTGGGGTGGGGCTGATAGGTTAAGGGAGATAACTGGCGCTTTGATGTAGGGCATGTAGATTAAGCAGGATGTCTGACACTGTGATCTGGGGGAGATAGGTTAAGGGGTAAGTGGTGCTCTGATCTGGGTGTGATGAAGGGGAAAGCTTAGCATTCTGATCTGGGGTGATAGGTTAAGGGGGATGCACAGCACAGCCTCGTTTCATCGCAACCTTAAGGACGCTTGAATAATTATCATGTTGTCAATTTCATGTTAATCATTTGTAGTTGTGTGGTGTAGATTGTATTTTTGGGGACAGGAGTTTTTCCCCCTGTGTCGTGGCAGCCTGGAGAGGGCAGTGGGTGGATGGTTAGGCCGTGGTAACAAAACTAGCTGTCAGCCTGGTCTGTCCATGGCTGGGAACAAGTATAGTAACAACACTAGCTTTCAGCCTGGTCTGTCCATTGCTGGGAACATGTATAGTAACAACACGAGCTGTCAGCCTGGTCTGTCCACGGCTGGGAACATGTATAGTAACAACACTAGCTTTCAGCCTGGTGTGTCCATTGCTGGGAACATGTATAGTAACAACACTAGCTTTCAGCCTGGTGTGTCCATTGCTGGGAACATGTATAGTAACAACACTAGCTTTCAGCCTGGTGTGTCCATTGCTGGGAACATGTATAGTAACAACACTAGCTTTCAGCCTGGTGTGTCCATTGCTGGGAACATGTATAGTAACAACACTAGCTTTCAGCCTGGTGTGTCCATTGCTGGGAACATGTATAGTAACAACACTAGCTTTCAGCCTGGTGTGTCCATTGCTGGGAACATGTATAGTAAAACACTAGCTTTCAGCCTGGTCTGTCCATTGCTGGGAACATGTATAGTAACAACACTAGCTTTCAGCCTGGTGTGTCCATTGCTGGGACATGTATAGTAACAACACTAGCTTTCAGCCTGTGTGTCCATTGCTGGGAACATGTATAGTAACAACACTAGCTTCAGCCTGTCTGTCCATTGCTGGGAACATGTATAGTAACAACACTAGCTTTCAGCCTGGTGTGTCCATTGCTGGGAACATGTCTTCTTTCAGGTCTCACTGCATGTTGCCTTGGCCCCGCCCTGTATGTGTCCTTATGAATGCCCAGTTTACACAGAGCTTTTGTTTGAAGCGTCAGAGTCTCTGCACCTGTATTTGATAGTTCAGCATCTCTGTGTGTGAAGTTCATTCGTCTGTTTCCACCATCGCTTATCATCTGGACCTACTTTTGTCAGGTCCCTGTGACTATGCAGCGTATCGTAGATGAGGGGAGATAAACTCGTTTTTAACCATCGGCTTTCACAGACAACTTCACAATGAACGTCATGCGCCTCATTGCTTCTGGATAACTTCTTTACCTGTTTCTGAGTCCTCTGTTGGTTTATCTCCCCTGACACCATGAGGCATGATCCCACATAAGGCCGATTGAGCAGGAAGGGACTTCTATGTGTGTGGACTTCTATTCATGGAGGACAAGCTGGTGATGGTTTCAACCTTTCTCTTTTGAAGGGGAGGTGGATGGGGATGTATTGACAGTTTCGTGAACTCATGGTGATCATTTGTATCTACTGAAGTACAAGAGGACCAATGCGTTTGTCGAGTAATTTCTTCATCTCATCTGGCTTTCTTTTTTTTTCTTTCCTGTGTGTGTGTGTGTTTGTGTGGGTATTGTAAGGTGGTGATGTCTGTCCTAGTCTCCACAGTTTTCGTCATATGTGTAATTTGTAAAATGAGTGCTGTTAATGTGCTATGCTGTAGACTGTCATGGTGACGAAGCTTTGTTCCCTTCACAAGTCCAACCTGGACATTGCTCTGGCTAAAGGGTGGTTCCTTGTGGTCTTGTTCAACTTGTAGGGTTCACTTGGTTTCGTAAAGATAGGATTTTTTTTTTATCATGTGGATTGCTTACTTATTGGACTTTTGTTCCTGGAGAGGAGGGTTTTAACGACAGCTATGAAGTACATTGTTGGGCACCGCGGTATCAGATTGATAGTCAAACCTTTTGAAACACTCCAGGTAATGACTTGTACTCCCTTGCTGTGTGAGGAAGTGATTTGAATTTTTTTTTTTCTGAAAAAATTTTACCATTGCATCAGATTTATTTCCTAAGAAACATTGCTTTTCTTCAAACATTTTTTTGCATGGAACATTTTCATCTTTGTCTAAGAGTTTCTTTTCAATAAGGACTGTGTACAAGGATGGATCACTATGGGGGAAAGGAGGTGGGAGGGGTAGAGGTTAGCGGTCTTCTATGGTTGAAGTGTTGTTGAAGGAGGGAGTGGGTGGGTTCAGACATGAGAGGGAAAGCGGGTGGTGGGATGGGGTGGGGGTAGGGCAGGCAGCCCAACTTATTGTTGAGTAGTGAATGAAGCAAAGACACTGAGAAGTAAGAAAAAGGCACAATCTGCTCATTGTCAGCAGTATTTTGTCCTGGCCTTGTGTTTGTCCGTCTTTTTATTTTTACCATTCAATACTTTTTTTCCTTTGGAAGGCACTGGAGATGGCATGGTAAGATGTCAGCTGGTCTTAGGGTGGGGTGGGGAAAGGTTGGGGAGTCCAAAACCCTGATAGGCGTCTGCTCCCCCCCCTCCACCCCTGTAAGACCTGATACTTGTGGACTTATAGAGATTGTTGAGAAAATCCCCTGTACTACTGTACTAAATTGTCGTAATCTTTTCCATTGTGGAATTCATCTTTCGAGGCATAGCCATTGTTGTACCTTTCGAATTGTTGATTGTTGGGCATGTACAAAGAATTGGTCAACAGATCTCGACATGCTATGAATACATTAATGTCAGATGGTGCAGAAAACGCTGTCTTGTTTTAAGAAATTGACAGCATTTTGATGCTCATGTTCCCTAAACTCAGCCAAAAGTCACTGCAAATGAATGATTTATTGAAAATTCATCATATTCACAGCGCTGAAAGGATCTGATGTCAGCAAAAGCATAATAATGAATTCACCTTGTTTGACACAGTGGCTCATGCCATGCATCAAGCCAAACTCATTAGTGACTTGAATTGAGAGGGGCAGAGGAGAAAACAGCAGTTTGTGCGAAAGACGGGAAAAACCCCACAATACTCATTTCCTCTTGCGTTTTGAAATTGCAATCAACATTTCATACCAAACTTCTCATATTGTGTGGCGACATGCATCACATTTTTGTTACTGTTGATGGAAATAAGTTTGTTAGAACATCAAGCATGGTCGAGTTGATAGTATACATGACTCACCAGAAATGCAGTGTTGATCATCTGTATATACTGGCCATCTTGAGGGTATATCTGTCTCTGTACATCAGTTGTCATTTCCAAACGACTGTCTGCTTTATGGATGTCCATGCATTCCATCGAAGTATACTGCCCTGTTGTGGAGTCATTTTGTGACCACGGTTGGTTCTCATGATTGGTTGGCGTTTTGTGTTGAAGATTGGTTGGCGTTATGTGTTGAGGATTACTTGATGTTTTTGTGTTGAAAATTGGTTGATGTTCAAGTTGATCTTGTTATTTATGGCAGCCTTTCATAGGCAGTGGGTGGATGTGGTCGCAATTTTTGTGCTGGTTTTGTTTGCTCTGATGGATTGACATGTGTTTGGAATGCACAAGTTATAAAGAAATGTGTATGAAATTATGTATATGTATGTAATAAAAAGAAGAAAACCTATGCTTTGTGACTGTCAGTGTGTGTGTGATGTGACTTGACAGATGGCAAGCAAACATGTTTTAAGGTCCCCCCTCTTGCATACATTTATCACACTTGTTGATGTACTTTTGTATATATTCCAACACACATGCCCTGTATTGTTAACAAAATATCAAATTTTGAGTTGATGTTTACTGCAGAGTCATTGAAGTACATGTTGACACAAAGAGCAAATCATTGTCCATGTCAGATAACCGGGGAGGGAAGCGGCATGGCAGTGGGGGGGGGGGGGGGGGGGGGGGGGGGGTGGGTGGGGTGGGGGTGGGTGGGGGGGGGTGGGGGGGTGGGGGGGGGGGGGGGGGGTGCAGCTAAAGCATCAAATGCCCACTGTGAAGTTTTTGAGCGACGAGTGGGTGGGAGAGGGTATGACATGGGGGGGGGGGGGGGGGGAGGGAACTGAGGCAGTTGCAGAATGTATTGTTCGGTAAAAACCTGCTTGGGTGGAAGTTATTTGGGAGGAGGTCATGGTGACACATTGTCTCCAGATTGCTGATGCATGTGTGTGTGTATGTGTTTGTGTGTGTGTGTGCGTGTGTTTGTGTGTGTGTGCGTGTGTTAAAAATGCGCTGTTAAAGGCACTTTCAGAATTACGTGGGGATGGGGAGGGAGATGGGGGTAGGGGATGGGGACTGGACACTTTTCCTCTTCCTTCACACACACGCCACAAACACACACACATAGGCATGTGCGCATACGCGCGCACACACACACACACACACACACACGCCTACACATGCGAGCGCATGCGCACACACACATACACACACACACACACACACACATGCGAGCGCATGCGCACACACACATACGCAAACACGCACACACATAAGCAAACACACACACACACACACACACACACACACACACACACACACACACACACACTCGCATACACAGAGGTATTCATTCGTGTAGATGATGAAAGACGAGTGGCGAGAAAGCAAAGACCTCCTCTGAGCCCGACGACGGCAGCTTGCAGGGCTTGGTTCAGCCACTAACGAGCGCCAATCAGGCTCCCTCTTTGCTAGCCAAAATCGTAAATCTGAGCGGAGAGTGAAAATTAAAATGAGAATCTGTAAAAGAAGAAGTTGCAGCGAAAAAAAAAAAAAAATGCGGAAAGAAATCCAGCCATTCAACATGGATCCACTCTATCCGTGGGGAAGAGTCTAACACTGATCCACTCTATCCGTGGGGAAGAGTCTTTGTGTTTGCACAGAAGTGGCAGGATCGTGACGTGTACAAAAAACTAAGATGGAACTCTCGCTCCTGAAGAAAAAGAAACACCCGAAGGTGCTGGGGAGGACTCAGAGAAGCACTGTCTTCACCTGCCTTTAGAGCAGTCCTGTACCACCCTTGGAGGCCTGCGCTGTGTTGACGATCGATGGGTACAGGCACGCGCAGGACACTCCATTAAGATATCAAGGGACATAACTGCTCCTGAACAGAGGTAAATCAGACTACAGGATGCAGCTCATAACAGCCTTAAAGTAGCATCCCCATGGGTGTACCAGCCCGTATTTCATGACTGCAGAGCCCACCGGCGAAAAACACCACCCTCCAGCCGCCGAGCACACCCCATAGACCCAACCACCCCTGCCCACGGACAGATGAAGACAGTGCCACTCCAGACACAGCCAAGCTTTCGCCATACGGTCTTTTGTGCCCTCAAGAGAGAATCCAAAGTTGTAGTCTTTCCCACTGTCAACAGGACTTTCCCTGTGGTCAGTGGGTCTTTCCTCACCGTCACTGGACCTTTCTCCAGGGTCAGCCTAGTTAAGGCAAAGAAGAAAAAGAAACACCTGAAGGTGCTGGGGAGGACCCAGAGAAGCACTGTCTTCACCTGCCTTTAGAGCAGTCTTGTACCACCTTTGAAGGCCTGCGCTGTGTTGACGATGGGTACAGGCACGCGCAGGACACTCCATTAAGATATCAAGGGACATAACTGCTCCTGAACAGAGGTAAATCAGACTACAGGATGCAGCTCATAACAGCCTTAAAGTAGCATCCCCATGGGTGTACCAGCCCGTATTTCATGACTGCAGAGCCCACCGGCGAAAAACACCACCCTCCAGCTGCCGAGCACACCCCACAGACCCAACCACCCCTGCCCACGGACAGATGAAGACAGTGCCACTCCAGACACAGCCAAGCTTTCGCCATACGGTCTTATGTGCCCTCAAGAGAGAATCCTTGTTCAATCTCTCCCAGGGGTTCTACCTCCTCTGTAATAGGAATTAGCAGTCGATTCTGGTATGACGTATGCCAGAGTTATCTCAATGTCGTGGTCGACTCCCTGACTCACATTTACCTAGTCCTCCTTGCAGAGTTGACTTCTCTGGTAGCTCTGGCACAGTGGATCTCTTTGTGACTGTAGCAAAATCTGACCTCTCTCTTTGTTTTCTTTCCAGTTCCGGAACCTCAGGCACCATGAACGGAGGTACTAACTCAGGACGGGAGCAGCATCTTCAATTCTGCTTTTTCTCTCTGTCTGAGCTCCGAGGTCAAAGTCGTCGTATTGGTCAAAACTCTTGGTGAATCTCCTTCTCCTTTCTCTGGACATCCTGGACCCTCTACACCAGCCTTTCAGTGGTCAGTAGTATTAGGACCTCACTTCGTGAACCCTCATGCCTTTTATATGTCAAGCGATCCCTTACAAACTCAAGCCAGTTCTGATTCTGTCAGCAGACAGGATGAAGGCGGCAAGTGGAGGGTTTTTCTCCGTTGTACCAACAGAACTCTGTTCAGCCGGAATAGACTGGAATTGACGGTGTTGCAAATTTTCAGGGGGATTTGTTGCTTCAGGACGTCAGCTGTCCATAATAAATGATATCAGATCAACAGTTTTCAAACTTGTTGTCTGATGCCATTCATGAGAAGTATAGCTCTGAACTGGCAGCTTCCTCTGATCTTCTACTGGTCGCCTTAAGACTCGATCCTTTCTGTCAAAGTGGGATCTCAGGATGGTGCTGACTTTCATAGACTCACGAGGAGAAAGTGGCCGTTTTTATCCAGCTCTCTGCTTCTCCTCAGCACCAGGAGGGTAGGATGCCTGGCCCTGCTTCAGCACCAGGAGGGCAGGGTGCCTGGACCTGCTTCAGCACCAGGAGGGCAGGGTGCCTGGCCCTGCTTCAGCACCAGGAGGGCAGGGTGCCTGGCCCTGCTTCAGCACCAGGAGGGCAGGGTGCCTGGCCCTGCTTCAGCACCAGAAGGGCAGAGTACCTGGCCCTGCTTCAGCACCAGGAGGGCAGGGTGCCTGGCCCTGCTTCAGCACCAGAAGGGCAGAGTACCTGGCCCTGCTTCAGCACCAGGAGGGCAGGGTACCTGGCCCTGCTTCAGCACCAGGAGGGCAGGGTGCCTGGCCCTGCTTCAGCACCAGGAGGGCAGGGTGCCTGGCCCTGCTTCAGCACCAGGAGGGCAGGGTACCTGGCCCTGCTTCAGCACCAGGAGAGCAGGGTGCCTGGCCCTGCTTCAGCACCAGGAGGGCAGGGTACCTGGCCCTGCTTCAGCACCAGAAGGGCAGGGTGCCTGGCCCTGCTTCAGCACCAGGTGGGCAGGGTGCCTGGCCCTGCTTCAGCACCAGGAGGGCAGGGTGCCTGGCCCTGCTTCAGCACCAGGTGGGCAGGGTACCTGGCCCTGCTTCAGCACCAGGAGAGCAGGGTACCTGGCCCTGCTTCAGCACCAGGAGAGCAGGTGGGCAGGGTGCCTGGCCCTGCTTTAGCACCAGGAGAGCAGGTGGGCAGGGTGCCTGGCCCTGCTTTAGCATCAGGAGGGCAGGGTACCTGGCCCTGCTTCAGCACCAGGAGAGCAGGTGGGCAGGGTGCCTGGCCCTGCTTCAGCACCAGGAGGGCAGGGTGCCTGGCCCTGCTGTAGGTGAATGTAGTGGATGGTCATTGTACCATCTTCAGCACCAGGAGGGCAGGGTGCCTGGCCCTGCTGTAGGTGAATGTAGTGGATGGTCATTGTACCATTTTCAGCACCAGGAGGGCTGTGGGTGAATGTAGTGGATGGTCATTGTACCATCTTCAGCACCAGGAGGGCAGGGTGCCTGGTCCTGCTGTGGGTGAATGTAGTGGATGGTCATTGTACCATCTTCAGCACCAGGAGGGCAGGGTGCCTGGTCCTGCTGTGGGTGAATGTAGTGGATGGTCATTGTAGCATCTCCCTGTGACTTCTGAGGCTTTGCCAACGTCCTGATGGCGTTCCCTGCTCCTCTGGAGTCAGTGTCACTGCCACATCCTTCCAAAGGGGTTTTCTCCCTTCCTCTTATTTTCTCTGTCTCAAATCTTCTCAAGTCCTTACCATGTTAGTCTTCTTCAATGAGTTCTGTCTCTCCTTTTGGTCTGACAGTGTTAATGTTTTGCTTTAAACTTTTCTTGACAATGGGCCACACCGGCTTGCCATCTGCACGCCACCCATCCTTTTCGTCGCTTGCTGTTGGGACTGTTGGGTAAGAAGATAAAAATGTGTTCCCCCTTTTCACTAAAATAAAGTGTTTTGTCCTAAACTTTCATCCAACATTTTTTATCATAACAAGCCCCAATCCTACCCCCCCCCCTCCACCTGTCCCCTCTCCTCTTCCCGGCTTAGTGCCTTTAGAGAAAGGCTCCTAGAACTGACCGCACAAGATGTGAGTGCTGACATGCAAGACCGAGTCTGTCACTCTATCAGTTTCAGTGTCTCTGGGTATAGTAGCAGTAGTACTGTCAAACGTGCCCGCATTGCCGTTGTCAATTTGTTGTAACCGTCTACAGCTGACCTGTGGCAGTATCTACGGCAAGTCTGTCTCCTGTGAACTGGAGGCCATTGCACCGGTCTGTCACTGGCACACTCTGCACGAAACTGCTCATAAACCAACAAGAAGTCGGAGACCCGTCCTTTGTCACCCCATGTATTGTACTGCCGGAGTTCGTCTGCTTTTTGTTCTTTTTATATTCTCCCCCATTCATGTGGGGTCTTTCATTATGCTATACTTTAAGAAACAATTAAAAAAAACTGTAATCACAACTACTGACAACTTACGGGCGGTCCCATTACAATATCATTAAAAAAATCCAATCATGCAGTCTTCAAGGGAAAGAATGAGTCCCATTTAGAATCCCTGGAATCTCCCCACTTAGAATCCCTGGGATCTCCCCATTTAGAACTAAATAAATATAATAATGGAACGAACAGAATAAAAGATGGGTGAATCTCGTTCAAAGAATCAAATATGATTAACCTTAAAGCTGACAAGCTGAACATAAGACGGAGTCTTTCAACTCAGAACACAATACTGAAATAAAAAGACCACGACGTCTGGCAAGGGAGAAAACCAGACATCAAACCTGGTGCCCGCTTAGGTATTCCGAACTCGCTTCCAGGAAGTTGAGGTTGTGAGTTCTTATCTTCTGAGTATCCAGGATAGCAAGAACCCCGTCATTTTGCGCACTCATCCGTGACCGTCAGTGAACACTACTCCGCCGACCTCGCCTGTATGCTCTACATCCGGGTCACAACAGCCCTTCGCCCCCCCCCCCCCCCTGCCCCCCCCGCCCCCCCCCCTGCCCCACCCCAACGTCTGTCCATTGAGCTGGACACTCTGAGCTGTCATTTCTGCCGCTGACACTCTGAGCTGTCATTTCTGCCGCTGACACTCTGAGCTGTCATTTCTGCCGCTGACACTCTGAGCTGTCATTTCTGCCGCTGACACTCTGAGCTGTCATTTCTGCCGCTGTCCAGCTGGTTCCACATATTCCCATCCATCAATGTTTAATAAACGTCGCTCCCCCCCCCCCCTCCCCTCCTCCCAATTTTCACTACCATCTGAACCAGAACTTCCGAGAGTTTGTCTTTCAGTGGCAGCAAATTTAGCACCCTCAATGGTTTCCAGCGATCTTCTGCCATCTTGTATTTGTCGGGATGTCTCAGGTGTTATGTAAGATCTGTGCTCATAGCCCCATTCCTCTTTGTCAGGATGTCTCAGGTGTTATGTAATGTACATGCTCATAGTCCCATTCCTCTTTGTCAGGATGTCTCAGGTGTTATGTAATGTATATGCTCATAGTCCCATTCCTCTTTGTCAGGATGTCTCAGGTGTTATGTAATGTATATGCTCATACCGTCCCATTCCTCTTTGTCAGGATATCTTAGGTGTTACGTAAGGTTTATGCTCACAGCCACCCTCCATTTATTTTATTTTATTTTTATTTTTGCCTTTGTTTTATATTTTCAAATGTATTTATTCTATTTTATTTTATTGATGTTATTTTAATTATTTTTATCAAATTTAATCTATTGATTTAGTTTATTTTATCTTATTATTTATTTCATTTTTTATCATCCCCCCCCCTCCCCCATCTGATTTTACACTACCACCTCCACATGAATCTCCCTTCTCTCCCATCTTTCCCGAGCGTAAGGGTAAGCCAGACCACTTCAACACCAGTCGGCAATATCTTCCACCAACACACACATACACACACAACAACAACAACAACAACAACAACAACATAACCCCCACTACCCACTTCATACAGAAGTTACAGCCACTTTTCACCTTTCGCTTTCCACCACACTCTCCCTATGTCCTGTTCCAATCCACTGCCTACCCACAGACCTACCCCCTCATTTCCCCTTCCCCCACCCCACCCCATTTTTTTCCCCTACGCCTGATTTTACACTACCACCTCCACATGAATCTCCCTTCCCCTCCCATCTTCCCCTAGCATAAGGGTAGGCCAGGTACTTGACCCTCCCACATCCCCCCCCCCCTTAAACACCCCCGCTTCTTCCCTTCACCCCCATATCATCAACATCCTAAAACAACTACATACACCTATCCACCACCGCAACACCAGCCCACTATATCCTTCACCAAATCACTCTCACACCCATACCACCTTACCCCCATCTATTTACCTCACACTAACTTATCGCTTCTCAACCAACAGGATCACATTATGTTAACACATTATGTCACCTGCTACAATGAACACGATCCCACAGTGTTGTTTACTTTTTCAACAACATTATTTGCATGAATCCCCCACCTCACGCCCCCACCCCACGCATACGTACGTGTGGGTAGAGATATATGAGCTCTCCCTCTCTCTCTGCCCCTCCCCTATTGCCCTTCCCCCTCCCCGCCCCCCCCCCACCCCCCAACGATACCTTAACACCTATTGATCACACACACACACACACGAACCTCTCTCTCTCTCTCACACACACACACACACACACACACACACACACACACACACACACACGAACCTCTCTCTCTCTCTCTCTCTCTCTCTCTCTCTCTCTCTCCACCACCCTTAGCAAACAACAGTTTCCTATCTCCACGTTGGTAAATCCACCGTCTCAGCAGTCCTGTCAGGGATTTAGAGCCCTGTGTCCAGCAGTCTGTCTTCCCTTCCTTTCCTCCTGCAGCCGAGGACCAATGACCCTGAGCACACAGGTGAGCAGACCTCCTAATCCACATCTTGCCGGTAAGCTGGCACCAGCCGGACGGCAGGCTGCCTGTAATCATCTCCTGCCTTTCGACTCCTTCACAGCAGACATCGACCTGCCACACGGCAGATAATAGCTGTGCCATCCCTCCTGTCATGTTCTCCGTCCTGACCCCTCCCCTTGCATCCCTTCCTGCCTGCCCTCTCTTCCCCTCCAAGGGCGCGAGGCCAGAGAGAAATGAATGGCCAACCAGTCCTGTGACACTGAGGCCAATAAATGGCCAGCCAGTCCTGTGACACTGAGGCCAAAGAGAAATGAATGGCCAGCCAGTCCTGTGACACTGAGGCCAGAGAGAAATGAATGGCCAGCCAGTCCTGTGACACTGAGGCCAGAGAGAAATGAATGGCCAGCCAGTCCTGTGACACTGAGGCCAATAAATGGCCAGCCAGTCCTGTGACACTGAGGCCAGAGAGAAATAAATGGCCAGCCAGTCCTGTGACACTGAGGCCAGAGAGAAATGAATGGCCAGCCAGTCCTGTGACCCTGAGGCCAGAGAGAAATGAATGGCCAACCAGTCCTGTGACACTGAGGCCAATAAATGGCCAGCCAGTCCTGTGACACTGAGGCCAAAGAGAAATGAATGGCCAGCCAGTCCTGTGACACTGAGGCCAGAGAGAAATGAATGGCCAGCCAGTCCTGTGACACTGAGGCCAGAGAGAAATGAATGGCCAGCCAGTCCTGTGACACTGAGGCCAATGAATGGCCAGCCAGTCCTGTGACACTGAGGCCAGAGAGAAATGAATGGCCAGCCAGTCCTGTGACACTGAGGCCAGAGAGAAATGAATGGCCAGCCAGTCCTGTGACACTGAGGCCAGAGAGAAATGAATGGCCAGCCAGTCCTGTGACACTGAGGCCAATGAATGGCCAGCCAGTCCTGTGACACTGAGGCCAGAGAGAAATGAATGGCCAGCCAGTCCTGTGACACTGAGGCCAGGATGAAGGGAGATAACACCAAGGCATGGGAACCTCCTTCCCTTCCCTCATCCCTCTCTCTCCCCCCCCCCCCCCCCCCCCCGTGAGGCTGGTGGCTGATGGGAAGTTAATGCCGCCATTCATTTTCTGCTGCCCATCTGAGCTTGGCGTTGAGAGAGAAAATCCCGACACCGTCTGTGACCAGTCAGAGCATGTTACTGTTCCTGGAGCAGGAAAAATAACAAGAATGACTGATTGTAATTAGAAAAGGATTCCCTGTAGGCCGCTAGCGTTTAAAGACAATATTTCTCTTACTTCTATTGAAGACCAGATCGATTTTTTAATGAACAAAAAGTTTAAGCGGAAAGTAGACTGTTTAAGTCTTTTCTTTGGTTTTAATTATTTCTGTCTCTTTGATCTACAAAACACTGACATAGATTTGTACGTTGAGGTACGTCATTCGCTGAATTCTGTAAACTTTCTTCCGATTGGTAGGGAAAGATGTCAGAATTCTCCTGTGGGAACCTATGTGGGTGTCATTGACGTGTTAGACTTCTCCCCCCCCCCCCATCCACCCTCCCTCCGCCGTCCTGTTCCATCCACCCCCTCCCTCTTCCCCACGTGTCCCGGGAGGGGTGTGTCTGTCGGCCCCATCACTACCAGACGTCAGTAATGTATTCCCCTCCCTCTCCAGGGATCGTCTTTGCATTTTTAAAGACGGGCGTTTTATACGTGATCTGTGAAAAGGATAGGCATCGACTTCGGAAGCTTCGCGTTTTCCATCGCTGTCCTGTCTGTCTGTGTTCTATTCTGTCTGTCTGTCTGCACGATGTCCTGTCTCTCTGGATTCCAACTTTGGATAAGCGGCTAGAAACTGCACTTATCTATCGCCACCTGTTTGTCTGTCTGTCTGTCTCTGTCCCCTGTCTGTCTGTCTATCTCTCTCTCTCTCTGTCTCTATCTGTCCTCTGTCTCTCTCTGTCTCTCTGTCTCTGTCTGTCTCATGTCGTATGTCTCTCTCTTTCTCTCTCTCTCTCTCTCTCTCTCTTCGTTGTGAACGGAGATATGGCACTGGGATCCAATAATCGATAAAAAACATAGACCAACTTAAGATAATGACCATCATAGACCAACAACAGATAATGACCATCATAGACACAACTTCAGATAATGACCATCATAGACCAGCTTCAGATAATGACCATCATAGACCACCTTCAGATAATGACCATCATAGACCAACAACAGACAATGACCATCATAGACCAGCTTCAGATAATGACCATCATAGACCAACAACAGATAATGACCATCATAGACCAACAACAGATAATGACCATCATAGACCAACAACAGATAATGACCATCATAGACCAAACTTCAGATAATGGCCATCATAAGACCACACTTCAGATAATGTTGTTCAGTTTGTTGTCCAGCATTTGAAACCGACTTAAATTTCTTTTTGAAATGCCCTTCCATAAAACTTTTTAGAAAAGATTTCAGCTATGTATATATCATACATTATATGTCTAATCATTGCTCAGACCTACAATTCTCCATGGTGATAGAATTCCGAATATAATTAAGAAGCTGCTACTGTTTATTAAGATAAGCGAACATGAGACAAGATACGATATATAAGATAAGGTAGGATAAGATAAGTCAAGATAAAATGTTTCAGTTTCAGTTTCATCAAGGAGGCGTCACTGCGTGCGGACTAGTCCATATACGCTACACCACATCCGCTAAGTTTTGAGACCACGCTACGCATGATTTGAAGTTGATGGATAAATGAATTAACAACAAAGATGAGACAATTGAAGAAGAGGGTCTCGTGGCTACGACTCAGCGGATGTCTGACCTACGCATTAGCCCAACGCGCTGGTCAGACCTTGAGTGCCTATCTAACATTAAAGATAAGATGAGATGAGATAAGATGACATAGGATGAGATAAGACAAGACAAAATGAGATAAGATAAGATAGGATGAGATAAAACAAGACAAGACAAGATAAGATAGAATAAAATGAGAAACGTTATGAAGTTCAACAAAGGACAGAACATTGCTCATATTATGAAAGGAGTGATAACCATATATCTATAACATCAATACTAAAACACAAAGTTTTACCGTTCATACACAGATCCTATCTAATGGAACCTCTAAAATAAGCCGTTATAAGATAAATCATCATAAGATCATAACTTTCAAGATCAGAACTACAGTTCAAGATGAAAAACAAACGAAATGATAAGGATTCAGGACAATCAACCTGCCCCACATACACACTGTCGTCCACATATCCATACTCCTTACCCCTCTCCCTCACATCCCTCACACACACACACACACACACACACACACACACAAACACACACACATACAACACACACACACACATACACGCACACGCACGCACGCATGCACGCACTCGCACATGCATACACGCACGCGCGCGCGCGGACACACACACACACACACTGCACGCACGCGCGCGCGCGCACCCCCCCCCCCCACACACACACACTAGCTAGTTCACAATCACATATTCACGTAAGAGTACCAGGTTCACTGGGGAAACCGCGGCACACAAGTTGAGAGAGAGAGAGAGAGAGAGAGAGAGAGAGAGAGAGAGAGAGAGAGAGAGAGAGAGAGAGAGAGAGGCTAGTTGGGGGGGGGGGGGGAAGAAAGGCGGCGACATAATTACACGGACGTGCCCTGGACAAAATTTGCGTGACAAAAACTAGGCGGCTTCTCTCGGGTATCTACCTACACGCTCTCTGCTTCCGGTGGCTACTTCCCTTTGCCGGATATCCGGTCCTCCTTAGAATTCCTTTGATTGGTGTTCGTGATACATTGTCATTACATTCCCATGGCGCATAAGCACATCAAAGCAGAATGCACCCAGACGCACAGGCGTGAGCAGACCTCGATAACATGCAGACAGACGGACAGCCAGC
>CM065746.1:3214328-3231828 GCA_033310375.1 Conus canariensis
TCTTGAAAAGAAGGAAGAATCCTGAAAACGTTTCACCCTGAAAAGAAGGCATAGTTCTGAAAAAGTCACAACCTGAAAAGAAGGCGGAATAATGAAAAAGGCAACATCTTGAAAAGAAGGTAACATCCTGAAAAAGGTCACACCCTGAAAAGTAATATCCTGAAAAAGGCACACCCTGAAAGGTCACATCCTGAAAAAAGTCACACCCTGAAAAGAAGGCAGAATCCTGAAAAAGGCTACATCTTGAAAAGAAGGTTACATCCTGAAAAAGTCACACCCTGAAAAAGGCTACATCTGGAAAAGAAGGCAGAATCCTGAAGAAGGTCACACGCTGAAAAGACGGTAACATCCTCAAAAAGGTCACACCCTGAAAAGAAGGTAACATTCTGAAAAAAAAGTCACACCCTGAAAAGAAGGTCAAATCCTGAAAAAGTCACATCCTGAAAAGAAGGTCACATCCTGAAAAGGTCACACCCTGAAAAAGGCTACATCTTGAAAAAGGTCACACCCTGAAAAGAAGGCAACATCCTGAAAAAGGTCACACCCTGAAAAGAAGGCAACATCCTGAAAAAGGTCACACCCTGAAAAGAAGGTAACATTCTGAAAAAAAGTCACACCCTGAAAAGAAGGTCACATCCTGAAAAAGTCACACCCTGAAAAAGTCTACATCTTGAAAAGAAGGCAGAATCCTGAAAAAGGTCACACCCTAAAAAGAAGGCAGAATCCTGAAAAAAGGTCACACCCTGAAAAGAAGGCAACATCCTGAAAAAGGTCACACCCTGAAAAGAAGGCAACATCCTGAAAAAGGTCACACCCTGAAAAGAAGGCAACATCATGAAAAAGGTCACACCCTGAAAAGAAGGTCACATCCTGAAAAAGGTCACACGCTGAGAAAGGCTTCATCTTGAAAAGAAGGCAGAATCCTGAAAAAGGTCACACCCTGAAAAGGCAACATCCTGAAAAAGGTCACACCCTGAAAAGGTCACATCCTGAAAAAGGTCACACCCTGAAAAGAAGGTAACATCCTGAAAAAAGTCACACGCTGAGAAAGGCTTCATCTTGAAAAGAAGGCAGAAACCTGAAAAAGGTCACACCCTGAAAAGAAGGTCACATCCTGAAAAAAGTCACACGCTGAGAAAGGCTTCATCTTGAAAAGAAGGCAGAAACCTGAAAAAGGTCACACACCTGAAAAGAAGGTCACATCCTGAAAAAGTCACACGCTGAGAAAGGCTTCATCTTGAAAAGAAGGCAGAAACCTGAAAAAGGTCACACCCTGAAAAGGTCACATCCTGAAAAAAGTCACACGCTGAGAAAGGCTTCATCTTGAAAAGAAGGCAGAAACCTGAAAAAGGTCACACCCTGAAATGAAGGTCACATCCTGAAAAAAGTCACACGCTGAGAAAGGCTTCATCTTGAAAAGAAGGCAGAATCCTGAATCCTTTCCCCTTTATATCCTACACTTTTTCTTTCTTTTTTTTTGTTTCTTGTGACATTTGTATCTTGCATTTGTATGGTTTTTGTTTGTTTTTTTTCCTCCTGTAGCTGAATGAATAACGATTCAATGATGAATTAAAAAAAAAAGTGCTTTCAACACATGTCAGGGTCGGGTGAATCTCTCTCTCTCTCTCTCTCTCTCTCTCTCTCTCTCTCTGCGACTACTCTGGCAAACATGCCTGAAGGCATAGATGCATAAATGAATACATCCCACCAGTGGAGCGAAACTTACTCTCCGTGAGCCAGTCTCCTTGAACTTCAAGGGAAATTTGTCCGTCCCGCCTCCCTGATTGGTCTCCGTGTTGGTGGTCGATCTAATTGCTAATTGGACGCCGCCGTTACAACGTTTCCCATTGATGTGAATATCGCTCAGCGTTAAGTGCCCCGGGACTGAACTGAAACTGATTCACACACACACACACACGATATGCACGTGCTCGTGCACGCTCACATACACTTCACCTTCTTCTGATACCAAACCCATTCGAACGCACGCTCGGAAACGTGTCTGCAGAATTATACAGGTTTTCACAGTCGACAATCTTTCACGCTGCTTTCAGACCTCCCCATCCTCTCTCTCTCTCTCTCTCTCTCTCTCTCTCTCTCACACACACACACACACACACACACATTGATGGCTCCGTATTATCTTCTTGACTTTACCATGAGCACGCTTTCGGTGCTGTTCTGTGCTTAGCGTTCATTCTCTGTGGCAAGTCTAATCTCCAAATGAAAGTCTGATGTCTGACATTAACTACCGTGACTTATTTTCTTGATATGTATTGGTAGGTCCACAGGACGTGCTTTTCTGTTTTGTTTTATTTTGTTTGGTGGTTTAATTCATATTGCAATATCCGTTTCAATGGAAATATTGATAGAACAGGAAAAAAGGGGCTTACGAAAGACTCTCTCTCTCTCTCTCTCTCTCTCTCTCTCTCTCTCTCTCTCATTGTTTTTCAATTAGGGACGCTACTTGCCACAGAATCCATTAGAAAACATTTGAGGCAAAAAGAAAAAAACAACGCAAAAACTTGTTACTTTCTGAAGAAGAACGCAACATATGAACTGATCAGTTTCTATAAAGCCTTACATTGTCTCTCTCATGTGTGTGCATTATATGAACTGATCAGTTTCTGTAAAGCCTTACATTGTCTCTCTCATGTGTGTGCATTATATGAACTGATCAGTTTCTATAAAGCCTTGCATTGTCTCTCTCATTGTGTGTGTGCATTATATAAACTGATCAGTTTCTGTAAAGCCTTGCATTGTCTCTCTCATGTGTGTGTGCATTATATAAACTGATCAGTTTCTGTAAAGCCTTGCATTGTCTCTCTCATGTGTGTGTGCAATATATGAACTGATCAGTTTCTATAAAGCCTTACATTGTCTCTCTCATGTGTGTGCATTATATGAACTGATCAGTTTCTATAAAGCCTTACATTGTCTCTCTCATGTGTGTGCAATATATGAACTGATCAGTTTCTATAAAGCCTTACATTGTCTCTCTCATGTGTGTGCATTATATGAAATGATCAGTTTCTATAAAGCCTTACATTGTCTCTCTCATGTGTGTGCAATTATGAACTGATCAGTTTCTATAAAGCTTACATTGTCTCTCTCATGTGTGTGCATTATATGAACTGATCAGTTTCTGTAAAGCCTTACATTGTCTCTCCATGTGTGTGCAATATATGAACTGATCAGTTTCTGTAAAGCCTTACATTGTCTCTCCATGTGTGTGCATGAACTGATCAGTTTCTATAAGCCTTACATTGTCTCTCTCATGTGTGTGCATATATGAACTGATCAGTTTCTATAAAGCCTTACATTGTCTCTCTCATGTGTGTGCAATATATGAACTGATCAGTTTCTGTAAAGCCTTACATTGTCTCTCACATGTGTGTGCTATGAACTGATCAGTTTCTTAAAGCTTACATTGTCTCTCTCATGTGTGTGTGCAATATATGAACTGATCAGTTTCTGTAAAGCCTTACATTGTCTCTCTCATGTGTGTCATATATATGAACTGATCAGTTTCTATGAAGCCTTACATTGTCTCTCTCATGTGTGTGCATATATGAACTGATCAGTTTCTGTAAAGCATTACATTGTCTCTCACATGTGTGTGCAATATATGAACTGATCAGTTTCTATGAAGCCTTACATTGTCTCTCTCATGTGTGTGGCATTATATAAACTGATCAGTTTCTAGAAGCCTTACATTGTCTCTCTCATGTGTGTGTGCATTATATAACTGATCAGTTTCTATGAAGCCTTACATTGTCTCTCTCATGCGTGTGCAATATATGAACTGATCAGTTTCTTAAAGCCTTACATTGTCTCTCACATGTGTGTGCATATATGAACTGATCAGTTTCTATGAAGCCTTACATTGTCTCTCTCATGTGTGTGCATTATATGAACTGATCAGTTTCTATAAAGCCTTACATTGTCTCTCACATGTGTGTGCATTATATAAACTGATCAGTTTCTTAAAGCCTTACATTGTCTCTCTCATGTGTGTGGCATTATATAAACTGATCAGTTTCTATGAAGCCTTACATTGTCTCTCTCATGTGTGTGCAATATATGAACTGATCAGTTTCTATAAAGCCTTACATTGTCTCTCTCATGTGTGTGTTGCATGAACCGATCAGTTTCTGTAAAGCCTTACATTGTCTCTCTCATGTGTGTACATTTATTGAACTGATCAGTTTCTATAAAGCCTTACATTGTCTCTCTCATGTGTGTGCATATATGAACTGATCAGTTTCTATAAAGCCTTACATTGTCTCTCTCATGTGTGTGCAATATATGAACTGATCAGTTTCTATAAAGCCTTACATTGTCTCTCTCATGTGTGTGCATTATATGAACTGATCAGTTTCTATAAAGCCTTACATTGTCTCTCTCATGTGTGTGCTATGAACTGATCAGTTTCTATAAAGCATTACATTGTCTCTCTCATGTGTGTGTGCAATATATGAACTGATCAGTTTCTGTAAAGCCTTACATTGTCTCTCTCATGTGTGTGCAACATATGAACTGATCAGTTTCTGTAAAGCCTTACATTGTCTCTCTCATGTGTGTGCAATATATGAACTGATCAGTTTCTATAAAGCCTTACATTGTCTCTCTCATGTGTGTGCATTATATGAACTGATCAGTTTCTATAAGCCTTACATTGTCTCTCTCATGTGTGTGCAATATATGAACTGATCAGTTTCTGTAAAGCCTTACATTGTCTCTCTCATGTGTGTGGCATTATATGAACTGATCAGTTTCTGTAAAGCCTTAATTGTCTCTCTCATGTGTGTGCAATATATGAACTGATCAGTTTCTGTAAAGCCTTACATTGTCTCTCTCATGTGTGTACATTATATGAACTGATCAGTTTCTATAAAGCCTTACATTGTCTCTCTCATGTGTGTGCAATATATGAACTGATCAGTTTCTGTAAAGCCTTACATTGTCTCTCTCATGTGTGTGCATATATGAACTGATCAGTTTCTATAAAGCCTTACATTGTCTCTCTCATGTGTGTGCATTATATGAACTGATCAGTTTCTGTAAAGCCTTACATTGTCTCTCACATGTGTGTGCATGAACTGATCAGTTTCTATGAAGCCTTACATTGTCTCTCTCATGTGTGTGCAATATATGAACTGATCAGTTTCTGTAAAGCCTTACATTGTCTCTCTCATGTGTGTGCATTATATGAACTGATCAGTTTCTGTAAAGCCTTACATTGTCTCTCTCATTGTGTGTGCATTATATGAACTGATCAGTTTCTGTAAAGCCTTACATTGTCTCTCTCATGTGTGTGCATTATATGAACTGATCAGTTTCTGTAAAGCCTTACATTGTCTCTCTCATGTGTGTGCAATATATGAACTGATCAGTTTCTGTAAAGCCTTACATTGTCTCTCTCATGTGTGTGCTTATATGAACTGATCAGTTTCTATAAAGCCTTACATTGTCTCTCTCATGTGTGTGCAATATATGAACTGATCAGTTTCTATAAAGCCTTACATTGTCTCTCTCACGTGTGCATTATATGAACTGATCAGTTTCTATAAAGCCTTACATTGTCTCTCTCACGTGTGCTATATGAACTGATCAGTTTCTATAAAGCCTTACATTGTCTCTCTCACGTGTGCATTATATGAACTGATCAGTTTCTGTAAAGCATTACATTGTCTCTCACATGTGTGTGCATGAACTGATCACTTTCTATAAAGCCTTACATTGTCTCTCTCATGTGTGTGCATTATATGAACTGATCAGTTTCTGTAAAGCCTTACATTGTCTCTCTCATGTGTGTGCAATATATGAACTGATCAGTTTCTGTAAAGCCTTACATTGTCTCTCTCATGTGTGTGCATTATATGAACTGATCAGTTTCTGTAAAGCCTTACATTGTCTCTCTCATGTGTGTGCAATATATGAACTGATCAGTTTCTGTAAAGCCTTACATTGTCTCTCACATGTGTGTGCAATATATGAACTGATCAGTTTCTGTAAAGCCTTACATTGTCTCTCTCATGTGTGTACATTATATGAACTGATCAGTTTCTATGAAGCCTTACATTGTCTCTCTCATGTGTGTGCATATATGAACTGATCAGTTTCTATAAAGCCTTACATTGTCTCTCTCATGTGTGTGCATTATATGAACTGATCAGTTTCTGTAAAGCCTTACATTGTCTCTCACATGTGTGTGCATGAACTGATCAGTTTCTATGAAGCCTTACATTGTCTCTCTCATGTGTGTGCATTATATGAACTGATCAGTTTCTGTAAAGCCTTACATTGTCTCTCTCATGTGTGTGCATTATATGAACTGATCAGTTTCTGTAAAGCCTTACATTGTCTCTCTCATGTGTGTGCATGAACTGATCAGTTTCTGTAAAGCCTTACATTGTCTCTCTCATGTGTGTGCATTATATGAACTGATCAGTTTCTGTAAAGCCTTACATTGTCTCTCTCATGTGTGTGCATTATATGAACTGATCAGTTTCTATAAAGCCTTACATTGTCTCTCTCATGTGTGTGCATTATATGAACTGATCAGTTTCTATAAAGCCTTACATTGTCTCTCTCATGTGTGTGCAATATATGAACTGATCAGTTTCTGTAAAGCCTTACATTGTCTCTCTCATGTGTGTGTGCATTATATGAACTGATCAGCTTCTATAAAGCCTTACATTGTCTCTCTCATGTGGGTACTGTTTGCCACTGAACACATTTAGAAAATATTCTAGGTGGAAAATGTTCCTCAATAATTCAAACCGGTTACTATAGTTTGGTGCCCTCAGAACTCCTGATCCTGTAGTTGACCCCTTTCCATGGTTACACATTCTTTGATTCTCAGCCTCAAACTACATGCTTTTAAATTCAAGTTGCAAACTGGGGCGACTGCAGGCGGAAATCTAAACAAATTTTAAATGTAGTTAATAGCGAACCGCTTAGAAAACGCAGACAAACGAATCACAAGACAAAACACGACGCGTTTCGGTCTTCTTCAGGCAAGACAAAACACTCAGGACAACGAAAATGACTGAGCAATCACTTATCTTCATTCACTTTAGCGCAAGATGGGTGTTGAACACGCGTCGTGTTTTGTCTTGTAATTCGAGTTTGAGAGAGAGAGAGAGAGAGAGAGAGAGAGAGAGAGAGAGAGAGAGAGAGAGAGACAGACAGACAGACAGACAGACAGACAGACAGACAGACAGACAGACAGAGTATAACAGCTTTGAACCATATTTCGGTCACTTAGGTCAAAACACCCTAATCAATCATGGTCGTGAATTATTTCGCATTATGTAGGCACCTCCGGTATGAACTTAATTTGTCCCGTGTATAACGTGCTGCCAGAATCTTCTCAGTCTAATGGAATGGCCTGTCACTGAGCCAAACACGTGTCAGCGGTAACCCAGAGTCCCAGTGACAACATGACCTCTGTGTATTTGGAGTGGTCAGGAGGGACACTCCAGCAGACATGGATCTGTCAAGTATGGTGTAGCTCAGCTTCCTTGGCTATGTTGGGCGAACTACGCGAATAGAACGTGAGCTCCATTTGTTTAACAATGAGTTCTCCTTTTGAAGTGAAATCAGAAGAAAATGACGCCCTTGGGGCTAATCTCTTTTTCCTTAAAAAGATACTGGAAAGGGAAATAAAGTCAATTTCAAGTGATCTCTGACTGAAAGCTCTCTGTCTTTTCACAGAAAGTGATATATGAAAAGTTACTTAGCTTCACGATTTTGTTCTTTGTTTTTCAAAGCAGTTCTGAAAAAAAATCTTCAATCGAGATTCGATCCTTTACATTAAAGTGGAAAACATAGACATTTAACTGAATGTTCTGTCGTTTACAGTGATAATAGGAAGGGAAAAAGTCTATGTTTAAAACATACTATTTCTTAGAATAATACAAAAAAGAGAACTAATCAGTGACGCTTCTTATCTTTTAAAATCATTTTTTTTTTTCAAAAACCACCAACAAGCTCTTCAGCTTGGTTTACCTAAAGTAAGATCAGAATAGAAAGAATACTCAAGTTCAACGCCTTTCAGTCAAATGATATTAGGAAAGAAAGGAGCACCTTCTGTGCAACGTCTTCTCTCATAATAAAAAGGACTGTTTCACTGAGTGATTCATCATTTAAAGTAATATTCTAAAGTGACATTGTAAATCTCTTTATTAAAGTGATGCAGAAAAGCTTTTTTTGTTTTACTGTAAATGTCTTTTGGCGTAAACATCAGAAAAGAAAAATGTTCCTTCTACTACTATCTATCTATCTATCTATCTATCTATCTATCTATCTATCTATCTATCTATCTGTCTTCTTCTATCTATCTATCTACTATCTATCTATCTATCTATCTTTTATCTATCTATCTCTCTATCTAAGGCAATCAAATCCATCGATAAACTAGCCATCTGAAAAGGTAATTGATAGTACAATTCACCAACCAAACAGCCAGTCAACCACCCACTAGCCAACCAACCATCGCCAATCAGCTAAGCGAAATATAGTTTTTTCCCCCCCTTTTTCTTTCAAATAGAAGGATAGCGCGTTTTAAGTTCATCACTAATTGCACTGTTTGCAATTAAAAGGTAAAACATAATGACACAACAATTACAACAGCAGCAGCACTAACGGCAAGAATAATAGTAACAGCACCAACAACCAAACCAACCTATCAACCAAATAAGCAACAAACAACAATAATGACAGCAACTAGAATAACCACCTAGTTTGTTTTTCTCCCCTGAATCGAATTACTATACTTAATATCACAACATCATGTTTCTCCTCACTGTTTCTTGATGTCTCATCTCTCTTGTTCCACTGTGGTCTTTGTCCTGCCCAGAAATGCCCTGACATTTGCTGTGTCTTCAGCCCTTTCCTTGAAGTGTTCTTCCCTCCCATCTTCCTTTCAGTTTCGTTTCTGTCTGCCGACTTCCATTTCTCCAATCTGCAACACTTCCTCCCTTATGTACACTTACAAGCATGCACCCTGCAAGAAAAAAAAACTATGAACGATATTAACATATGACTGACACAAACACTATAAATGCATTCAGTTGCGTTGTGTCGGTTGGATGTAAGCGCTTAGAGCTTGTCTCAGCTGAGAATACTATATGTACATTTTATTTCTTTTTTTTTTTTCCCAGTTTTTCTTCTTTGTCTCTCTTTTTCACGTGTGTGTGTGTGTGGTGTGTGTGTGTGTGTGTGTGTGTGGTGTGTGTGTGTGTGCGTGCGCGCGTGCCCCCATGCTGAGAGAGAGAGAGAGAGAGAGAGAGAGAGAGAGAGAGAGAGAGACTTTTTTGACACTTTGATATTTTATTGTCATTACCAAAGATGTCTTTGGAGAAGGGGGGTGGGAGGGGGGGGGGAGGTAACAGAACAATAACATTTTTCTCTTCCTTTTCTGCAAACAAATAGTACACATTCATTCCTAGTGTATATCAGAGAGAGAGAGAGAGAGAGAGGAGAGAGAGAGAGAGAGAGAGAGAGAAGAGAGAGAGAGAGAGAGAGAGAGAACGGTTCACAGTGGGAAGCTGTGATCTGGTTTAGTCTTTGATGTTGAGGCCATCTGGTGTTGAGTACCGAGATGGTGGATGATCTGTTTCTCCATGTTCTTTCTCTTGAAGGAGTCACCAGTGCTGTTGCGCCAGACCACTGATAAGAGAAGTGGGTTTTGCTGTGGGGATCGGTGTTGAAGTGTATAGCCACAGGAGTTTGGTTTTTCTGGAGGATGCTGTCCCTGTACTCTTTGCAGCGTTCTTCCAGTGTGCGGTATGTCTCGCCCATGTAGATGCGACCACACAGGCTGCAGTGGACTACATATACCAAATCACTGGTTTGGCGGGTGAAACTGCTCCTCATGGTGAAATGACGTCCTGAGGGCCCTTGAAAGGTGAGCGTGGTAGTGCTGAGGAAGGGACAGCATTTGCACTTTTGTCTGTCACAGCAGCTGTTGCCCAGGGAGTAGTGGTTCGGGAGGGGGGGGGGGGGGGGGGGGGGGAGGGGGGGGAGTGGGGGGGGGGGGGGGTCGGAAAGACAACCTAACCAGATGATCGCCCAGGTTTCGGTCTCGTTTGAAGGCCATTAGAGGAAGTTTTTGAATGTCTTGCCAACTTTGGGGTCAGTCTGTAGGATAGGAAAGTCCTTGAAAAGAATTTTCTTGACTTCCAGGTTGTGAGGATGGTATGTCAGAGTCACAAGGGTGCGGTCATTGTGATCTGCCTTGGTCTTTGGCGTTAAGGCCTCCTCTCCGGAGATGCGCTTGGCCTGGTCTAGTGCCTGTTGGATCGACTCTTCCGGATTTTCTCGTGCTTTGAAGAAGCTGATCATCTGGCTGCCTGGGTGTGGAAATCTTTCTCATTGCTGCACAGGCGTCTGAGGCGGTGGAACTGGGAGAACGGAATGACACGTTTGGTGGCAGTTGGATGGCTTGAGGAGTAGAGCAGGTAAGAATGTGAGTCTGTGTTCTTGTAGTGGACTGAGGTAGAGATGGTTTGGTTGTCAGGTGTGATCATGAGTTTGATGTCCAGGAAGGGGAGAGAGCTGTCAGATATTTCGTGCGTGAACTTCAGAGAAGGGTGAAAGGCATTGACAAAACTGACGAAGGACAGTAGTTCGCTTCTGTCATCTGTCCACAGGCCCACACAGTCGTCTATGTGCCGGCGAAAAAGGGCTGGCATGGGGCCACTGAACTGCTGGAAGATCTGGGACTCCACATAGCCGATGAACAGCCATGCGTAGCTGGGGCCCATGCGCGTTCCCATGGCTACTCCACTTGTCTGATGGTAGTGTGAGTCTCCAAACTGGAAGGAGTTCAGTGTGAACTGATCCAACAGGCACTGGACCCGCTCCAAACTCTCATAAAAACAATAGTGTCATTCCCTTTAACACTGAGCTCCCTGCTCCAAACTCTCATAAAAACGATAGTTGCCCAGTTGCCTTTAACAATATGAGCTCCCTGCTCCAAACTCTCATAAAAACAATAGTGTATTCCCTTTAACACTGAGCTCCCTGCTCCAAACTCTCATAAAAACGATAGTGCCATTCCTTTAACACTGAGCTCCCTGCTCCAAACTCTCATAAATCCCTGCTCCCAAATTCTAAAACGATAGTGTCATTCTCTTTAACAATGAGCGCCCCGCTCCAAACTCTCATAAAAACGGGAAGGTGAAGGTGGGAGGGGCGATAAGGGGGGGGGGGGAGGGAGGGAAGGGGAAGGTGGGAGGGGGGATAAGGGGGGGGGGGAGGGAGGGAAGGGGAAGGTGGGGGGGGGGTCTCCATCGACCGACTTTACAGCATCATGTGTAGTGTCTGGCACATCACAAACACAATGCGGCACATGGCATTTAGCCCACCATGGGCAAAGAGCAGTCGGTGGGAGCTGGGGGTTGAGAGTCGGGTGGGGGAACAGAGAGAGAGAGAGAGAGAGAGAGAGAGAGAGAGAGAGAGAGAGAGAGAGAGAGAGAGAACTCGAACTCGGATACATTCTGTAAAGGCCACAGTCCCATTAGAAGAGGCGTGTACAAGAAATCATGTTGATTAACTAACTTAGATACAGCATATTGACAACTATACAGCATTCATGACAAACAATTATGATACAACGACCGCTGTCGCCTTGAATGCCTGATTAAAAAAGGCACAGGTGTTGCTGTTATTAGAAGACATTAAGCAACAGAAACGGAGGGTATTAGGATTTTTTTAATATTAAGGGGCAATGTACTAACAAAGGACGGTACATTGTTGAATGTAATTCACTATCAACAGACACATTACACAATGGGCACAATAGATTCTGTATTTCATGCCTCCTGTATCTATGAAAATGCACATTCAAGGCGAGGTACCATGAACGAAATGTTGTCATATCTCAATTTTCTATCAATGTTTAAGGATAGATTTGTCGGTATACAGTGTAGAGAGCCACGTTACATATTGTAAGTATAAAAAAGTTCAGTCATTCAGGTACTCACTCACATTTTGCCATCTGCAATCGATCAATCGCTGCTTAAAGACACGCAAAATTCACGCACATTCCCCACACCCTGATAAATCCATACATCTCCAAAACCATTTTGCTGTAAACATAATCGTACATTCGTAACCCAAGTATTCTTACATGTATTATCCAAATCCCTTAGCAAGATTAAGCTCTTCGGAGTAACCTGTAATTATCCATTTGAAGTAATCTCAGCCAGTAATAGACGCAATTTACAATCGAACTGACGGTGATAGGATATCTATACAATTCATTGTAGACTAGATCATTAAGTGTTCGAAATGCAACAGCTAGAAATTTCTCCAGCGCATACAAACTTTTTCACAGTGTTGATAGGCATTTTGTAATCACTATACCTCGGAACCGCACTGCATAATAGGTTTAACCTGACCATCAAACAACTTTAAAAATACATCTAACGAATAGTTGGCCAACGTACAAAGCCGTTGCATTATACAAATAGCGCTTTATAAGCCTTGCTAGAGATATCTTTATACACAGCAACAACACTAAGCGTAGTAGACATACAGATACCAAGATGTTTATATGCATTTACAACAGTCATAACAGAACCATCAGACTTCCTCTTGCACCTAAATAACCCCCACCCCAACCCCCCCCTTTTAAAGACGACAATATCACTTTTACTTAGATTGACTTTTAGACTTAATGCGAAGGCTCTTCTTTGTAAGCTGTTCACGTGTGTGTGTGTGTGTGTGTGTGTGTGTGTGTGTGTGTGTGTGTGTGTGTGTGTGTGTGTGTGTGTGTGTGTGTGTGAGGAGAGGAGAGAGAGAGAGAGAGAGAGAGAGAGAGAGAGAGAGAGCAGCACTGGGATGGATCAGTTTGTTCATGAAGTTGGGTGTGGAGATATAAATGGCAACGGACTTTGCACACGCACACACGCAGACAGACAGACAGACAGACAGACACACACACACACACACACACACAACACACACACACACACACACACACACACACACACACACACACACATACGTGGGCGCACGCTGCCATCTTTGGCACATGTGTGCATGCGCGTATGTGTGTGTGCGTGTGCGTGCGTCTGTGCATGCGCGCGTATGTGTGTGTGTAGTTTTTGGTAAGCACATTGCCATCAATGTTATCCCACCCCTTGCCGTGAACAAACCGCCCCCCCCGTATCTCTCTCTCTCCCCCTCCTCTCTCCCCTCCCCTCTCTCTCCCTCCCCTCTCTCCCTCTCTCTCCCTCCTCCCCTCTCCCTCTCTCTCTCCTCCCCTCTCTCTCTCCCCCTCTCTCTCTCCCCCCCTCTCTCTCGCTCCCCTCCTCTCTCTCCCCTCTCTCTCTCTCCCTCCCTCTCTCTCTCTCTCCCTCTCTCTCTCTCTTCCTCCTTCCCCCTCCCTCTCTCTCTCTCTCTCTCTCTCAGCTTGACTCAACAGTCTTGCCTGACCTATGTTCAAAGAACTGTGAAAGAGCAGCCCCAGACGGATCTGAATGTGTCACAGAGGTCGTGAGGTGAACAGCGGTCTGACTGCTTACAAATCAAACGGAAGTTTACAGCTTCCAATCAACGACCATAGCCTGACCCGTGTATTGCTGTGCAGAGAGGGATAAACAGACAGAAAACAAACATGATCTTAATAATAAATGTCGTCGAGGATTCTCATCAGATTTTAAAAAAGAAAAACAGAAGAACTATCAACAACGTTTCGGTCATAGACCGTACAAGCTGGTCTCTGATTCACGGTCTTTCCGTTTAAAATCTACTTAAATCTTCCATGTAAACAATTGTTGGCAGGCTTGCGGCCAGAAAGAAAATCTTTTTTATTAAGTACCACCATTTTTTTTTTACCGCCCCTCCCCTTCAATTCACCCTCTCCCCCAAAAGTGACGTCCTATAATTGGCAGGAATCGGTGATCTACTAACAGCAGCAATCTGAGTTGTGTTTTTAGAAAAAATACAGAAGTAACTGGAAAAATGGACATTGAATGAATAATAATAATAATCTTTTTTTTCGTTTAAGTTACAAAGTTGATCGTTCAAAAAATCCAAAAACTCCCTCACAATTTAAATAGACAGATACAGAAAATGAACGATCTTGTAAGACAAATGTAAGAAAATATGTCAACCGCAGAGTAGACCTAACACTATCATGCAATCCACAATCCATTTTAAACCTGCACCAGATGCCAAAACTGTCAAAAATCTGATTGACAGCTGCACAAGTATTATGGCTTTGATGGCTATTAAAGCGAAGTGAGCTTGCGTCGACCTAACCAGAGCCACAGAGGACGAGGGGTCATGGGGCGACCTACCCAGAGCCACAGAGGACGAGGGCTCATGGGGCGACCTGCCCAGAGCCACAGAGGACGAGGGCTCATGGGGCAACCTGACCAGAGCCACAGAGGACGAGGGTTCATGGGGCGACCTCACCAGAGCCACAGAGGACGAGGGTTCATGGGGCGACCTCACCAGAGCCACAGAGGACGAGGGCTCATGGGGCAACCTACCCAGAGCCACAGAGGACGAGGGCTCATGGGGCGATCTCACCAGAACCACAAGGGCGAGGGCTCATGGGGCAACCTACCAGAGCCACAGAGGACGAGGGCTCATGGGGCGACCTTCCCAGAGCCACAGAGGACGAGGGCTCATGGGTCGACCTCACCAGAGCCACAGAGGACGAGGGCTCATGGGGCAACCTACCCATAGCCACAGAGGACGAGGGCTCATGGGGCGACCTGCCCAGAGCCACAGAGGACGAGGGCTCATGGGGCAACCTGACCAGAGCCACAGAGGACGAGGGCTCATGAGGCGCCTTGAACCGAACAGAACTTGCTGACGCTCTAATTACCGATAAACAAGCTGTTGACCATTGCTGACGCTCTAATTACCGATAAACAAGCTGTTGACATGCTGACGCTCTAATTACCGATAAACCACGTTGACATTGCTGACGCTCTAACTACCGAAACACAGCTGTTGACATTGCTGACGCTCTAATTACCGATAAACAAGCTGTTGACATTGCTGACGCTCTAATTACCGATAAACAAACTGTTGACATTGCTGACGCTCTAATTACCGATAAACAACTGTTACATTGCTGACGCTCTAACTACCGATAAATAAGCTGTTGACATTGCTGACGCTCTAACTACCGATAAACAAGCTGTTGACATTGCTGACGCTCTAACTACCGATAAACAAGTTGTTGACATTGCTGACGCTCTATCTACCGATAAACAAGCTGTTGACATTGCTGACGCTCTAATTACCGATAAACAGCTGTTGACATTCTGCTTAGCCTCCACAGCTGAATAAAACTCATCTTCCACAAATACAATCTGTTTTAAAAATGCTGAAGAAAAAATCTCCCTATAGCTTTATTTCCGACAATACTGAAATTAAAACCTGCCACCTTTACTTAATGAACTGAAACTAGCCCTGAAAACATGTAGCCATTCTGCTCCTGGCCTTTGATGACATCTATCAACAACCTCTCAGACATCTCCCAGAAAGCTGTCTCCAGGTGTTTCTGAAAGTCTACAGTGATATCAGGACCACAGGATACTTTCAACCTCCATAGGATACTGTCTCCAGGTGTTTCTGAAAGTCTACAGTGATATCAGGACCACAGGATATTTTCCACCTCCACAGGATTCTCTCTCCAGGTGTTTCGGAAAGTCTACAGTGATGTCAGGATCACAGGATCCTCTCCACCTCCAAGGGGACGGCCCTCATCACTCCTATTCCCAAGCCCGGAAAAGACTTCATCAACCTTTCTAATTATCGCCCAGTCGTTCTGACCAGCTGCCTTTGCGAAAGATGGTCAACTCTCGTCTGATGAAGAAGCTGGAAACCTATGGCCATTTGGCCGAACAGTGTGGTTTCTGGAAGTACCATTCCACCATTGACCATTTAGTCCGTGTTGAAACCACCATCCGGAACGTCTTCATTATTTTAACAACATGTGGTTGCTATCTTTTTTGATATGGAGAAGGCTTACGACACCATGTGGAAATCTGGAATTCTTATGGATCTGCATGGTCTTCCAGATAATCTCCTCCTTCTTCTTATAAACTTTATGGCTGATCAGCAGCTCCAAGTCCGGGCTGGCAGCAGGCTGTCTGAGATACACGAGCAGGAGTTGGGTATACCAGTGAGAACCATCCTCTCTCCTGCTGTCCTCACCATCAGCATTGATGAGATTGTGATTTTGCACTCGACGCAGTTGGATCCATCTATGCTAGCGTACAATGTCGACTGTAACTTTGTGTGGATGAGATCCGACAGTAGGCTGAGGAAAAAGGGATTTACTTTTCCAGGCACCAAAACTCCGTGTATCTACTTTCACAAATTTCGATAGTTCATTGCTGACCCTCAGTGTCGTCTGGACAAGTGTATCATTCCATCTGTGAAGGAAGCCAAATACCTGGGAGTTATATTCGATCAGAAACTGAACTTTAAAAGTCACACCCAGCATGCGAAAAGCTCTTGTCAGAAAGCAATGAACTTCCTGAGAGCTGTGGCACAGACTGACTGGGGCTTTGATTAGAAAACTCTTCTTATCTTTACAGGGCTCTGATCTGCTCCAAGCTGGTCTATGTCTACGATTCTGCCAGACCTTTCTGCCTGCGTATTTTTTTTCACATTCCTACAGACAGCCATGTCTACACTGTCTGGCTGACAGCGTTCTGAACACATTCCTACAGACAGCCATGTCTACACTGTCTGGCTGACAGCGTTCTGAACACATCCCTACAGACAGCCATGTCTACACTGTCTGGCTGACAGCGTTCTGAACACATTCCTACAGACAGCCATGTCTACACTGTCTCGCTGACAGCGTTGGTCCTGGCTCTTCAGGGGGTCTCTGAATTTAAACATAAAGACTTCGTCAGTCTGTAGGACTCCATTTCTGCTTTGGAGGCTATTGCCGGCTGTAACCTCAACACCCTCAAAAGAAAGAGTCTTGTGCCGTTTGCACACAGAATACTCCTTTCATACCCTCTCATATCTTTGAAATGGTGAAGAAGCATCATGGTACATTCTATGACATGTACCACACTCTATGAAACAGGTCCTTAGGGAGTGTTGGGGCTTACATGATATCACACAGAAACACTTTACGACATACTCCACGAAAATCCTGTTCAAAGATGTCCTACCTGATGTGGTTTTTCAATTTCTGCGAGAGACAAAATATTTTTCATCTGATCTAAGATTTTGCGGGAGAGAGATTTTAACAACATTCCGGCGTGTTTTAAACTTGTTTCAATGAGTTGTGCACGGATGTTTTGTTGTTGTTATATTTCTTTCCCTTCAATATATTTGATGAGTTGACTTAAACGGGGTGACGGCCCTGCGGTCGGCTGGGCTATAAGCAATGTGAACTGAATGAGAGAGAGAGAGAGAGAGAGAGAGAGAGAGAGAGAGAGAGAGGGAGAGAGAGAGAGAATGAGAGAGAGAGAGAGAGAGAGAGTGAACGGACAGACAG
>CM065746.1:3234328-3236828 GCA_033310375.1 Conus canariensis
ACCGTGGTGGGAGGGACAGCCAGCTGGGCGGCAGAACGCTTCACATGTTTCGCTGAACTTGCAGACGAGGCCCTTTCGACAGGCGCCGGGGACATTCACTTCCGGCCATTAGTTCACAGCATGAATTTTTTTCTTTTTTGGGGCGGTTGTTGTTGTTTTTTTTAAATTTTTTTTTATTGTTTTGCTGAGACAACTCGCAAATTTGCGATGAAAATGAGGAAAACTTTATTAATGGGCAGTGTCTTTCCTGTTGTGTATTTTTTGTGTGTTATTGTCAGCAGTGGCATGTGAACTTATAACGAGAAATCTAAAACCTATATTGAACGTACTATGATTGTGATATCAGACATTAGAGAGTCACTCCCGCATGTATCCGAACCTGCGTTTTGACTGGTCAAAATAAGGAGTATAATCCGATTGGATGAGCGACTGTAAGGCAATGACTGAGGCGTTTGTAGCAGATGACGCATTTCTCCTTATATCTTCGATAACCGTGCACAATTTGTGAAGACAATGTACATATTGTCCATAGCCAGTCTCTCTCTCTCTCTCTCTCTCTCTCTCTCTCTCTCTCTCCTCTCTCTCTCTCTCTCTCTCTATTTCGTTACTTTCTGGATTTTTCCCCCTTCTCATTTGTACACTCCCTACCTCCCCCCGTCCCCCCCCCCAACCACGATCCATTTCTTCTCTGATTTCTTTTTTTTTTTATTAATTTTTTTTTATTATCTTTGATTTTCATAAATTTCTGTGATTTTTCGTCGTTTCATCTTTTTTTTTTTATGGATGGTTTGATGTAAAAAAAAAAAAAAAAGCAGATTTCTTGCTTATTCTATGTTCCATCTGAAAATAAAATTTTGACTGACTTTGACTTTGACTAACAGTGCGTCTGCCCGTTCATCATTTCTCCCTTTGTTTGTATTTTACTGAAGGAAAGATCTCGTCTCGTCCTGAGCACTGCAAACAACCAAGAATAGCCCAGCAAGCACCCCCCCCCCCCTCCCAAAATCCCAGCATGTGGAGATATAGCACGAGATTTTTAGAGTTCACGCGGAAAAAGTCAGCAGAAGTAAATGTTCCCAACACACGCCGACCCACGGTTGGCCTGAACTTCGGACCTTCAGTGGAATCTGTAACACCCCCCGCCCCCCCCCCCCCCCCCCCCCCCTAAAATATGATCCCTGGTAAGAACATTTGGACCTGCGCTAACACTCGGCTAAGTCCTCCCTCCTGTAGATTGGTGTGGAGGAGGTAGCGCGCGGCCCTTGGCCATGAATCCCAAGTGGCACAGAGTTACCGGACATGAACTGCAGGTTCACCGCCCAGGGACGGCAGCTCAAAGTTCAGAGTACACAGGCCCATTTCTGAGAGTCTGTTGGACACGGCCTCTGAGAGATGGGGAGAAAACAGGGAGTTAGGAAGGGATTGGAATGGGAGGGGGTATGGGGGAAACGGTGGAGATTAGGGGCAGAGAGGATGGCAGTGGGAATTATGTGGACTGCGAATCTGTTGGCGGAATATTCAGGCGCATGAAGTTACACGCTGAAATTCTTTGAGGTTCACACTGACACATAAATATCCACAGGTACATTTCAGAATACAAAATAAAGTAAAGGCCCCTCCCCTAGGCCGACTGTCTATTTTCCTTCCAAGACTAGAGAGCTCGGTCTGTCCTTTTGTTTCGTCCTCTTTCGCCTTCACAACCGTTGAGAATGTCTAGATTCCACTTCCGCTTGCTCTGCCGTTGGGGCCGGTATTTAGCCCATAGCTGGGTGGTTTTCTTGTCAGGGTATCCCTCTTGTAGGTGGCTCACCAGCCAAGGATCAGGGGTATCACCTACCCCGGTTTTTATTAGCCAGGGTTGCCCTTCCCTGAGGTTAGAGGTTGTATAGCGTGCCTCTTACCCGCGTGATGAACCCGTCATAGGACACATGGTGTATTTCATGGGGATGACAGTACCACTGACAGTCATAGGACACATAGTGTATTTCATGGGAATAAACAGTTCATAAGGTAGACACAAGTGTATTTCATGGGGATGGACGGTCATAGGACACACAATGTATTTCATGGGGATGACAGCCATAGGACACACATGTATTTCATGGGGATGACGTCATAGGACACACAATGTATTTCATGGGATGACGCATAGGACACACATGTATTTCATGGGGATGACGTCATAGGACACACAGTGTATTTCATGGGGAGACGGTCATAGGACACATCATAGTGTAATTTCATGGGGATGACAGTCATAGGACACATAGTGTATTTCATGAGGATGACGGGCATGGAACACAGGATTCATGGCGGGAACATGGCCAGATGCGTCAGGCACTGCATTTGTGTCATTCATATGAAGAGCGTCCACTAATCCGCCACCGTCTGGCCGGACTGGCCGTTGGGGACGCTTTGTCCCCACTCTATACTGAGATCGTTTCCATATACGATAGTGACCTGCTGGGCTGGGGACGGTGACCCCACTGCTGACTTGGTA
>CM065746.1:3246828-3251828 GCA_033310375.1 Conus canariensis
TACACCAGGGTCTTCAGTGTATTATCTTTTTTGAAAGACCAGGACTCGGACCGAGAATTAGGTGACAGAAAGGGAGGCCTCGCGAATTTGGTGGTGGAAAGGGAGACCCCCCTCCCCGCCCGTCCTCTCTAGCGCAAGAATCGACATTCTGACCCATCAGTCTCAGCCCACGTGAAAAAAAACGCGATAATAATTCCGTTTTGACATGTAAAAACCAAAGAAGACGGAAGAAAAAAGATCAGCTGCCAGAAAAGGTGACGTCATGTCACGCTGACACATTCTCAGCCCGACTTTGATTCAGAGCGTTCATTGTAACCATGATGACGTATTGATTCAGAACATTCATTGTAACGATGATGACGTATTGATTCAGAACATTCACTGTGACGATGATGACGTATTGATTCAGAACATTCACTGTGACGATGATGACGTATTGATTCAGAACATTCACTGTGACGATGATGACGTATTGATTCAGAACATTCATTGTGACGATGATGACGAATTGACTCAGAACATTCATTGTAACGATGATGACGTATTGATTCAGAACGTTCACTGTGACGATGGTGACGTATTGATTCAGAACATTCACTGTGACGATGATGACGTATTGATTCAGAACATTCATTGTAACGATGATGACGTATTGATTCAGAACATTCACTGTGACGATGATGACGTATTGATTCGTGGCCCGTGTTCCTTTTTTGGGCTTTGTCCTTCCCTTTCACCTCCCTGGGACTGGTGCCCTCCGAGGAGCGGGGCCGCTTCGGCGTCTCGAACCTGTGGCGACGTGTAGACTGAACCTGGAGGGTAGAGGTGAGAGTCGTCTGGCGTTCCCCAGGACGACCCCTGGACTGCCCGCTCTCCTCCTCTCTCGTCGTCTCGCTCTCATCAGTACGGGAGCTGTCTGCTTCCTTCTCTTCACGTTCACCCTGCACAGCCACACTCTCACTCACACTGGTATTGTTAGCAGTGGATGGTGTTTCCAATCGGCACAATGGGTCACCCTGCTTATGGCCAGTCTGCCCGCAAGCTCCACAGACAGTCTCTTTCATACATACTGATGCATGGTGACCTGTGCCCAGACATTTAGAGCAAATAGCTTGTTCACTCTCTGCCTTTTTCTGCTCACGGTGAAAGACCTTTGCAGTGAACACACTGACTTTCAGAGTTTTTTTTTTTTTTCCAGGGGTACGGGTGGAAGTGTTATGAACAGAAATCGCCTTCTTGTGAGAAAACGGGTTAGTTTTCCATCGGCAGCCCTGGCTCTCTCTGCCTTTATCGCTGAACGCAATTCACACCCGACTTTAATGAGGGAATGTTCAATCTCTGAGTCAGCCACAGAAATGGGCAAGTTATCGATCCAGACTTTCGTGTATGGCTTTTCCTCGCCAGTGTCGCCTTGCAAAATAAAAGGGTTAGTGTTAGGCAATTGAACAACTGTTCCTCTCACACAAATATCTATCTTCTATCTATCTATCTATCTATCTATCTATCTTTCTTTCTTTCTTTCTTTCTATCTATCTATTTATCAATCAATCAATCAATCAATCAATCTATCTATCTATCTATCTATCTATCTATCTATCTATCTACCTATCTATCTACCTATCTATCTATCTATCTATCTATGATAACAGTTGTACATCTATACACAGACACAGTGACACACCACATGAAGGTTACACATTAGACAATCGCTCAGTTGCACGTGCACACACACACACACACACACACACACCACACACACACACACACACACACACACACACACACACACACGTACACACACACACACACACACGTACACACACACACACACACACACACACACACACACACACACACACACACTGACATCCAAGCAAAGCATGCAAAACAACCAAGCACACAGGCACATGTGCCAGCATGAGCACAAGAGATAAGACAATTAAAACTCCTAGGAAGACGCCTGAATTTCACTTTAAATCGATCACTTTGATAAGACAAACATTTGAAAACACGGTATCTTGCAAGCAATGCAGTTACTTAAAGCAGCTGCTCTTACAAAAAATCCCATCCTGCTAACAACAAAGGTAGAGTGAGCCTAGCAGCAGTGTAAAAAAAAAAAATAAAGCTTTAAGTTCTGTCAAAATAAAGCTTTGAGTGCTGTCAAAATAAAGCCGTGGGTGCGGTCAAAATAAAGCCGGGGGTGCTGTCAAAATAAAGCCGGGAGTGCTGTCAAAATAAAGCCGGAGGTGTGATCAAAATAGAGCTGGGAGTGCTGTCAAAATAAAGCCGGAGGTGTGATCAAAATGAAACCGTGGGTGCGGTCAAAATAAAGCCAGTTCTGTCAAAATAAAGCCAGGAGTGCTGTTAAAATAAAGCTTTGAGTGCTGTCAAAATAGAGCTTTGAGTGATGTCAAAATAAAGCCGGGTGTGCTGTCAAAATAAAGCTGGGGGTGCTGTCAAAATAAAGCCGGGAGTGCTGTCAAAATAAAGCCAGGAGTGATGTCAAAATAAAGCTGGGAGTGATGTTAAAATAAAGCTGGGAGTGCTGTCAAAATAAAGCCGGGAGTGCTGTCAAAATAAATCCAGGGGTGCTGTCCAAATAAAGCAATAAAGCCAGGAGTGCTGTCCAAATAAAGCCGGGAGTGCTGTCCAAATAAAGCCGGGAGTGCTGTCGGGTGCTGTCAAAATAAAGCTGGGAGTGATGTCAAAATAAAGCCGAGAGTGATGTCAAAATAAAGCCGGGAGTGCTGTCGGGTGCTGTCCAAATAAAGCAATAAAGCCGGGAGTGTTATCAAAATAAAGCCAAGAGTGATGTCAAAATAAAGCCGGGAGTGATGTCAAAATAAAGCCGGGAGTGCAGTCGGGTGCTGTCAAAATAAAGCCGAGAGTGATGTCAAAATAAAGCCGGGAGTGCTGTCAAAATAAAGCCGAGAGTGCTGTCAAAATAAAGCCATGGGTGCTGTCCAAATAAAGCCATGGGTGCTGTCCAAATAAAGCAATAAAGCCGGGAGTGATGTCAAAATAAAGCCGGGAGTGATGTCCAAATAAAGCCGTGGGTGCTGTCCAAATAAAGCAATAAAGCCGGGAGTGCTGTCCAAATAAAGCCGTGGGTGCTGTCCAAATAAAGCCGGGAGTGCTGTCCAAATAAAGCAATAAAGCCGGGAGTGATGTCAAAATAACGCCGGGAGTGATGTCCAAATAAAGCCGTGGGTGCTGTCCAAATAAAGCAATAAAGCCGGGAGTGCTGTCCAAATAAAGCCGTGGGTGCTGTCCAAATAAAGCCGGGAGTGCTGTCCAAATAAAGCAATAAAGCCGGGAGTGATGTCAAAATAACGCCGGGAGTGATGTCCAAATAAAGCCGTGGGTGCTGTCCAAATAAAGCCGTGGGTGCTGTCCAAATAAAGCCGTGGGTGCTGTCCAAATAAAGCCGGGAGTGCTGTCCAAATAAAGCCGGGAGTGCTGTCCAAATAAAGCCGTGGGTGCTGTCCAAATAAAGCCGGGAGTGCTGTCCAAATAAAGCCGTGGGTGCTGTCAAAATAAAGCCGTGGGTGCTGTCCAAATAAAGCCGTGGGTGCTGTCCAAATAAAGCAATAAAGCTTGGAGTGCTGTCAAAATAACGCCAGGGGTGCTGTCCAAATAAAGCAATAAAACTGGGAGTGCTGTCAAAATAAAGCCGGGAGTGATGTCAAAATAAAGCCGGAAGTGCTGTCGGGTGCTGTCAAAATAAAGCCGGGAGTGATGTCAAAATAAAGCCGGGAGTGATGTCAAAATAAAGCCGGGAGTGATGTCAAATTAAAGCCGGGAGTGATGTCAAAATAAAGCCAGGAGTGCTGTCCAAACCAGCCAGGCAGCGGTGTCTGTCAGGCCAGAAGTAGCGGCGACAAACACAAAACACTGCGTGTGGCCAGTCCATTAGCTGGACACAGCGCCAACCTCCATCTCTCCCTGCAATCCACAGGGACTATCGCCACCAACCACCGACCACAGTCAGGGAGCGAGAGAGGGGAGGACAATGGAAGAGGAATAGATGGAAGAGTGAAAGGCAGGGGTGAAAGGGTGAGGGACGCGGTTGGAACAAAGCTTAATGGTGGGGGGAGGGGGGGGGGACGAAAACAAAATAAAAAAAAGGAGAAAGGTGGGCGTAGAAAGGAAAGAATGAAGAAATGAAGGGAGGAACAAACAGAAGAAAAAAGGGAGAGAATGCAAGCAGAGGGGAAATAAGGGAGGGAGGGATGGGGAAGAGAAAGAACAGAAAGATAGAATGAAGGAAAGAGTGCGAGCAGGAAAAAAAAAATCAATGAAAGGAGGAAGGTAAGAAGGAAGGAAGGAAGGAAAAATGGAAGCAGAAGAAAAAAGAAGGAAGGGAGGTGTGTAGAAAGGACGGAGGGATGGGAGGTCAAAATATACAGTGTGCTTGTTTTTCAAGGATGAACTGCCATAGACTGACATTCGCTACTTCAGGTGAACTGTCAATGATCACAGAAAAAAAGAATAAACGGAAAGATTGAACGGGCAAGAAAACTTCTTTATTTTACGAGGATCAATAGTTGTACGACGGTCGCTGATCACACTGTTAGAAGAAGAATCAAAAGAAAAAGAAAAAAGAAATAAAGGAAGAAAGAATAAAGGGGAACAAGAGTGTACGATTGAACGGAAACCAGGAGAAAGAATAAGATCAAAGAATGAAGGACTTAAAGAACGAGAAAAACAAAGCCAAAAGGAATGAATGAACCAGAAAACAAGAGACAGTCAGAATCAACGTGAGAAAGACAAAGGAAGAAAGAAAGAAAGGAAGGAAGGAAGGAAGGAAGAAAGAAAGAAAGATGAAAAGAAAAAAAACGGTGGAATGAATTGTAAAGGAAAGAATTCTCAGCATCTGGCGTGTGGGTTGAGAATGGTGTTGATGATCAGTGCAAGATCATTAAGTGCTTTAGTTAAGGGCGAAGAAATCATAACCATGTGTCAGAGCGCGATTTTACGATCTGTTTTCAGACCCATGC
>CM065746.1:3259328-3269328 GCA_033310375.1 Conus canariensis
AGCTTCCGCGTGCGTGCGTATGCTCGCCGCACGCGTGCAGGTTGTGTGTGTGTTGTGTGTGTGTGTGTGTGTGTGGTGTGTGGTGTTGTATGATGTGTGTGTGTGTTGTGTGTTGCTGCTTGCGACGAATGCGCGCCCGCGACACCCCCGAACTCTATCTATCACTAATCATTCTATTTAGTCATATCATATAACAAAGCTGTTTGTTTCTCGACTAAATCCTTGGAATTATTGTTCTGCTGACGATATAAAACACTACAAACACTAAATATACAAACATCATGTTTATAAAAGCACACACAATCAACTACACAACATCACACTAACATCTCCTTTAATTAAAAGATGTCAGCTAATGTGTTGAGCAACTGTGTGTTGTTTTGCCTCCGTACCTGTTTCCGTGTCTGCCTTTCGTAAGTTGTGTTTGTTTGTCCGTGTGTGTGTGTGTGTGTGTGTGTGTGTGTGTGTTGTGTGTGTGCGTGTGTGTGTGTGTGTGTGTGATGTGTGTGTGTGCGTGTGTGTGTACGTGTGTGTGTGTGTGTGTGTGTGTTTGTGTGTGTATATTATGTGTGTGTGTGTGTTGTGTGTACGTGTATATTATGTGTTGTGTGTTGTTGTGTGTGTGTGTGTGTGTGTGTGTGTGTGTGTGTGTGTGTGTGTGTGTGTGTGTGTGTGTGACTTATAATACCATGAATTGACCCTTGATAACCTCGTCGCATGAGAATAAAACAGACCATTGAACACCTCCAGCACGGTGCTATCACCAGTTCAGAACACACTGTGCGGAGATCACATCAATAGTGTGGGGAGATCACGTCAATAGTGTGGGGGAGATCACATCAATAGTGTGGGGGAGATCACATCAATAGTGTGGGGGAGATCACATCAATAGTGTGGGGAGATCACATCAATAGTGTGGGGGAGATCACATCAATAGTGTGGGGGAGATCACATCAATAGTGTGGGGGTTCTCCAAAAGCAGCTGGCTGCTCAGTCATGGAACATTCAAATCTAAGCAACAGTGTCAGAGTCGTGATCATCTTTTATTTAGACATGGCATCCCCCGTACCCCAGCCCCCGTTACTGGCGCTGTATATTATAGAAGATTTGCAGTCTTTTCATGTGCCGTTGTGGTGCTGCTCCTGGGCATTGGTGTTACAGCAGCAGGGCTGGTGACAGAGGTGGGAGAGAGAGGTGGAGGTCAGTTGATGTCTTCTCCACGTCTCGCGCGGGAAAGTTCATGTTCACTCAAGGTCTGCTGGTCATGTGGTGGATCTGCCTGAACGAGACAAGCACTGGGGAGAGCGCATCTCCCCCCCCCCCCCATCCTTCCCCCTCTTCCCCGCCATGGTCTAACGATTCCTGGAAAGTTCTCTCTCCGCCAGGGGAAGTAGCAGGTAGGCAGTGATGGAAAGAGTTACCTCCCATGGTACCGTCTTTTCTAAGCAGGGCACGGAGAACACGGGAGGTCAACGTTCATGTCACACGAAGCAGGGGCGAACCAAGTGCTAATGGAAGGGGGTTTTTCAAACTGAGGTAGGGGTGCCTTAACCTAAAAGCAGATGTTGTAAAAAGGCGGGGGTGGAGGAGGTGGGAGGAGGAAGGGGGGAGGAGGAGGTGGACAACGATTTTTATGAAAGTGTGTGGAGGAACAAGCTGCAGATGTTGTAAAAGCTGGGGTGACGGTGGGTGGGTGGGTGGGATGGGGTTGGGGGTGAACCAAGTTGCGATTTTGTAAGAGTGGGGAGAGGGTGTGTGTCACGGAGAGTTTCTATTTTAAAAACAGGGGGGAGGGAATCCTCCAGCATAGTCACTAAGGTACATTGGAGGTCTTTCATCACTAAGGTACATTGGAGGTCTTTCATCACTAAGGTACATTGGAGGTCTTTCATCACTAAGGTACATGGAGGTCTTTCATCACTAAGGTACATTGGAGATCTTTCATCACTAAGGTACATTGGAGATCTTTCCCCATCTATAAGGTACATTGGAGATCTTTCCATCATCATAAGGTACATTGGAGATCTTTCATCCAGAGATCATATGAGATCTTCTCGAGATCATCAAAGGTACATTGGAGATCTTTCCTCCAGAGATCATCATAAGGTACATTGGAGATCTTTCCTCCAGAGATAATCCATAAGTACATGGATCTTTCCTCCAGAGATAATCATAAGGTACATTGGAGATCTTTCCTCAGAGATCATCATCACCCCTGTTGTGAGGAGTAAGGGCTAGAACCTCCAGGACTCCCCCCCCCTCCCCCCGCGAGATCTGTCCCTGCGAACGTTTTAAATGCCTTGAAAATTCATTGCGTAGAAGACAGTTAACAATGGATAAACAGCCACTTCATGGTGTTCATGGTCGTGGAAAATGTGTATTAATCTAGCCGCTGTTTAATCCGGATCCGTACTGGGATTTGATCGCCTTGTCATCAGGTCATGTTCCATCTGTCCATGAAGCTGCCTTCAAGTCGGTTCAGTGCTTCTCGCCCAGTGATCCTAACAAGCAGACAAGCAAGCAAACAAACAAACAAACAATTGACACTGATGGATTCACACAAAACTCCACTCCCTTGTTGGGTAGATGGGATTAATAAGGCATTGCCTGTCCATACAGGGAGTGCCCGCAGGAGTATCAGCCTGCATAAGCAGGAAAAAAAGACTCTGTGGGTACACAAATTTCTGGGCGGAAGAGTTGGCCGGGCTGTAGAGGTGGTGCCTGAAATGGCTGACTATTTCGGGTGATCCTGAACAGGCTGAAAGTGTCAGGCATTCCGTGCAGGGGTCGGAGGTCAAAGGTCAACACGGAGTGCCTGCAGGTGTCTGGTAATGTGTGAAGTAACTCGGGTTACAGATGGCCTGTAACGTTTCCATGACAACTGGAATTGTGTTGTGATAATTTAGGGATATCCATAGCTCTTTGTCCACAGTTAAGCGCAACAGGGTAGAGGCGTTATGATAGTCTATGTTTGTCCATTCACCTCTGCTTCATCTCTCTCTCTCTCTTCTCTGTCTCTGTCTTCTCTCTCTCTCTCTCTCTCTCTCTCTTCTCTCTTTCTTCTGGGTCTTGGGCAGGAGTCATGGTAACATATATGTCCACCTTTCAGAATGGGCCAATGACCTTATGATTAAAGAGTTCATTCATTCATTCATTAAAAAAACTCATTCATCATCATCATTCATTCATTCTCATCTTCTCTCTCTGGGTCGCCCACCTTCACTGCTCTTAATGTCTGCAGGGCCATGTCACAGTCCCCTTCTTGTACTCGTAGATGGTCTTGGGCAGGGGGCCATGGTACATGCATGTCCCTTACATCGTGCTCTGTAATGGTCCACCATTCTCATCATTTCATCGTGCTCTGTAGATGGTCTTGGAGAGGGAGTCATGATGAGATACATGTCCACCCTCCACTGAAGTGTGTTGGATAATCTCGAATGGAGGTACATGTCCACCCTTCGTTGCACTGTGTTGAATGGTTTGGGCAGGAGTCACAGAGAGATGCATGTCTGCCCTTCACTGTGCTGTGTAGGATGACCTTGGCAGAGTCAGAGGAGACATGTCTGCCTTTACTGTACTGGATGTTCTACCAAAGTGTCATGCGAGATACATGCCGTGCTAGGCAAAGTTCGCCGCACGAGCGATGAGAGTTTCGGGACTGCTGCTGTGGTGACATGCTACCTGACGAGTCTTGCACCAGTGGTCAGTGGCACATGCACCTGACGAGCATTGCACCGTGCTAGGTCAAAGTTTGGCGCACATGCTACTGACGAGTATTGCACCTGTGTGGTAGTGGCACATGCTGCCTGACGGAGACATTGCACCGTGTAGTCATGGTCGCCACAGTGACTTGTCTGGAACAGTCCCTTCACGAAAGATGTGCATGCGTTGAAGAATCATCACATCTTTGAGTCAGGCCACATGATTGACCTATTCGGACACATTGACGTGTAGTCGTCAGCAGGTGGACTTGTCAGTGGAACACCCATAATGACTTTTGATCTTGAAAGAAATGCGATCACATCTGAAGGAAGATTACCATTTCGACACATCGGTTCAGAGGTGGTTGTAGAGACACTAACATATGACCTTTTGACGCCAGCGATGTACCATAGATTGCTGCTGATTGCCTTTGTACCCACAGCTCCAGTGAAGGCAATGTACCTGGCCACCCTATTGATTGAACAGATGACCGTTCCACCAGGCTTTGATGGCAGTCTTCTTAGCCTGTCCCGGACTGCTGGTCGTTGAAGGATTTGGGCTTTCGGAATATGGCAAAGGTCTTGTATTGTACATACCGCCCTTTTGTGGTATGAATGCCACAGACAATTTAAATGTCAACCTGACATAACAGCAGCGTTTTTCGTAGTGAAGTATGATAAACAGCGTGATATGCTCGTTTTTATAGAAGCGCAAATCCTACATTCTTTTATCTAGCTTTTGGTAACCAGCAACTATTCTGTCGGTAGGAACCTTGTCTTTCGGGCGAAAAGAGCCAAGACAGGGCTACAGAAACGCGCCGGCAAAATGTACATTGTAAATCAGCCAGTAAACGGACAGCTGGAGGAGCGGATTGCCATGATTGAAGACAAAAGCCTCGGTGATAGCTCTTTCTTTGAGCATGTTCGGCCGTGCTCTCTCTCTCTCTCTCCTCTCTCTCCTCTCTCTCCTCTCTCCTCTCTCTCTCTCTGAGCATGTTCGGCCGTGCTTTCTCTCTCTCTCTCTCTCTGAGCATGTTCGGCAGTGCTCTCTCTCTCTCTCTCTCTCTCTCTCTCTCTCTCTCTCTCTCTCTGAGCATGTTCGGCAGTGCTCTCTCTCTCTGAACATGTTCGGCAGTGCTCTCTCTCTCTCTCTCTCTTCTCTCTCTCTCTCTCTCTCTCTGAGCATGTTCGGCAGTGCTCTCTCTCTCTCTCTCTCTCTCTCTCTCTCTCTCTCTCTGAGCATGTTCGGCAGTGCTCTCTCTCTCTCTCTCTCTCTCTCTCTCTCTCTCTCTCTCTCTGAACATGTTCGGCAGTGCTCTCTCTCTCTCTCTCTCTCTCTCTCTCTCTCTCTCTCTCTCTCTCTGAGCATGTTCGGCAGTGCTCTCTCTCTCCTCTCCTCCTCTCTGGCAGTCGGCGGGTTCTCTCTCTCTCCCTCCCTCCCTCACCTCTCTCTCTCTCTCTCTCTCTCTCTCTCTCTCTCTCTCTCTCTCTCTCTCAGATCTCAGATGCAATGTAGGCACAGGTAGGTGCTATAGACGTAGTTATTCATTTGCTGCTGAAACTCATGTCTCGGGCACAGAAGCTGTGAACGCCAGTGACTTGCTGTGTATAAGTAGGATATGATAAAGTAGGCCATGCAAAATAGATAGCATAACAAATCTCTCTCTGTCTCTATCCCTTTCTCTCTCTGTGGTACGTGTGTGTGCGTGTGTGTGTGTGTGTGTGTGTGTGTGTGTGTGTGTGTGTGTGTGTGTGTGTGAGAGAGAGAGAGAGAGAGAGAGAGAGAGAGTGTGTGTATGTGTGTGTGTGTGTGTGTGTGTGTGTGTGTGTGAGAGAGAGAGAGAGAGAGAGAGAGAGAGAGAGAGAGAGAGAGGAGTGTGTGTGTGTGTCCTTCTTCCTAAAATACTGGTTCACTCAAAAATAAGTAGGTCACCAGTGCGCATGTTAAAAAGTAAAATAAAATAACATAAGATAAAGTGCGACTCAGTCTCTTGGCCCCTGGAGCAAAATTTGGCAACAAGGGGTCGCACACGATATTCAAGAAGTTAAAAGCAATGGCCAGATTCAGGCCCAGGTAGCCATAAAATATCTGGGGAAGTTAAAATAGAAAAGTCGTCAATATGCAGATCTCAAGACTGTCGTATCAATTTGCTTTTTAAATGAGACTGCATTTGTGACAATCTTGATGGCACCCGGCAGTGAGTTCCACAGCCGTACAGAACTAGGATAAAATGAATGTAAGTGGCTGTCAATATTTGATGCAGGTATGGTATAACATTGACCGCCACTCCTGGTGCTACTTTTATTCAATATTAGTTGTTCCATTGGAATATCAATTAGTTTAGCTCTGCCTTTGAAGAAGATATTAAGTTTGATAAAAGCTCTTCTCTCTTCTAAGGGTTTCCATTCTAATTTCCTCATGTTCTTCCTAGTATTCCTCTTCTCTCTGATATGGTTCCCTGTTACGAACCGTGCTGCTCTCTTCTGAATCTTTTCGAGGTTATCAATGTCCTTTAGATGGTAAGGATCCCAGACTGAGCAACCATATTCCAGTACTGGTCTAACCAGTGTTTTGTAGCAGTCGTCCTTAACCTTTTTGGGGCAGTCGTTGATATTCCTGTATAAGAAAGCTAAGATGTTATCTGCTTTCTTACATACTAAATTGTAATGTTCTTTCCATTTGAGACGACTATCTATAATCACGCCTAAATATTTTGCAGCATTGGTTCTTTAAGAATAGTATTATGAATAGAATATTCTGATTTAGTTGGTAAGCATTTATTACATACACGCAACACTTGGCACTTCTGGGGATGAAATTCCATTTTCCAAGTTCTTTCCCACTCTTGTAAACCGTTTAGATCTTCTTGTAGAATGCGTGTATCATTCTTGCTTCTGATTGTTCTATATAATAAGCTGTCATCTGCAAAAAGCCTTATAGTAGTTCCAGGAGAGAGATTTCTACTTATGTCATTTGTATAAATTAAGAAAAACAAGGGCCCCAGAACAGTTCCCTGTGGTACACCTTACAAGACTGGTTTACAATGGGATGACGACCCTTCCACCACAACTTTCTGCGTTCCCCCAACGAGGAATGATCTAGCCCATTTTAGCAAAGAACCGCCAATGCTGATGTGTTCTAATTTAAGCAGCAGACCCTCTTGGTCAACCTTATCAAAGGCTTTAGAAAAGTCTAATAAAATTGCATCTATTTGCTGTCTGTTGTTAAGACAGTTATTAAAATCATTGAGAGTTGTTATAAGTTGAGTCTCACAACTCCTTCGCTGTCTAAAACCATGCTGGGCGTTATTTAATAAGTCATATTTGTCAAGATGGTCCATTATGCTATTATATATTATGTGTTCAAGTTGTTTTGCTGATATGGATGTAAGAGATACAGGTCTATAGTTCTCTGCTTTTGTTTTGTCACACTTTTTGAATAAAGGAACAATGCTCGCATCTCGCCACTCATCAGGTATTACTCCCTGGTCCAGTGATGCTTGGTAAAGTAGTTGGTATACCTCAGTCAATTCATTGGCACATAATTTTAAGAGCTTGCCAGGAACGCCATCAGGACCAGTAGCTTTGTTTTTATGATGTTGGTCAGTAACTTAAATACTCCTGCTTTGTTTACTTTGATGTTTTGCATTTCAGGGAGTTTATCATCATCCTTTAGTCTAACGTTGAACAAAGCCTTGGTATTTGAGAAATCGAACAAAACTGCTTGTTTAGTTAAATTTGCTTTCCCTTCAGGGTCCTGTATTAAGTTATTCTGGTTGTTTCTCAGGTCTGGAATCCCAGTGTTGTCCTGTCTCTTACTCCTTATGTGTGTGTGTGTGTGGTGTGTGTGTGTGTGTGTGTGTGTGTGTGGTGTGTGTGTGTGTGTGTGTGTGTGTGTGTGTGTGTGTTGGTGCGTGTGTGTATGAGTGAGTGTGTGTGTGTGTGTGTGTGTGTGTGTGTGTGTGTGTGTGCGCGCGCGCGCGCGTGCGCGCGTGTTGGGAGCTTGCTGACCTTAAGGACAAGAGATACTTATTTTTATAAAACAACATCTCTGATCAGATCGTCACATGTATGCACGAGAACGCCTTGTAAACAAAGGAGAGAGAGACAAAAACAAAGTCCAACATGAACGATTGTCTTATGCACTGAAATAGCCCAGCCTGGCTGCTACACACAGATCGAGTTTCCCAGGCATCGCTGTGGCAGATCAAAGATCAAGAGGTGAGGATGAGTGTTTCGCCTCGTTTCCTTACTGACGTTTGCCTTTGTCGGAGTCCTGGCGAGAGGAGTGTTCAGATCGTTGGGTGCCCTGGCAGGTAATCACGTTAGCCAATATCTTGTTCGGCAAGGTCGACTTACAGCCTGCACGTAGGCTTGTCCCGCGTGTAAACCACTGTGTCTTTTGCCCCATACTGGACAATTTGCCAGGATCAGGGGAGAAGTGTGGTGAAGTACCCATCTTGTGAACAGGAGGCAGACACAGAGCCAATCAGACCCACAGACACTGAACAGGAGACAGACACAGAGCCAACCAGACCCACAGACACTGAACCGGAGGCAGACGCAGAGCCAATCAGACCCACAGACACTGCTGAATGCCTCCTGTGTGTGCAGCTAGCTCCAACTAGCAGCAGCCGATGATGCTGATCCTGTGCCCTGTGCAGTGCTGCTCACATGAAGGTGTCTGAGTTTTACTTCCCGCGTTTGATTGTTCCACCTAACATAGTGCTTTCCGGATGACATGATTATGTACAAGCGGCAGGAGACATGTAGCAAAGCTTGGAGTTTCGCTAGAGTCCCTGAGGTCCCCCAAAAGTTCCAGATTCCTGTAGAAAGTTCCGGATTGTGTTTCTACAATGCCCAGATTATTTGGAGTGGCCGTGCAAGGTCAAGATTCTGGAACATTCGATTGGATAAAGCCGTAAGTATTCGGCATTGACATGTTTGAAAGAGAACCATGTGCACATTTTGTTAGAATTGTAGGACATGCCTCCAGTGGAGAGAAACATCATGTAAAGACTGAATCTTGCCCTGGAAGCAAAGTCTTTGAACTCGTTGCCAGAGTCAGCCTTCCTCTCTGTCTTGATGTGATGATCCAGTGACAGCTGGGAACCAGTTCTTGTCTTTCACGTCTCTTTGTGTCACACGTGCTCAGAAGTCTTCAAAGAACCGAATTCTGATTCTTCTTCGTGACTCTGGCATTTTGGAGCTGGTTTTGCTTTGATCTGTCCTCGGGTGTCATACTGGATTAGAGATTATTCCCAGACCGAGACTGTGGGAGAGTAATTCTGAGGGCTTTTCCAGCCAATGAGAGGGCGTTACTATTTTTGGTACGATGGGGGACTGAAAGCAGAGGGGAACAATGGCGGAACGTGGAAAAGATTTTCTGTGGACTTTTTGACTTCATAGTCAATGCACACACACACACACACACACACACACACACACACACACACACACACACACACACACACACATCTATCTGTCTATCTATCTATCTATCTATCTATCTATCTATCTTCTGTCTATCTATCTATCTATCTAATTTAATCTGTAGGGAAAAGAAGTTGATTTTAAATGGGGAGAAGCTGCGTGATTCCAACTTCGTCTTTGGGTTTTTTTTTTTTTATCTCTGTATCTTTCGTTTATCAATACCAAACATAACATGAATATTATTGATCGACCAAAAACAAACAATTATCAATATTATTGATCGACCGATTTCCTTAAACTTCCTTGTTATTGATAGGAACGATCGCTGGCATTCACCTGTCCACTAATCTCACATGCTTGCTCGAACGATGTAAAGTACTATTGTAGCTCCGCAGAACAAACAAAAACAAAAACAAAACAACAACAACAACAAAAAAAAAAAAAAGAAAAAAAAAAGAAAAAGAAAGAAATATTGGACGCGCGCTCACGCTCTTCCTAAAGCGTCTTGATGCATTCCAGAAAACGACACCAAACGTCAAACGAAACAAACTAACACACACACACACACACACACACACACACACACACACACACACACACACACACGAGAGGAGAGAGAGAGAGAGAGAGAGAGAGAGAGAGAGGAGAGAGAGAGAGAGAGAGAGAGAGAGAGAGAGAGAGACGCCATCGTCAAATCTTCCGCTAGATACAGTGAAAGTTTCGCGTTATGGGAAAACGTTTTGTTTGTGACTGACTGGAATACGTTCTGACCGCTACCTCTTCCCCCAGTCCAACCACTTTCTCCCACCCCACCCCGCCTCCCCTGCCTCTCCCCCCTGCTGAGTTCCCCAAGTTCTTTGGCAAGT
>CM065746.1:3271828-3274328 GCA_033310375.1 Conus canariensis
ACCTCTTTTGGTCTTCCACAAGGGTCTTTCATGATTGAATTGCATGTAGCAGCCTCCGTTCACACTTAAAAAAAAAGTTCTTACAGTTCCAATGGTTAGAGAAAGGACAACGGTGGAAGGGTAGTAAGCTACGGGGAACACGAGAAAGTAGGGGTAGGAAAGACAGAGGGCGAGAGAGAGAGAGAGAGAGAGAGAGAAGAGAGAGAGAGAGAGAGAGAGAGAGAGAGAGAGAGAGAGAGAACCGCCTGCGCGCACAAGAGAAAGGGGGAGGGGGGAAGGGGTGGTTGTTCGAAGGCAAGGGCTTGGAAAAAAAAGGGGGGGGGGGGAGGGGCGGGGGGGGGGGGGGGGGGGAGCTAGAAGGGGGAAAAATAGGCGGATAAGTGAAAAGGGAGGAAAACCCAGGGGAGTCGGCAAGTTTTGGTACAGAGAGAGGGGAGGAATAATTTAAGTGAGAGGGGGCGAGCTGAGAGAGAGGGAGAGCGACAGGGAGGGAGAAAGAGGGAGAGAGGGAAGGGAGGGAGGAAGCAGAGGAAAAAAAAGAGGGGGGGGGGGGGGGCAGGGGAGAGGGAAGTGGGGGGGGGGGGGGCACGAGTACATCTCAAGTGTTTCTTTTTCAATGATCCCAAGAAAAGTATTTTTGTCTGTATAAAATGTCCCTGTCTAAGACAACAAAAAGTTCCATGAAGTACAGATTTCCAGACAAAAGCTTGCCTCAGCAGTACAGTTGAAGATCTCTAAGAGATAGCACAATGTACTACATAAAACGTTACCATATGGGGCGGTGTGTGTGTGTGTGTGTGTGTGTGTGTGTGTGTGGTGTGTGGTGTGTGTGTGTGTGTGTGTGTGTTGTATATATATATGTGTGTGTGTGTGTGTGTGTGTGTGTGTGTGTGTGTGTGTGTGTGTGTGTGTGTGTTCTATCTTTTAGTATGTTGCAAAAAATGTCAACACACACAGTATGTCGGCGAAACAAAACTCTTTGAAAAACCAGTTTTTATCTTCATAGGTCTAATATAGGAAAAAAAAAACCCCACAGGAACGCTTGTAGCAAACATCTCTCCTGACCATTTCCCTTTCCATTCTGAAATGTGTTATCATTGAAAGGGTGCACAGTGAAAATCTTAATTCTACATTAAAAAGAGAAAACGTTTGGATAACTAAATTAAAAAACTCTCTCACCTCTGGATTCAAATAGTCAAGATAACTACTACTGGTCTTTCTGCACGGGCTGACCTTTTCCACCCCCCCCCCCCCCCCCCCCCCCCCCCCCCCCCCCCCCCCCCCCCCCCCCCCCCCCCCAAACATTTTCCTAAATGGTGCATTGGTTGGTTTATATGTTTGTTTCTATTGCTGTATTCCGCTGGGACTGTTTTTATGGTTTTTTTTTTTTCTTTTACCCTGTATGGTTTGATTTTATGTCTTCTTGCTTGTTTAACTCCATACAGATTGGTTTTATCGTCCCCCCCCCCCCCAACACACACCACTGTTTTGGAGTGTTACTTTTTAGTACTTATAACTGTTTTACCCGTATGAATTGGTTTTCGATCTTATTTTACCTTTGATTCGAGTATTACAGGTTTCAACGTTATTCACCTTTTAGGATTCTGTAACTGCCTTAATTTATTCAGCTTTAATTGCGTTCCATAATTGATGTAGCTGACCACCTGCCTGCCCCCTTCCGCTAAACCCCTCCCTCCCAGGGACCGCCTATCCCCCCACCCCCCCCCAGCCCCCCTTTTTAAAATGTACAATTGTTTAGTTAATCTTTTTACGAGTTTGCGATTCTTTAATTCTCTGGGATTACATGAAGTTTTATCACTCACATATCTTTAGTATGAGGTGATTTGTACCTGCGCAGACAGGTATATATGAAAAAAAACCTGCTCTCGTGTATGGCAGACGTGCACATGTGTTAGTCACTGGTAGGAATGATGTTCATATTAGCTCCTACTCATGTAGATTTGTGTGCTGTGTATGTGTTCATTTTTATCTGCTGAGGAAGCTCGTGCCCCAGGAACGTTAATCACGGAGCGGAGAATAAAATGGGGAAATGTCTCTTCAAGGCTTATGAGCGTTAATGAAATGGGGAGAGGTGGACAGGGACACATGGAGAATGGGTTGGAAAAAGGAGGAAGGGGGGGGGGGGGGGAGAGGGGGGGTTTGGGGGAGTTGGGGTGGTTGAGGGTGTTGTGGGGAGGGTGTGGATAGGGGATTAGCGACACGTGCTTATTGTGATGTGATGGGCGTGTGGAAGTTGGGAAGGTGGGTGTGTTGGGTGGGGGATGGGGGTGAGAGAGTGAGAATATCTGTGAATTGTTTTCATTAGTTGATGACTGGATACCTGGCTTCATTCTGGTCATTAAAGTCCCCTGAGGAAGACCTGCTGCAGGCCGAAATATTGGGATTGATGATATGACTCTATTGTTTTTATCTTCGTTTTATGTGGGTTTATACATACATACATACATACATACATACATATATATATATATATAATATA
>CM065746.1:3279328-3296828 GCA_033310375.1 Conus canariensis
TAGATTTCTTGACCCGGAGAAGGCTTAAACACCACGTGGAAATCTGGCATTCCAGTGGGTCTCTTTCATCTGGGTTTTCGAGGCCATCTCCCACTTTTTATTAAGACCTTTGTGGCTGAACGGCAGTTTCAAATCCGTGTTGGCACCACGCTATCTGACAGCCAAGAGCAGGAGTTAGGAGTACCACAGGGGAGCAGTCTCTCTCTTGCTCTCTTCAGCATCAAAATGAATGAGACAGTCATCTCTGAAGACCAAGGTTACGAGTCCTCTGTGTTCGTTGAGGGATTTGTACTCTGCACAGCTGAAGCCCATGTCCTGGCATACAGCATCCACTTCCATTGTCTGTGGAGAAGAGCCCACAATGGGCCGAGGAAACTGGTTTTATTTTTTCAGATACCAAAACTCAGGGCATCGACTTTTACAACTGTTTGCAGTACCTTGCTGACCTTGAAATTCGTCTGGATAAAGCCAACGTTCCAGTTGTGGAGGAAGTCAAAGTCTGGGGATTTCGCTTTATCAAAATCTCAGCTTTAAAAGTCACATCCAGCACTTACATTTCTTGTCGGAAAGCAGTGAATCTTGTTCAGGTTATGGCACAGACGGATTAGGGGCACTGATAAGAAAACACGTCTCCAGCCTCGGTTTGTTTCAAAACGAGGTGACTGAGGGCGGAAAATGAAGCACATTTGGAAACGAAACAGTATTAGTTCCGCCAGACGATACAGAAAAACAAATTACGGAACAAAACATTGTCATTATTGTCATCATCATAATTTCAACTCCCATGATCCCCTTCTCAACGGCCTCGTTTTCATCCAACACCCAATTTGTGCCGAATATGAGAAGATAAGTGGTCGCTCATTCTTCGTTTTCATTGTCCTGAATTTTGTTTGCTTTTGCCTGAAGAAGACCCAAGAGGTGGAAATGCATTGGTTTTTTTATGTTTCATTTTTTTAAAAGTAATTCTTTTTTTTTTTTTGCTGTCCCAACCTCTGCGCCACCTCAGGGGCAGCGCACCCACGCCGCTCATTCCGACACCCTGTCCACAGCCACAGCTCGGTCGGCCCCGCCGCAGCCCCGGCACCGGCAATCCACAGGGAGCAGTCAATTTCAAGTCGTCAAGAGGCAACCCACCGGAGGAGACACTGCACTGCTGCCGAGTCACTTCGGTGGTGTTCAGTGGCGCCTGGTCTGATCTAACATACGCAGGACACCACCTACTAAGCCCCCTACTGACGACAATAATTGCTTAGTCGCGGAGCCGGCGTGAGTGAGCTCTCCCTCCGGAGGGCGCCACCACGTCCGTCCAACGACAGTCCACATGGACTCGCCGCTACCGGTGACCCCGACGGAACCAAACCAAGGCCACAGACGTGGAGAGGACATCGAAATTGAGGTCACCATGAGAGCAGGGCATGAAGGGTCACAGAACTTGAGACATTTTTTTTTTTTAATGCTGATCGATGAGAATGAGGATGATTCAGATGATGCTACGGATTTCCATTTCGGTCTGAGACTACATGACAGGGCTGTAATCTACGCTTCCTTTCATAATATATCCCGGCGTCAACCAGGCCCGAGAGATACAGGCACCTGCAGTGTTGGTCATGAAATTTGAGCAACACTCTCAGAAACGCATCCATTAAGTGGATGAAACTCGACTGTGTGGTCCCAGTCTTCCCAACTGAGTCCGCAGCAAACTCAACTCTGGGTAGGAGCCGGTCGGGGCAGAAAAACCCACATGACTCTGATGGGATTCGAACCCACGACCTCCCAGCCGGGAGTCCGCGACGCTAACCACTTCGCCACGGCGGCTGGTTAATGCATTGTGTTTTGTCCTGTAATGTGTTTGTCTGTAACGTCTGGCGGAACAAATACCATTTCTTTTAAACATTTTCTCCAGCCTCTACACAGCTCTAACCCCCCTCAAATTGGATTACAGTTCCGCAAGAATTTCCTCCTCACTTCCATCCACCATCAAGGGCTTCGATTCTGCCTGGATGTTCACAGTCTGTGTTATTATTCTCAAACTATCGGACAAAATTTTCTTTAAATTAATGGTCGAACTTCTTTTCTGAACCGCAAAAAAACTTTTTATAACTGTGTGTCTGATCCGAAGTTTGTCAAGAAATTTCCAGACAATCCCAGTTCCATCCCCTCTTTGGGAATTCGTATTCTTCCCCATCTGAACAGTAAACAGATAGACCTTGGTGTGATATGTGACCATTGACACCACCATGGACTCTCACACTTCTGACATCACTTTTGATCTGGACTCTTATTGAAAAACTGTTTTTTTTTTTTTTTTTTTTTTTTTTTTTTTTTTTAAAGCTGCACACCTCTCTGAGATCCGAAGATAGCAACATATTTTTGTTTGGGTTCCTGATCATGTTGCACTAGAGGCAATGAGATGGGTAATCAATTTGCTAAGAATGCTACGAATAATGCGTTGAACAGAATCTTTATCCTTCACACTAATGTGAACCCAAAACTCAGATTTTGTCAAAAACGTCTATCATGACGACTGGAACAGATATAAACTCCTTCAGCTCCGTTTAAACCTTAAAGAGTTTTAACTATGTGCCACTGGCGGTTGTAAAGAATAAACAGTTTTGTGCCGGGCACACAAGCTACTGCTGTTGCACCCACGCGCATCTTTTAAAAGGTAAAAAAGCTTTGTAGTGCCTTCCATGTGATGTAGTCTACCACTCACTATAAAAGATGAGGTGTTGGGACTTACATAATATCAGACATATGTACACTTTACAGCAGACTCCATGAAAACCTTGCTCAAAGATGTCACACCCGAGGCCAATTTTGTGTTCCTGAAAGAGATAGACATTTTTCATCTGATTTAAGATTTCATAGGAGAAACATATTAAAGCAGTTTTGCATTTTCAATAGAAAACCTGATTTAATATGTTGTATATGGTTCAAAGAAATATTTGCGTTGCGTATAGACAGTGACTGTGACGACGTGACCTTTGTGGTGGAGTGGCCTACAGTAACATGAACTACAGTAGACAGCTATGTCATGTGGTGGACTACAGTAACATGAATTACAATAGACAGCTATGTCGTGTGGTGGACTACAGTAACATGAATTACAGTAGACAGCTATGTCATGTGGTGGCCTACAGTAACATGAACTGCAGTAGACAGCTATGTCATGTGGTGGCCTATTACAGTAGACAGCTATGTCATGTGGTGGCCTATTACAGTAGACAGCTATGTCATGAATATTGCCGATATGTCATCGAAGCCTGCGCATCGAATATTTGGGTTAACTGTTTTTGGAGGAAGGACAACGCTCGACTTTATGTCTTTTGGGGGGTGTTTTACTATGTGTATTCTGCGAAAGAACGGAATGTTGTGGTGAATTATTGACGAATAAAGAAAAACTGCAGCAACACCCGTGAATTTTGTCTGTCTTTGGAAGAGTTAGGGGGAAACATGCAAGCTTAGATTTATGGGGTTAGTTAGGCAGCTTTCGATTTTCTCCTGTCTTAGTGTTTCAATGTGCCCAGAAAGCCATGCAGATGCTCAGAATAGTCTAGGTGCTTTACCGTGAGCGATGCTTCAATGTGCCCAGAAAGCCATGCAGGTGCTCAGAATAGCCTAGGTGCTTTACAGAAAGCCATGCTGGTGTTCAGAATAGCCTAGGTGCTTTACCATGAGCGATGAACGTTTCCCGCAGGCATTTTCCACTTTTGGCCACAGTGCATGACGTCATGTTTATTTTATAGCCCAGCCGACAGCGGAGACCACGCCAGGGCCGTTGTCACGTTGCAAAGAAATAGAAGGAGATTAATTTTTTAAAATTCTATTAGAAACCAGTTGAAAGATAAAAAGCAATAGTAGAAGACGACACTATTCGGCATAATCATAAAGTGCTTACGTTTGATGAAGAACTACTCACAAACAATACACGCGTAGCTCAAAGAACGTAATAAAGCAGGAAAGAAGTTATTCACACACATTAATGAGGATGATTTTTAGGTTTGCAGAAATCGTTACAATCTATTCTTGAACATTTTGGGCGCTGTCTCTTTGAGTGAATAAACGCCACGTTTCATTTTTCACAAAATGTCCACAGCCACTCTCAACAGAAGATAGATCGCCATTGGCGTTTCCATGTCTGCTGAGTATTGCGAGAGCCATATGTATCTGGTCAAGCCCACAGATTCATATCGCTCAAACCTGTCCGCCATTCTGACAGAGTAAAGTATCGTGAACTACTCGGCTTATCTGCTCCTGATCATGGACAGAATCAGGAGTAGATAACCCTTCTTAAATATGTGTAGCTTACTTTCTTTCCATTCTTTTGCAAATAGTGCGTGTTTTCCTGCACGCCGATTCGATTATAAATTCGATCACACAGAAGAATGATGGATTCAAAACACGCAAAGCAGTAAACGAATGGCACATGAATTAGCTAAGCTGACACACGCAACGATTTCATAAATCAGTTGAGCAGAGGGAATGGTTGAGCAGATTGTTTCTGTCGTACCTGTGCGTGCGTGGCGGCGACAGATTGATCCAACGGGTCACGAGTCACAGTGTTATAAGTAGGTCAGTCGGGTAGAATATGAACGTGTACGGCACATATGTGCGCGCCTGTATTACAACAAAGCTGTCCTACGGCGAACGTTTAGCCCAGTAACCGCGCGATAACGACACTTCCTTCAACTCAATCACCCGCATTCAACCCATTGTATACACACTGTGTCCAAGCACACAGCTAGGGGGAACTGTCGTCTTTACAATCCACGTGTGAGGATGACGGTGTCCACAAAGCTTTTACAGAGAAACTGCCCAACGGTGAAGGTTCCACAAGACAACCTGACCGGCCAGAGCAACGTGGACAACAGTCCTCAGGCCTCTGGTGGTGCCAGGACTGAAGCCGCTTGGACAGAGAGCTGTGCTGGAAGATGGCAATGCTGGACCACACAGAGTGTTGTCACTGACTTTCTGCAGCGGTCAGGGAGTCACAGACACAGGCTGTTGTCACTGACTTTCTGCAGCGGTCAGGGAGTCACAACAAGGCGCAGGCTTTTGTCACTGACTTTCTGCAGCGGTCAGGGAGTTACAGTAGGGCACAGACTGTTGTCACTGACTTTCTGTAGCGGTCAGGGAGTCACAACAAGGCACAGGCTGTTGTCACTTACTTTCTGCAGCGGTCAGGGAGTCACAGACACAGGCTGTTGTCACTGACTTTCTGCAGCGGTCAGGGAGTCACAACAAGGCACAGGCTGTTGTCACTGACTTTCTGCAGCGGTCAGGGAGTTACAGTAGGGCACAGACTGTTGTCACTGACTTTCTGTAGCGGTCAGGGAGTCACAACAAGGCACAGACTGTTGTCACTGACTTTAATAATAATAATAATAATGAATACTTATATAGCGCCTATTCTTGGCTAGAGACCAAGCTCTAAGCGCTTTACAATCAACACTCGTTTACACAACGGGCTGCCTACCTGGGTAGTGCCGACTGAAGAGCTGCCAGCTGGCGCTTTATTCAGTCGTTTCCCGTGTCATACAGTCAATATCGTCCAATATCGTTCACTCAATATCCTTACTTCCTCCATTCTTTCAATTTCTCACGCAGGGTGCATGCTATGTGTAACGTGTCATCCATACCAACGGCCAAACTGGCCTTCTCTTCCGAAAGTTGGTGATGGGATTTTACGTGTGTGCAAGATGTTATGCGTGCGTTCACACACGGAACCTCGGTTTATAGTCTCATTCGAAGGACTGTGTGGGGAATGGAGTCAGAACCAATGTTAACTCCGAGGGAACAATTCCCCTGTACCGAAATTCGAACCCGTAACCTCAGGATCACGAGTCCGGCGCTGTACCAACTGTGCTATTCCGGCCCCCAACAGACAGGTCACTTTCTGCAGCGGTCAGGGAGTCACAGACACAGGCTGTTGTCACTGACTTTTTGCAGCGGTCAGGGAGTCACAACAAGGTACAGACTGTTGTCACTGACTTTCTGTAGCGGTCAGGGAGTTACAGTAGGGCACAGACTGTTGTCACTGACTTTCTGCAGCGTTCAGGGAGTCACAGGCACAGGCTGTTGTCACTGACTTTCTGTAGCGGTCAGGGAGTCACAGTACGGATTGGCCTGTCTGCAATCTTGATTTGGTTCCTATGGAACATCTCTTGGAAGTCCAAGGGCGGAGAATGGCTGAGGATCGTTTGGTTGGCACCCTGCCCCATGCCACCTCTATGATCTGGCACATTCCACAAAGAATCGTCATCATTGTCCTACCAACTGAAGTGGAACTCCACGAGTTCAGTGGACTTGAATTTAAAGTTAGCGGGCACAAATCCCTCGTTCTGGTCCATGTGATTATTAAGAATATCTTCACGCCTAAGCAGTTGGATGCCCTGGGCGTTTACACCAGCAACTACATACATCAATGTTCAAAGCCAGTATGAACAGTTGACAATGCGCAAATTGCATGCTGAAGTCAGACGCTGGCATCGCATCCAAGCACACCATCATGTAACCCTGCCCTCTCAATCCCTCTCCACCATTCCCGTCTCTTACACAAAATCGGTCACGAACCAATCAAGAATTATCGGCATCCAACTACATACAATACTCTTACATAACATGTGCAGACATTTTGCGTATTAGTTTGAGGGGGAAAAGAAATGTTTTGGGGTTTGATTTGTAAAGAAAAACAAACAAAAAAAAAAAAAAAAAAAAAAAAAAACGATCGAGGCAGACTATCCCAGCTACCATTGTGTGTCAGTGATGTTCATGGTCAAGATTTGTGAAACCCAGCTGTACCAGGCCGTCATTTTAAGACACAACTCGAAACGAAATGTTATGCTTAGATTCTAATTAAACCTGGCACACTTAGAAATAACTTCGGTGATTAAATTCGCCCGAAAGGAATATTTTCTTGCATTATTCATTTCTAAGTCAGGCGTGTGTCTGTGAGTGGACCGTGACTGTTTCCGTAACATGCTAATAAGACAGTTTGGCAGCTTTCTGAAAATAACATGGCTTTTAACGTTATTTTTTTAAATACATTTTTGTTCTTATTTCTCTTTATCATTATTCACTGTCTATGATGAAATTCCCAGGTCATTTTTACCCACACGCGGAATATGACAGTAGCCCCTTGGGGTATGCAGTGATTAATGACTTCATCATGGCTGACCTCCCCTGGGTATGACGTTTGGCAGCAATTATTTCAGAACTGCTGCAAATTGCCTCCCCTGTGGGAATCTCCAATCTACAGAAATGTGATTAGTAGTCCAGGAAATGGATTCGATGATAGCACACAAAGGGAAAAAAAAATGATCGCACACTACTTTTTTTTTTTTTTTTTTCAACGGCGGTATGATATCAGTGACATTTAACGTCCACATTCATTCCGAGTGACGTGACAGATGTGGATATCTCTCCTTACAGGGTGGGAAGAGAAGTGTGTCTAACGCTACACTGATACTGTCCGAGTCACAACGTATTATGGTCCGGGTGATGTGACTGGCGTGGATATCTCCCTTACAGGGTGGGAAGAGCAATGTGTCTAACGCTACACTGATACTGTCAGAGCCACAACGTACCGCATTCCAGGTGACAACGTATTGCATTCCGGGTGACAACGTATTGCATTCTGGGTGACAACGTATTGCATTCCAGGTGATGTGACAGACGTGGATATCTCTCCTTACAGGGTGGGAAGAGCAATGTGTCTAACGCCACACTGATACTGTCAGAGCCACAACATATTGAGACAGCAGTGAAAATGTGTTTATGGTAGGTGCCATGTGTATTGAGACAGCAGTGAAAATGTGTTTATGGTAGGTGCCATGTGTATTGAGACAGCAGTGAAAATGTGTTTCTGCTAGGTGCCATGTGGATTCAAACTTCTCGACGTCTGGCTGTGAAATCGGTGTTTTGCCATTAGGATGAAATTCCCAGGTCATTTTTTTTTAAACCGAACAAGTGGAAATATGGAATATAGCCGAGATATGGATCCATCGAATTTGGGACCAATCCAAGCATATTATTCAGACCTGTTACCTTTCATTTTGGCTGTAATGAATTACACGGTTGGAGCCCGATTCCATCATTACACTTCCTGACTTATCATTTTACAGAAGCAGTCCCAGCATACACTTCTCAAAAGAGCCGCTACTGTGGTCTCGCTGAATCACTGAGAACACGGGGAGGCCCGCTCCATACGTTGAGCATCCACCGCGATTGAATGCGCTCGCAACGGCACTGTACTGGTGAAGCTTTTGCGGTGAGTTATGTTCCTGAAAGGCATGGATGGAAGAGAGATAACTGGCAGTCAATGTCAGCAGATTGGCTGTCGTTCCAATCCAGAAGGGTCTCGGAAAGGATGGCACTCGTGGAATGTTCTCGTGAGCCCGTAACCGCGAAAAGGATCATGGGCATCCTCATGCATGGCACTATTCATCCATGGGGTACAGTTTCAGCTTGTCATTACACGCTTCGGTCTCTGAAGGTATAAACAGGTCTGAACTCGTCGTTCAGAACGCCACTGAACGTGTCTTTGTGCAAGCATCATTTTCACGAATACATTCACACGCACATGCCCTCATGCACACACACATACACACGTAGCAAACACAAACACCCACACGCAGGCAGACACGAACACACACACACACACACACACACACACACACACACACACACACACGCACGCACGCACGCACGCACGCACGAACACACACACACACACACACACGCACACACACACACACACACACACGCACGCACACACACACACACACGCACGCACGCACGCACGCACGAACACACACACACACACACACAACACACACACACACACACACACGCACGCACACACACACACACGCACGCACGCACGCACGCACGAAACACACACACACACACACACACCCACGCACGCACGCACACCACACACACACACACACACACACACACACACACACACACACACACACACACACACACACGACTATCGTAGTGGCGCAGACCATGTTGACGAGGCACTCACTGCCTGACAAGAACCACTGTTCGACGCTTGATCAGGCCGCTGTCGTGTCTGGAGCTCTTGTGCTGAGCTCTGTGCTGATCTCTGTGCTGAGCTCTGTGCCTGATTAGTTATTCCTTTATCACCCCTGTCAAGGAGGTTGCCGGTTTGCCGGCGTCTGTTGCTTGTTTTGTCTGTAGGCAGGGCTTCGCCAACTGATACATTTTTTTTTTCTTTTCTGTTTTTTTTTTCTTTTTCTTTTTTTTTTAAAATAAAATTTGGTAAAAAGGTGGAATATAGCCCGAAAATGGATCCATTGAATTTTTGGACCGATCCATGGGCCGGATCCCGATCAGACTTGGGATCCTGGATCGTTTAGCGAAATGAATATGTACACCGAGAGTAAAAGTCGGACCAGTTGTTACCTCCCCTGGTAGGAAAAACTGCATCCGGGGTCTGTTTACATTCATAAAGAGGTCACTACAACTTGTTCACTGAACATGAAACACTGTAAAGATACTGTATACATTAAACAACTGTCCAGTAATGTACTTTTGTAATGAAATTTTGCAGCTTTCTATTGTTATAGACGTGCAATAATTCCCGTTTTAGATGCTGTGTTCACAATATTAAAACACTGAGAAATAATTTGTTGACCCATTACATCCCCTAGTATTCAGACAATTTTTGTTTTCCCTCATGAAGTGACTTACAGGGCGGATCCAATATCAATTCAATGGTAGCAGTGGCTGCGCTCTCCCGCGTTACTCTCTGCTTTCTCTGTTGAGGAGTCTGCCCTGTACGGTGACGCCTCCTCGATGAAACTGAAACTAGTAAGATATCTCTCAGTGTGGCATCAAGTCGTCCCATCAGATGTTACTTGCCGTATTTTTAGTTCCAGGTTTAGAGTCGTCTGCGGGGTGCAGTGTTCCTTCTTGCGGATTCGTCCATCTACTTTACACCGTGTTTGCTGGGTCACGACACACAGTGCGCAGGATCACAGCCAGGTGGCACGAATCCACGACATGAATAAATGAAAAGAAGGGAGTTGAGAAGCGGATCTCATGAATAAGACTGAGCAAAAGCCACACCTGCGTATTCTGCTTCTTATGAGGAGAGATATCCCATGTTTTAGAGCAAAAGCCAGACCTGCGTATTCTGCTCCTTATGAGGAGAGATGTCCCATGTTTTAGAGCAAAAGCAAGACCTGCGTATCCTGCTTCTTATGAGGAGAGATGTCCCATGTTTTAGAGCATAAGCAAGACCTGCGTATTCTGCTCTTTATGACGAGAGATGTCCCATGTTTTAGAGCATAAGCAAGACCTGCGTATTCTGCTCTTTATGAGGAGAGATGTCCATGTTTTAGAGCATAAGCAAAACCTGCGTGTTCTGCTTCTTATGAGGAGAGATATCCATGTTTTAGAGCATAAGCAAGACCTGCGTGTTCTGTTTCTTATTAGGAGAGATGTCCCATGTTTTAGAGCATAAGCAAGACCTGCGTATTCTGCTTCTTATGAGGAGAGATGTGCCATGTTTTCCATCGCTGGCTTTTTGTTTGTTTGCTTGATTGTTAATGCAAAGAGTCTGTGATTAACGATTGGTACAATTGAGTTAAATCTGGGAATAAAGATAACGAAAAGAATAACGTAGTGTTGCCATTTGAAGCAAGTCAGACACTGTGACCTGATGCCCCGCAATGTTCTCTTTAATGAAGCTGGATGCTTTCTTTGTGAAGTTTCCCTCTTTTCTAAGCCTTCTCCCTGAATGCGTGCTGAAGTGGTGCTTAGATCTTGTTTAGTTTATGGGATATGGGCTCATAACGGTTTCACAATCGGAACAACCATTAACCTTTTCTGCGTATCATCTCTATTGAATGTTGATGACATTTGCATAAACATGTGGATTGAAAAGAATTTAAGAATGTCACCAGATTTACAGACCGGAGGTGGAACACGATCACACTCAATAAACAAGGGAGACAGTTAGGAGGTGCAGATACTTGAAGATTTGGGGGTACTGTTTTCAACAGAAGCGAACAATATTGCAAAATTAGGTTTTGAAGACTAGTTCTTTGTTATTTTATTTTGAATTGATAGAGTTTTCATAACTGGGAAATTTCGACAGATGTTGACGGCATTGTAAAACTAAGCATTTTTTTCTGCAAAGAAAGAGATTTTACACACTGGGAAAAAATGCCAATGAAATTCGTTTGGATGAAAAAAAAAACACACCACTTTTCTGAAATCGTTCACAGTTTCTAGTATATCAGACTGATCACCAGGCGACTTTTTAAGTGCACTGGACGAAGAATAGAATTTTTCATGGAAAGACAAGGATAGCGAAATTACCAAGTTGATAGTTAGCCATCTGCAGTTGATTGTTTGAAACAGCTAGATGAATTTATTCTTCCAGTGGCAGTGAGCTGACTCTGGAAATTGCATCTTAACACTTCGGAGGGACAGCGACAAAAACGTATCCTGCTCTTGAAAAAAAAGAACAGACAATTGTATTATGGCAAAATTTTAAAACACAACAAAAAGCTGTCTATGGAAGCTGTCCCTTAAGCACATGTTTTTCTTAGGATCATTAAAAAGCGAGGAAACCCCGTGGTGCGTTCCATGATGGCATACTGCTCACATGAAGCATGTTTCTGTGGAGTGTTGAGAGTTATATAATGTTGGACATGAATTAAACACTTTACAGCAGACTCCATGAAACTCTGTTCCGAAGTATCAACTCAAATGTGATTTTCGTGTTCCTGAACGAGCAAAAACATTATGCATCTGATCTAAAACTTTACAGAAGGAAGGTTTTTAAGCAGTCTTTGTGTGCTTTAAAAATGTGGTTCAAGGAACAGACCTTGACGAGATCAAGCCCCGAGGACCCTTCATGGTTGGCTGATCTCTAAACACCATGACTGCATCATCATAGTTCTAGGCCCCTTCATAGCTGATCTATATGCACCATGAATGCATCATCATAGCTCTAGGACGTCCTTCATAGCTGATCTCTAAACACTATGACTGCATCATCATAGTTCTAGGACCCTTCATGGCTGGCTGACTATAAACTCCATGACTACATCATCATAGTTCTAGGACCCTTCATGGTTGATCTATATGCACCATGACTACATCATCATAGTTCTAGGACCCTTCATGGTTGATCTATATGCACCATGACTACATCATCATAGTTCTAGGACCCTTCATGGCTGATCTATATGCACCATGACTGCATCATCATAGTTCTAGGACCCTTCATGGCTGATCTATAGACACCATGACTGCATTATCATAGTTCTAGACCCCTCATGGCTGATCTATAGACACCATGACTGCATCATCATAGTTCTAGACCCTTCATGGCTGATCTATAGACACCATGACTGCATCATCAAAGTTCTAGGACTCTTCATGATTGGCTGATCTATAGACACCATAACTGCTTCATCATAGTTCTAGGACTCTTCATGATTGGCTGATCTATAGACACCATAACTGCTTCATCATAGTTCTAGGACTCTTCATGACTGGCTGATCTATAGACACCATGACTGCATCATCATAGTTCTAGGACTCTTCATGATTGGCTGATCTATAGACACCATGACTGCTTCATCATAGTTCTTGCAAGAGGTCGAAAATCGATTTTGAAGATGAGCGCGAATGCCATTTTTATTGATAACCCAGTATCTATATAACAGCAGTAGTAACGATTTTGATGAATTCAGGACCAGATTTCAAGCAATAAGAAAAATAAAACTGTTGATGTATGAAAGAGTAATTACAGTTCAAACAGGATCAGAATAAACTGAATATTATGGCAGCGCAACGTTCAGTTCACTGATCCTAAGACTTAAGTGTGTGTTGATGTTGGAAGTCAAAACATACGTATTGTTTCAGTTAGGTCTAGGTGCTTTCAAGTTCCAGTCCCCGAGTGGAATAAGTTGTTACAATTTCTGAAACTGCAAAGAAGCTTCCCTTCATTGTTTTAAGACTACTAGAGATGTACAAATGAGATCACTTCAGTCAAGGCGCTTCACGTGCCATTGTCCATCTTGATCTGCCATTCGCATTGCCTGGATACAGACACCTCGATCTGCAAGAGAAGACAGAAGATCAATAAACACGCGTTTCAGAATGCAAGATAACTCTTATTTAAGACTAAAGACAAAGCGGACAGGTGAATTTTTGACAAATATATCTTCGTCGGACGACGATTTCATTTTTGTTTTCTTAAAAAGTTAGGACAGACGCAGCTTTTAAAAAAAAAATCCTATTTGTTAAATGAAATATTTACATATACATATTTACTTTGATTAATCAGTTCACAAAATCAGCATTGCTCCCTATCCATGAAAAAAAGATTGATTGTAGAATAGATAATCGCAGTGTCTAACGGGGAAAAAAAGCCCCAAGAATTTGAATCTATGTGCATGGTGTGCACTATCATTGTACACACCACATCAACATTTTGCTCCTTCCAGAAGCCAGGTTGTGCTCTCCATGCAGTTGTTCTGAAATTCCTCTGTGTCTACGAGTTTAACTGACAGAGTGAGCAACGATGATAAAGTGTGCTTATATCCATGGTAGGCTACGTGTTTGGAAAGCAGGTTTTGTATTGATCCTGTGCATGTCTCGCCGTGTTATTGTTGTGTAAAACATGAAAAGAACTGGTGCAGAAATGGCAACGTTACTACCATATTCATATTTTGCATGTTCCCTGATAACTGATTTTAAACTTAACATGAAAGCCCGTAACTTTGACCACGTAAAAGAAAATAAAGGCATGAATTTCTTTCTCCTCGCAATTGGACATAGAGAAAAACAACAACAACAACACAGGATGACATCATCTGCACATGAACATTTCCAGGGCTTGAACATGAACCAATCAAATCACATGAGACTTGGCAGGCAGGAGATGAATGGAAACGCCTTCTGTGGCCCAGGAAGACATGCTGGGAGCTCATTAAGCAGGTCCACCTGAACGCAGACATGTCATGGACGGCTGACAGCCACAGCGTCCAAGCATCAGATGGAACCTCAGAATTGCCATGGTGACCGAATCTTTGGGGAGTTGCCTGTCAAGGGAAAGGTGGAGTTGTCTCATCTTTCTTTTCATTTCACACTCACAGCCTCCATGTTCCCCCATCCCCACTTCACTCCCCGTTTAGCAGTCCCCCTCCTCCCCATATAGTCATAGTGGGAAGCACACACACACACACACACACACACACACACACACACACACACACACACACACACACACACACACACACACACACACACACACACACACACACACACACACACACACACACACACACATCACACACACACACACACACACACATACACACACACACACACACACACATACACACACACACACACACACACACACACACACACACACACACACACACACACACACACACATGCATGCGTGCATGCGTGCATGAACACACACGCACGCATGCAGGCACAAACACAGACGCCCAAGCATGTACGAGCATCTGCAACCACACACACACAAAGTGTCTGTATCTATCTGTTTGTTGTCCGTCTGCCTGTCTGTCTAACTATGCTGCCGTTTCCATGCCCCCCTCCCCCCCCCTCACACATATACCGCGCCTTTTTCCTCTTTTCATTTCTGTCTTTTCCTCCCCCTCTTGTTCCACAACTCCCTCCCCCCCCCTCTCTCTCTCTCTCTCCCTGTGCACGTGAAGACCCTGAAGAGCTGTGACCTTTGGTTCATGGCTGTGGATGCCCTGGAGAACGCTGGGCCTTGGAAGGGAAAAGGTCATCATCGACTGTATGCCAAGTGCCCTGGATTCTTGAGGACGTGCACTAATTCCCTCGGCTTTCATCTCCCGACGTCCTCCATGTTCGATGGCACAGTGCTTGTTCGTTTGTTTGTTTGGAGGTGTCGTGGTTTGAGCAGATTGGTCGGACCAGGTGAGGGAGGAGAAGGAGGTGCGGAAAAGAAAGGAATGGTTGGGATGAAGACGAGGGGAAAGGGGATGGGAGGAGAAGAAGGAGGGAGGGAGGGGGGGGGGGGGGGCAAAAAGCGTGTGAAACTCGTGTTGTTTGATAAATGGGCAATTTTCTTTATTTTCCTCCCCCCCCATTTCATATTGTTTCTTCTGTCTTAGCCTCCCCCCCCTCCTCCCCCCAAACCAACCCTCTTCTTCTCCTTCTCCAACTCCACCACAACCCTTCCTCTGCCTCACCCCCCCTCTCTCTCTCTCTCTTTTTTTCGTTATTCTTATTGCCCTCCCCCCCCATCTCCTTCCAGTTGCTCACGTGTTGACAGACACTTCTTGCTCCCCCCCCCACCCCCCATCTCCTTCCAGTTGCTCACGTGTTGACAGACACTTCTTGCTCCCCCCCCCACCCCCCATCTCCTTCCAGTTGCTCACGTGTTGACAGACACTTCTTGCTCCCCCCCCACCCCCCATCTCCTTCCAGTTGCTCACGTGTTGACAGACACTTCTTGCTCCCCCCCACCCCCCATCTCCTTCCAGTTGCTCACGTGTTGACAGACACTTCTTGCTCCCCCCCCCCATCTCCTTCCAGTTGCTCACGTGTTGACAGACACTTCTTGCTCCCCCCCCACCCCCATCTCCTTCCAGTTGCTCACGTGTTGACAGACACTTCTTGCTCCCCCCCCACCCCCCATCTCCTTCCAGTTGCTCACGTGTTGACAGACACTTCTTGCTCCCCCCCCACCCCCCATCTCCTTCCAGTTGCTCACGTGTTGACAGACACTTCTTGCTCCCCCCCCACCCCCCATCTCCTTCCAGTTGCTCACGTGTTGACAGACACTTCTTGCTCCCCCCCCCACCCCCATCTCCTTCCAGTTACTCACGTGTTGACAGACACTTCTTGCTCCCCCCCCACCCCCCATCTCCTTCCAGTTGCTCACGTGTTGACAGACACTTCTTGCTCCCCCCCACCCCCCCATCTCCTTCCAGTTGCTCACGTGTTGACAGACACTTCTTGCTCCCCCCCACCCCCCATCTCCTTCCAGTTGCTCACGTGTTGACAGACACTTCTTGCTCCCCCCCCATCTCCTTCCAGTTGCTCACGTGTTGACAGACACTTCTTGCTCCCCCCCCCACCCCCCATCTCCTTCCAGTTGCTCACGTGTTGACAGACACTTCTTGCTCCCCCCCCACCCCCCATCTCCTTCTAGTTGCTCACGTGTTGACAGACACTTCTTGCTCCCCCCCACCCCCCATCTCCTTCCAGTTGCTCACGTGTTGACAGACACTTCTTGCTCCCCCCCCACCCCCCATCTCCTTCCAGTTGCTCACGTGTTGACAGACACTTCTTGCTCCCCCCCCCACCCCCCATCTCTTCCAGTTGCTCACGTGTTGACAGACACTTCTTGCTCCCCCCCCACCCCCATCTCCTTCCAGTTGCTCACGTGTTGACAAACACTTCTTGCTCCCCCCCACCCCCCATCTCCTTCCAGTTGCTCACGTGTTGACAGACACTTCTTGCTCCCCCCCCCACCCCCCATCTCCTTCCAGTTGCTCACGTGTTGACAGACACTTCTTGCTCCCCCCCCCACCCCCCATCTCCTTCCAGTTGCTCACGTGTTGACAGACACTTCTTGCTCCTCCCACCCCCTTTCCTTTCCACCCCCACCTTTACTATTCCCACCTCTACCTTCCCACTGTGGATCGCCCTTTATTTATCTGTCGTCATCGGCCTAACACGTAAATGAATGGAAACCTTTCCAGCTTAATGAACGAACGACGGTTCCAACAAATGGATGCATGTTGCCTAAGTCGATAGAATGTGTGCAATCTTTATACATTTGCCAGAGCGTTCGGGCCCCATGACATGAATATAACTGGACTTGTCCTGTGTCCAACTAGTACAGAGTGTGTTTTATGGGAAACACTGTAGGCAGGTGACATCACTGCGCCCTGCTCCACACGTGGAAAGATTCTGCAAATAGGGAAAGAAGTAGTAGTTGTTCCAGCCCTGTGGAATCGACACGAAAACACGCCATGGCAGAAACTGGTGACTCACGTGCATGACGGAAACTGGTGACACTCGTGCATGACAGAAACTGGTGACGCATGTGCATGACAGAAACTGGTGACGCACGTGCATGACAGAAACTGGTGACGTACGTGCAAGACTAGAATTCTGGCCCTGAAGTGTGTTTCCCCATTGGAGTTTTGAAACGAGAGGGCAAGAGCGACCGTCTGGCTGCTAGACAGCATTGCTGCCAGAGAGGTGGCTTCTGATTGGCAGTGTCTCGTTCTGCCGTTATTGGACTGAGGCAGTGTTATCCAGCAGTCGGAAGCAGGAATGACAACGTTGACCTGGGGCTACCATAGCAAGGGAGGATCGTGTCATCTGCAGGGAGGATCGTGTCATCCGCAGGGAGGATCGTGCCATCCGCAGGGAGGCCTCGTCACCATAGCAAGGGAGGATCGTGTCTTCCGCAGGGAAGATCGTGTTA
>CM065746.1:3301828-3304328 GCA_033310375.1 Conus canariensis
TTCTACCGAATTTCTTCCTCACTTTCCTATTTCCATTCTCATCAATCCTTCTGGCACACACACTCAGATGGCATACACACTCAGATGGAAGACATTCCTTTCAGCTGGATGGATTGAGAAGACATTTCTTTCAGTTGGATGGATTGAGAAGACATTCATTTCAGTTGGATGGATTGAGAAGACATTCATTTCAGTTGGATGGGTTGAGAAGACATTCCTTTCAGTTGGATGGATTGAGAAGACATTCATTTCAGTTGGATGATTGAGAAGACATTCCTTTCAGAGTGGATGGGTTGAGAAAACATTCCTTTCAGAGTGGATGGATTGAGAAGACATTCCTTATCAGAGTGGATGGTTGAGAAGACATTCCTTTCAGAGTGGATGGATGAGAAGAGCTCAGTAAAACTGTTGCAACAAAAATAGTCAGTCTCTGTCTCGGCATGTGTCTTTCCAAGGCCAGCCATCATGTGTTTTTAGCTGAGAATACTTTTATTTTAAAAAAAGATCTTGGAAAGCTCCATCCTCACCTCCTCCCATTCCTTCTCCCCTTCTCCACCCTCCCAGTTTCTCCCACCATCACCCCTTCCATTCAAACTGCTCAGGCTCTGAAGTTCGTCTCATTTTAATCCCCTTCCCCCTACCTCCCTTCTTCCCATCTTCCCGTTCTCATTCAGATACGTGCCATACACTTCTCTGCTACGCTTTTCAAACCTCACAGAACGTACATCACAACGTTGATGTGGAGTTTCCTGTAAACTGAGAAAGTGGCGCGTTAAATCAATACACAGTAAGGGAAGGAAGAACGAGGGAAGGAGGAGTAGAGGAAGGGGCAGGAGGAGGGAGGGAGTGGGGGGGGGGTTAAGCTGAGAAGCACGCAGACAGAACATTGTCCATGCATCATTAATGACTGGAAACATCATTAATGACTGGACTACTCTTTTTTTTTCTGGAGGGAGAGAATTGTCGAAATGAGAAGGAAGCACTCTCGCGTGAGGTCGTTCATCTTCCTAGGCCACATGAGGGAATGCAGTGAAGGAAAGCCACTAATGAGATGGAAGGAATTACATCGTGCACTGGGTGTGAGAATACTGCAGAATTATAGGCGGTATATCTCCACTTGATACCAAGGGTAGACAGACATAATCAGCCGAGTTCCACTGGTCAATCCCAGTCACAGGGAGAAAGTCAGCTCTGGACAGACGATCCAGACGATTTTGTTTTCAAGACAGACCTGTGACCTTGATGGTCCTCACATGGAGCTGCTGAAGAGGTTTTGTTCCCACTTTCACGTCCTCTTCTTCATCACTATTTCCCCATGCTGAATAAATCTTTACCAACTTATTGGCTTATTGAAGGTGGAATTAATCGTTTTCCCAAACTCTCTCTCTCTCTCCTCTTTCTCTCTGTCTGTGCCTCCTCTCTCCCTCCCTCTCTTTCTCTCTCTCTCTCTCTCTCCACACACACACACACACACACACACACACACACACACACACACACACACACACACACACACACACACACTCCACATGATCTTAACTCACCCAGAACATTGTTTAGATGTGGTCCCCCCCACACCCCCCCCCCTTTTGTGTGTGTGTGTGTGTGTGTGTGTGTTGTGTGTGTGTGTGTGTGTGTGTGTGTGTGTGTGTGCAACACATGATACCCTGTTTTTCATTGATCACTGCTATCTTCTCTCAACAAACAGCAGCATATTGATGCCAACACATTATTTCACCTGTTACCATGAACATCATCCCACAGCATTGTTTAAACACCACTATTGACATGAACCTCCCAACCTCCCACCCCCACCCCTACCCCTAGCCCCCACCCCATAGTGGATGAAGAGATATGAGCTCTCCTTCTCTTGCCCCCCTTCCCTCACCCCCCCCCCCACACACACATTACCCTCCTCCTTTTTTTTTCCTCAACCCCCCCCCCCTCCCAATCATACCTTATCACCCATTTATCTTCCATCCCCTTCCCTCCCTTATTAACATTACCCACACACCTTTCACAACTACCCACACATAACTACCACCACCTCTTTCATCACCCAGCAAAATCATTTATTTTATTCACCTAAACTTTCTTCTTCTTCTTTTTTTTTAAACAGTTTCTTCAGTCCATGTACTTATTTACCCCTTCTATATATAATTTTTTTTCCCAGTTTCCCTCCCCCCCCCCCCGCCCCTTTACCATTATTATCAATCCACCATTACCACAACCGTCACAAAGATATCACACCACCCCACTAAACTAGACACACAACCCTATCGTATCACACAATCCCCCCCTCCCCCCACGCAACCCCCCCCTCCTTTTCCTCTCCCATAATTCCCCTTGTCATTTCCGCCTAGCGGCTATTCTCCCCACCACATGGACTAACAACAGATGAGTCATTTTTCGTTCTTTGTTTGTACTGTCTTAAATGTTAAATGTGATTTATTTTTTCGCCTGAAGAAGACCCAAGAGGTTGAAATGCATCGTGTCTTGT
>CM065746.1:3309328-3326828 GCA_033310375.1 Conus canariensis
TGTCCTGGTTGTCTTGACCGGGAATCGACCCTTGCCATCGAGGAAACGAAGCTTTGACCACTGAGCTGGTCACTTCCACTGAGCCAAGCATTTCCACTGAGGCAAGCACTTCCACAGAGCCAATCACTTCCACTGAGCCAAGCACTAGCACTGAGCCAAGCACTTCCACTGAGCCAAGCACTTCCACTGAGCCAAGCATTTCCACTGAGGCAAGCACTTCCACAGAGCCAATCACTTCCACTGAGCCAAGCACTAGCACTGAGCCAAGCACTTCCATTGAGCCAAGCACTTCCACTGAGACAAGCACTTCCAAAGAGCCAATCACTTCCACTGAGCCAAGCATTTCCACTGAGGCAAGCACTTCCACAGAGCCAATCACTTCCACTGAGCCAAGCACTAGCACTGAGCCAAGCACTTCCACTGAGACAAGCACTTCCACAGAGCCAATCACTTCCACTGAGCCAAGCACTAGCACTGAGCCAAGCACTTCCACTGAGCCAAGCACTTCACTGAGCTAAGCACTTGCACTGAGCCAAGCACTTCCACTGAGCCAAGCACTTCCACTGAGCCAAGCACTTCCACTGAGCCAATCACTTCCACAGAGCCAATCACTTCCACTGAGCCAATCACTTCCACAGAGCCAATCACTTCCACTGAGCCAATTACTTCCAAAGAGCCATTCACTTCCACTGAGCCAATCACTTCCACAGAGCCAATCACTTCCACTGAGCCAATTACTTCCATAGAGCCAGTCACTTCCACAGAGCCAATCACTTCCACTGAGCCAATTACTTCCACAGAGCCAATCACTCCCACTGTAGCCAATCGCTTCCACAGAGCCAATTACTTCCACAGAGCCAATTACTTCCACAGAGCCAATCACTTCCACAGAGCCAATCACTTCCACCCTTCCACAGAGCCAATCACTTCCACAGAGCCAATCACTTCCACAGAGCCAATCACGTCCACAGAGCCAATTACTTCCACAAAGCCAATCACTTCCACAGAGCCAATCACTTCAACTGAGGTAAGCACTTCCACAGAGCCAAGCACTTCCACTGGGGCAATTACTTCCACAGAGCCAAGCACTTGCACTGAGCCAAGCACTTCCACTGAGCCAGCACTTCACTGAGCCAATCACTTCACAGAGCCAATCACTTCCACTGAGCCAATCACTTCCACAGAGCCAACCACTTCCACAGAGCCAATCACTTCCACAGAGCCAATCACTTCCACGGGGCCAATTACTTCTACAGAGCCAGTCACTACCACTGAGGTAATCACTTCCACAGAGCCAATTACTTCCACAGAGGTAATCACTTCCACAGAGCCAATCACTTCCACAGAGCCAATCACTTCCACAGAGGTAATCACTTCCACAGAGCCAATCACTTCCACAGAGCCAACCACTTCCACGGGGCCAATCACTTCCACTGAGCCAGTCCTAACACTGAGCAATCACTTCCACAGAGCCAATCACTTCCACAGAGCCAATCACTTCCACAGAGCCAGTCACTTCACAGAGGTAATTACTTCCACTGAGCCAATCACTTCCACAGAGCCAATCACTTACAGAGCCTATCATTCTACAGAGCAATCAGTCCACTGAACCAATTACTTCCACAGAGGTAATCACTTCCACAGAGCCAATCACTTCCACAGAGCCAATTACTTCCACAGAGGTAATCACTTCCACAGAGCCAACCACTTCCACAGAGCCAATTACTTCCATAGAGCCAATCACTTCCACAGAGCCAATCACTTCCACAGAGCCAATTACTTCCACAGAGCCAATCACTTCCACTGAACCAATTACTTCCACAGAGGTAATTACTTCCACTGAGCCAATTACTTCCACAGAGGTAATCACTTCACAGAGCCAATTACTTCACTGAGCCAATTACTTCCACAGAGCCAATCACTTCCACTGAGCCAATTACTTCCACAGAGATATCACTTCCACAGAGCCAATCACTTCCACAGAGGTAATCACTTCCACAGAGCCATTCACTTCCACTGAGCCAATTACTTCCACAGAGCCAATCACTTCCACTGAGCCAATCACTTCCACAGAGCCAATCACTTCCACAGAGCCAGTCACTTCCACAGAGCCTATCACTTCCACAGAGGTAATCACTTCCACTGAACCAATTACTTCCACAGAGGTAATTACTTCCACAGAGCCAGTCACTTCCACAGAGCCAGTCACTTCCACAGAGCCAATCACTTCCACTGAACCAATCACTTCCACAGAGGTAATCACTTCCACAGAGCCAATCACTTCCACAGAGCCAATCACTTCCACTGAGCTAATCACTTCCACTGGGCCAATCACTTCCACAGAGCCAATCACTTCCACTGAGCCAATCACTTCCACTGGGCCAATCACTTCCACAGAGCCAATCACTTCCACTGAGCCAACCACTTCCACTGAGCCAGTCACTTCCACAGAGCCAATCACTTCCACAGAGCCAATGACTTCCACAGAGCCAAGCACTCCCTCTCCCCATGCCCCTTCTACAACCCCCTCCCCCTTCCCCTCCCTCCTCTCTGCCAACACCTTCCTCCATCCCTGCTGACTCACATAGGACGGAACCGGAAGTGAGTTGTGTGTGTGCCGTGTGCTGCTGTGCGCGTGCCTCAGCCCCTGCATCGGAGTTCACACGTGTGGTCATGCAGAACACGTCGGGGGATCAACACGAATCCCCCAACAACAAAAACCCTCTTGTTGTCCTGCTCCCCTCCCCCTCCACTCCCCCTCTCCTCTCACCCCCAAACCTTCTCCCTGACCCCCTCCCTCCTCGCCTTTCTCCACCCCCATCTTTCCCTCCCCCACCTTCTTCTATCGCCCCCCCCCCCCTTTCTCTTGGTCCTTCCCTAGTGGTTGACTGTGTGTGCGGACCTGCTGGCGATGGGTCTGGCGTGTGGAATGGGAGTGTCAGTCTACCTCTTCCTGGAGCCGCACCGCCGCCCTGATCGGCCGCTATCAAATCCGCGGCGTCTGACAATAACAGATCGGGCCAACCGATAATTGATTGATTGTGTTCACGTTGGCGTAACAATGATGCCTGTTTGTCTGTCTGCTTATCTGTCTGTCCGTCCTGTCCTCCCTCCCTCCCTCCCTCCCTCTCTCTCTCTCTCTCTCTCTCTCTCTCTCTCTCTCTCAAGCGCGCTTGTGTGTGTGTGTGTGTGTGTGTGTGTGTGTGTGTGTGTGTGTATCGTGTGTGTGTGTGTGTGTGTGTGTGTGTGTGTGTGTGTGTGTGTGTGTGTGTGTGTGTGTGTGAGAGAGAGAGAGAGAGAGAGAGAGAGAGAGAGAGAGAGAGAGAGAGAGAGAGAGTTCTTATGCATGTATGTGCGCGTGCATACGTTTGCAGAGTCAAGGCATTGCGATGATCAGTTTATATGGGTATCAAAGGTGTGTGTGTGTGTGTGTGTGTGTGTGTGTGTGTGTGTGTGTGTGTGTGTGTGTGTGCGCGCGCGCGTACATGCGTGCGTACGTGTGTATCTGCTGGGATATGTGTTTGTACGTTTACAGTTGCACGTAAGTTGGTGTGTGTGTGTGTGTGTGTGTGTGTGTGTGTGTGTGTGTGTGTGTGTGAGCGCGCACGCGCGCGCGTGCACGCGCGCGCGCACGCGTGTGTGTATTTGCGTAGGATGTGCACATTAGGAGGTAAGGGGAGAACATGTGTAGGGGAGGGGGTTAGATTACAACACTAAAACACGCTTGCATCCAGAGTCCAGTTCATTATACACGGACTCAAAAGCTCTGCAACTTTTGAAAGGTGGCGCGGTCATCATATTACAATCCTTTACCGGGCGCAACGGATGACAAATGCATTGGCTGACAGTAAAAAAAAAAAAAAATCGCTGCTCCCATTCTCGTCCACAAAGGGAACGGTTGGCGACAGGCCAGGAATGAGGCTGGGGATAGGAAGTGGACGGGAGAGAAAGGTAGGGCCCGGGTGGAGGAGGAGAGGTGGTAGAAGGGATGTGGTAGAAGGGGAGGTGGTAGAAGGGGAGGTGGTAGAAGACGAGGTGGTAGAAGGGAAGGTGGTAGAAGGGGAGGTGGTAGAAGGGATGTGGTAAGGAATGTGGTAAAGGGAGGGTAGAAGGAAGGGGTAGAAGGGATGTGGTAGAAGGGGAGGCGGTAGAAGGCGAGTGGTAGAAGGGGAGGTGGTAGAAGGGGAGGTGGTAGAAGGGGAGGGGTAGAAGGAGATGTGGTAGAAGGGGAGGTGGTAGAAGGGAATGTGTAGAAGGGGAGGTGGTAGAAGGGGAGGCGGTAGAAGGGGAGGTGGTAGAAGGGGAGGTGGTAGAAGGGGAGGCGGTAGAAGGGAAGTGGTAGAAGGGGAGGCGGTAGAAGGGGAGGTGTAGAAGGGGAGGTGGTAGAAGGGGAGGTGGTAGAAGGGGAGGTGGTAGAAGGGAATGTGGTAGAAGGGGAGGTGGTAGAAGGGGAGGGGTAGAAGGGAAGGTGGTAGAAGGGGAGGTGGTAGAAGGGGAGGTGGTAGAAGGGGAGGTGGTAGAAGGGAGGTGGTAGAGGGGAGTGGAGAAGGAGGTGGTAGAAGGGAAGGTGGTAGAAGGGGAGGTGGTAGAAGGGGAGGTGGTAGAAGGGGAGGTGGTAGAAGGGGAGGTGGTAGAAGGGAGGTGGTAGAAGGGAGAGGTGGTTGAAGGGGAGGGGTAGAAGGGGAGGTGGTAGAAGGGGAGGGGTAGAAGGGAGGCGGTAGAAGGGAGGGGTAGAAGGGAGGGGTAGAGGGGAGGGGTAGAAGGGGAGGTGGTGAGTGAGGGTGGAGGGTGGTGTGTAAGAGGGAAGGGGGAAGTGGGGGTGTGGTACACAGACAGGTTCAAAGGGGGACATCCTGAGCTAGAAATCGTAAAATGGTAGCAAGAACATCAATCATCATCATCATCATCATCATATCATCATCATCATCACCAACAGCAACGATGATAATAATGGCATGAGGATAACAGGCATAGCAACAACACTGCCGACAATAGAGCAGATGCAGCAGCAGCAACAAGGCTGCTTACTAAGATGTTTACCCTGATCTTTGCAACATCTAATGGCAAGAAATGTGTTGTATACTTTTTACAATTTTTTCTCTCTTTTTTTTTCCTCACAACTCTCAAGCTCCATGCAAGTCTGTATGTTGTATTGCTACTAACGGACATGTCTGTATGTTGTATGGCTACTAATGGACATTGTCTGTATGTTGTATTGCTACTAATGGACATTGTCTGTATGTTGTATTGCTACTAATGGACATTGTCTGTATGTTGTATTGCTACTAATGGACATTGTCTGTATGTTGTTGATATATGTGTATGCTACTAATGGACACTGTCTGTATGTTGTATTGCTACTAATGGATTGACTGTATGTTGTATTGCTACTAATGGAATGTCTGTATGTTGTATTGCTACTAATGAACACTGTCTGTATGTTGTATTGCTACTAATGGACACTGTCTGTATGTTGTATTGCTACTAATGGACACTGTCTGTATGTTGTATGACTACTAATGGACACTGTCTGTATGTTGTATTGCTACTAAAGGACACTGTCTGTATGTTGTATTGCTACTAATGGACACTGTCTGTATGTTGTATTGCTACTAATGGACACTGTCTGTATGTTGTATTGCTACTAATGGACACTGTCTGTATGTTGTATTGCTACTAATGGACACTGTCTGTATGTTGTTATTGCTACTAATGGACACTGTCTGTATGTTGTATTGCTACTAATGCACATTGTCTGTATGTTGTATTGCTGCTAATGGACACTGTCTGTATGTTGTATTGCTACTAATGGACATTGTCTGTATGTTGTATTGCTACTAATGGACACTGTCTGTATGTTGTATTGCTACTAACGGACACTGTCTGTATGTTGTATTGCTACTAATGGACACTGTATGTATGTTGTATGACTGCTAATGGACACTGTCTGTATGTTGTATTGCTACTAATGGACATTGTCTGTATGTTGTATTGCTACTAATGGAATTGTCTGTATGTTGTATTGCTATTAATGGACCTGTCTGTATGTTGTATTGCTACTAACGGACACTGTCTGTATGTTGTATTGCTACTAATGGACATTGTATGTTGTATTGCTACTAATGGACATTGTATGTTGTATTGCTACTAATGGACATTGTATGTTGTATTGCTACTAACGGACACTGTCTGTATGTTGTATTGCTGGTAATGGACATTGTATGTATGTTGTATTGCTACTAATGGACACTGTATGTTGTATTGCTACTAATGGACATTGTATGTTGTATTGCTACTTAATGGACATGTGTGTATGTTGTATTGCTGCTAATGGACATTGTATGTTGTATTGCTACTAATGGACACTGTCTGTATGTTGTATTGCTACTAATGGACATTGTATGTATGTTGTATTGCTACTAATGGACATTGTATGTTGTATTGCTACTAATGGACACTGTCTGTATTTGTATTGCTACTAATGGACACTGTCTGTATGTTGTATTGCTACTAATGGACATTGTATGTTGTGTATTGCTACTAATGGACATGTGTATGTTGTATTGCTACTAATGGACATTGTCTGTATGTTGTATTGCTACTAATGGACACTGTCTGTATGTTGTATTGCTACTAATGGACACTGTCTGTATGTTGTATTGCTACTAATGGACATTGTATGTTGTATTGCTACTAATGGACATTGTCTGTATGTTGTATTGCTACTAATGGACACTGTCTGTATGTTGTATTGCTACTAATGGACACTGTCTGTATGTTATGTATGCTACTAACTGGACATTGTCTGTATGTTGTATTGCTACTAATGGACACTGTCTGTATGTTGTATTGCTACTAATGGACATTGTCTGTATGTTGTATTGCTACTAATGGACACTGTCTGTATGTTGTATTGCTACTAAGGACATTGTCTGTATGTTGTATTGCTACTAATGGACATGTCTGTATGTTGTATTGCTACTAATGGACACTGTCTGTATGTTGTATTGCTACTAATGGACACTGTCTGTATGTTGTATTGCTACTAATGGCACTGTCTGTATGTTGTATTGCTACTAATGGACATTGTCTGTATGTTGTATTGCTGCTAATGGACATGTATGTGTATTGCACTAATGGTTGTTTGGACTTCAATGCATCTGTGTGTTGTATTGATACATGGACTTGTCTTTCGGTTAATGTTTTTGGTTTGACATCTGGACGTCAGGGTTTATTCCTGTTGTATGCTTGGTGTGATGATACTGGACGTCAGGGTTTATTCCTGTTGTAATGCTTGGTGTAATGACACTGGACGTCAGGGTTTATTCCTGTTGTAATGCTTGGTGTGATGATACTGGACGTCAGGGTTTATTCATGTTGTAATGCTTGGTGTAATGACACTGGACGTCAGGGTTTATTCCTGTTGTAATGCTTGGTGTGATGATACTGGACGTCAGGGTTTATTCATGTTGTAATGCTTGGTGTAATGACTGGACGTCAGGGTTTATTCATGTTGTAATGCTTGGTGTAATACACTGGACGTCAGGGTTTATTCATGTTGTAATGCTTGGTGTAATGACACTGGACGTCAGGGTTTATTCCCGTTGTAATGCTTGGTGTAATGACACTGGACGTCAGGGTTTATTCATGTTGTAATGCTTGGTGTAATGACACTGGACGTCAGGGTTTATTCATGTTGTAATGCTTGGTGTAATGACACTGGACGTCAGGGTTTATTCCCGTTGTAATGCTTGGTGTAATGACACTGGACGTCAGGGTTTATTCATGTTGTAATGCTTGGTGTAATGACACTGGACGTCAGGGTTTATTCATGTTGTAATGCTTGGTGTAATGACACTGGACGTCAGGGTTTATTCCTGTTGTAATGCTTGGTGTAATGACACTGGACGTCAGGGTTTATTCCCGTTGTAATGCTTGGTGTAATGACACTGGACGTCAGGGTTTATTCCTGCTGTAATGCTTGGTAATGACACTGGACGTCAGGTTTATTCATGCTGCAATGCTTGGTGTAATGACACTGGACGTCAGTTTATTGTACTCCCAGTTCTTATAGAACAGGGAGTACTTTACAATGGGAACGAAGAAGTGCTCTCTCTCTCTCTCTCTCTCTCTCTCTCTCTCTCTCTTGTGTGTGTGTGTGTGTGTGTGTGTGTGTGTGTGTGTGTGTGTGTGTGTCCGTCCATCTGTGTCAAAATGTGTTCCACTCGCTCCAGACAAAACTACTGGGCCGATCTTTCTGAAAATTTGTAGGTATGTTCATTATGGGTCACGGATGATGCCCGATGTTTTAGTTTACCGCTATAGCCGTTACTATAACGGCTTGTAACGGTTTTTCTTCTTCATGGAATATCTCAGAAAGTACTTGGCTGATCTTTCTGAAAAATTGTAGGTATGTTCATTATGGGTCACAGATGATGGCCGATGTTTATCAGAATAGCCATTATTAACGGTTATACCAACCCAAGACGGTTTTTCCTCTTTATGGAATATCTCACGCGGGAGTACTGGGAGTAACTGGGAGTACGTTTATATGCTTTGCATATTGTTCCTGTTGTAATGCTTGGTGTAATGACACTGGACGTCAGGGTTTATTCATGCTGTAATGCTTGGTGTAATGACACTGGACGTCAGGGTTTATTCATGCTGTAATGCTTGGTGTAATGACACTGGACGTCAGGGTTTATTCATGCTGCAATGCTTGGTGTAATGACACTGGACGTCAGGGTTTATTCATGCTGCAATGCTTGGTGTAATGACACTGGACGTCAGGGTTTATTCATGCTGCAATGCTTGGTGTAATGACACTGGACGTCAGGGTTTATTCATGCTGTAATGCTTGGTGTAATGACACTGGACGTCAGGGTTTATTCCTGCTGTAATGCTTGGTGTAATGACACTGGACGTCAGGGTTTATTCCTGCTGTAATGCTTGGTGTAATGACACTTTCCGTGCGTGTTAAAAACAAACAAACGAGCAAAAACAAAACAAAAAAAAAAGAGATAGCTCCCGGAAAGCATTCTTGAAACGAAGACCGAAATAAGTATACAAGGATGATACCAAAAGTGCGCGAAGATCAAAACAAGCATGTTTTGATCATCAAACATAAACCTATTCACGGTCAAAGAGAAGCCGGGGTTGAATATCAAAGAGGGTGTTAGTGGGTGATTGTCAAAATGAACACATCTGACTGCCCAAGGTAAACTCCTATGATGGTAAAGATAAACACGTTTTGAAGGTCGAAGATGAACGTTTGTTAATGTCGACTATAAACATGTTTGATGACCAAAGAAAAACGCAGTCGGAGCTAAAGACGTTTGATGTTCACGAAGCGTAAGTAGTGGGAAAAACAAATACAGGTTGACAGTTTCTCCATTAGTAAAACGACGTAGCCAATTGTGGAAGAAAAACAGGGGGTGGTGGAGGGTGTAATAGTGGTGGTGATGGTGGTTAGGGTTGTGAAAGAAAACGGATGAGAAAATAGGGCGTTCGAATGTGATACAGAGATAGAAAGAGAGATGGATAGCTAGATAGAGAGAGAGAGAGAGATAGCTAGATAGATAGATAGAGAGAGAGAGAGAGAGAGAGAGAGAGAGCGAGAGAGATAGAGAGATAGGTAGATAGAGAGAGACAGATAGATAGATAGAGATAGATCCAGATAGATACAGAGAGAGAGAGAGAGAGAGAGAGAGAGAGAGAGAGAGAGAGATACATCTGTGTATGTGTGTGTGTGTGTGTGTGTGTGTGTGTGTGTGGAGAGAGAGAGAGAGAGGGGAGGGGATGGGGGGGGGGGGGAGGACTGACGTATCAAACAGCTTTGAAAAATAACTGACAAATCTAACAGCTTTGGGAAACGGCCAACACATCTAGCAGCTTTAGGAGACGGCAAACGACACACACACACACACACACACACACACACACACACACACACACACGCTCTCTCTCTCTTCTCTCTCTCTCTCTCTCTCTCTCTCTCTCTCTCTCTCTCTCTCTCTCTTTTCTCATATGCGTGCCTGTATGCACATAACTACATTGGACACGCAAACTGTGTTCGGTGAGGAATCCAAGGCCTGAATAGATGACAAAGTAGGAAGATGAAAAATAGAAGCCACGTAACACCCATAAGATAATGGCAATGTTTCGCTTTATTTCAACCTTTCTCAAGCCACACTGGCCAACTGACAAACATCACACTTAAGATTACTGTTGTTGTGTCGCTGGAAAAAGTTCACTAGAAAAGAGTTCACTTAGAACGAAGTTCACTGGAAAAAAGGAGTTCACTGGAGGATGGGGGACGGAAGGGGACTTGTTGGAGGGCAGGAAAAAAAAGGGGGAAAGAGGGGGGGGGGGGATAGGAGGGAAGGGTGAGGGTGTAGAGGGTGGAAAGCAAAGGGTGGGAAGTGGAGGGATTACAAAGTAGATCGGCCATCTCTGTTAGATCTCGTCCATCACACCCTCTTCCCCAGTCCTTTCTTTTTGACTGACAAGTGTTACAAGTGAATATGTCATCATGAATTGTCGTGTGTGTGTGTGTGTGTATGTGTGTGTGTGTGTGTGTGTGTGTGTGTGTGTGTGTGGTTTTTTTATCTCATCTGTATGTGGTTGACGTACCCTGGCTAAAAGACTCCAGGGATTGTCCAAACAGCCGCCGTTTTTGATTACCGCGTCACGTGAGCAGCCACACACCGACTTCGAGGGATTTGGGAGACTGATGGTATCATGCTAGGAGTTTGTCACGACTGAAGACAATCCCCGCATAACTATGCAGAGCATAACAACATTTTGATGTAGCCTTGGTGTTCTAGCCTATGTCAGTTGGTCCTGGCACAGCCTTAAGCCAAGGCGAGTTTAATCTCATCTGAGATTTTATGGAAGAAAGAATTTAAGACAATTTTAGGTGTTTTAGAAACATCTGTTTTAACGAGTTTTTTAAAAATGGGTTTTTAATCTTTATTGAGAGCTGTACTTCAACAAGGGGATCACTCTGATATGGCCTTTGCGGCTTGGCTATAAGCAATGTGAATGAAACACATGTTCCCCCAAACAAGAGAGAACTTGTAAAGTCGTCTGCTTCCGCTAGAGGTAACTGAAACATGCACTTTGTTTGCTTGTCGTTAGCTGTCATTTGAATTGTCTCCACCCACCATGTGTCTTTCATTGTGCTGTTGCCATTATCCATCGCACGTGAGCCTAATAGGCAACTGCCCATCTTGTTACAGTTTCTTCACGTCTTTCTTCAGATAGCGATCACGCTTGCGGTCTGATGGTTCAGCAGATGCGGTGCATCTTACACGGTCTAGTCCGCAGACAATGAACCCTCCTTGAAGCTGAAACTAATACACACCCTAACTCACAGATTGAAACTGATACATACCCTGACTCAAAAGAAGACGACACCAACGACAAGCTAAGCTGGATTTTCCCCCCACTTCACATACACACAGTCTGGCCTTCTGTCCTCTGCTCTATTGAAAAGAAGAACGCGACTGGATTTCACTGCTGTTCTGTTCCCCGTACCCCACCCCCTCTAGTTGGTCTTGACTGACTACTCGTGATATAGCTATGTAGGAACCTCCTGCGTTCTCTCCTGGCGTAAAATCGATGCCAAAATGTCTATGGTCCACTGCATGTCAAACTATCTCCTGTTTACATCGTTTCAAAACGATTCTTTTTCTTTTCTGTGCATGGGTTCTTTCTTTGTCTTCTGCGCTGTCTGTCTTCGATTTTTTTTTCTTCTTTGTCTTGGTGCCCCTCCACCCCCCCCCCCCTCTCTCTCTCTGTCTCTCTCTCTGTGCTGTAACTAAAGCTACATATATATATATATCTGTCTGTGAGTCTGTCTGTCTGTCTGTCTGTCTTCTTCCACACCCCTGTCTCTCTGTCCCTGAGAAAAGCAGGTGGAAAATGAGGACGATAACGACGACAAGCATAAAGATGAAAACGACGACGAAGACAAAAGAAAAAGGAAAAGTTGAAAAGAATATAAAAAAATGAATAAAAAGAGAAGCAAGAAGAAAAGGAAGAAGAAGAACAGAGGAGGAGGAGGAGGAGGAGGAGGAGGAGGAGGGGAGGAGGAGACGTGAACAAGATAACACTCAACCTCAGGGAAGCCCCCGCTCTCTCTTCCTCCTCTGTCTTTGTTTTGTTTGTCAAGCCTGTGCAAGATTCAGGGTCAAAACACTTGTTTATTTATTGTTTGTTACGGAAAAAAAAAATCAGTCTGTTGTTGACTAAAATGAATGACAAGAACTGGTTCTGATCTGTTTTTCAATCAGATGCAGACAGAGACAGGCACATGAAACCTTTGCTTCCAGCAGACTCACAGAGCCATGTTGATATCACCGTCACCATGGTCACCAAACAGTGGCACCAGGTTCTTACTTACCCTCTCCCCGCATCTCTCCGTCACCCTCTCTCCGCATCTCTCTCATCACCGTCTCTCCGCATCTCTCTCGTCACTGTCTCTCCGCATCTCTCTCGTCACTCTCTCTCCGCATCTCTCTCGTCACTGTCTCTCCGCATCTCTCTCATCACCGTCTCTCCGCATCTCTCTCGTCACCGTCTCTCCGCATCTCTCTCGTCACCGTCTCTCCGCATCTCTCTCATCACCGTCCCTCCCGCATCTCACTCATCACCGTCTCTCCGCATCTCTCTCGTGACTCTCTCTCCACATCTCTCTCGTCACCGTCTCTCCGCATCTCTCTCATCTCCGTCTCTCCGCATCTCTCTCATCACTCTCTCTCTTGCAATCTCTTACTCATCACCGTCTCTTCCGCATTTTGCTCGTCATCTCCGTCACTCTCCGCATCTCTCTCATTACCGTCTCTCCGCATCTCTTCATCACCGTCTCTCCGCATCTCTCTCGTCACCGTTCTCCCGCATCTCTCTCTCACTCTCTCTCCACATCTCTCTCGTCACCGTCTCTCCCGCATCTCTCTCGTCACTCTCTCCCTCTCTCCGCATCCTCTCCTCGTCACCGTCTCTCCCGCATCTCTCTCGTCACCGTCTCTCCACATCTCTCTCATCACCGTCCTCGCATCTCTCTCGTCACCTCTCTCCGCATCTCTCTCTCACTCTCTCTCCGCATCTCTCTCGTCACCGTCTCTCCGCATCTCTCTCATCACCGTCTCTCCGCATCTCTCTCGTCACTCTCTCTCCGCATCTCTCCTCATCCCGATCTCCCGTCTCTCCGCATCTCTCTCGTCACCTCTCTCCGCATCTCTCTCGTCACCGTCCCTCGCATCTCTCTCTCACCGTCTCTCCGCATCTCTTCTCACCTCTCTCCCATCTCTCTCGTCACCTCTCTCCGCATCTCTCTCATCACCGTCTCTCCGCATCTCTCTCATCACTCTGTCTCCCTCCCGCATCTCTCTCATCACCGTCTCTCCGTCTCTTCATCACATCTCTCTCCCCATCTCTTCATCCCATTCTCCACATCTCTCTCATCACCGTCTCTCCCGCATCTCTCTCATCACCGTCTCTCCGCATCTCTCTCATCACCGTTTTCTCGCACATCTCTGTCACACGTATCTCCGCATCTCTCTCGTCACTCTCTCCGCATCTCTCGTCACTCCTCTCTCCATCTCTCTCATCACCGTCTCAGTCCCCATCATTTGTTATTTATGAACTCGAAAGTTTGTGGAACGTGGTAACGGCACAGCTAATGAATAAATAGCAAAGAAATACATTAATGAATGAATGAATGAATAAATCTAAATAAATAAATAAATATAAATTATACTCAAAACGTATGGAACTTTCTAGGATGTCGCAGTCATTATCATATAGCGATTAAGTGTCGAACAATCCAGACAATTCCAAAGCGATGAAGCACTACTGCCATCCAAAAGCATGGAACATTCCAGAAACAGTTTCTGGGAGTTTCTCGCGCTTACATAACAGTTCTTGATCTCTCAAGAATTCTTACGTCGTCTGCGATTACATCATCTGGTAATTAATGTCACGTGGATTAAATCACACTTATCTGGAGCAAAACTCGATCTGGTCGTGACAATCGTCATTTGTCAGCAGTCCGTCTGACGTTTAGCCAGACAGCTTTTATTCTCTGGTTTCAACTCTCACCAGCTGTCACTCTACTTTCAAACCTACTGTCTACTTCTACTTTCAACCTACTGTCTCTCTACTTTCAACCTACTGTTACTCTACTTTCAACCTGCCACATGCACATGATGTTTGAGAGCGGACGTTGATGCATTAATGCAAAGTGTTGAAATACTTTCACAAACAAAGCAGCAGCTACTAAAAGCAGGAAATTCATTAGCGAGCGTGCACATCGAATTTATTCCATGACACCAGTTTTTTTTTTTTTGTTTGTTTTTTTTTGTTAAAAAGGTTCCAGCGATTTTTTTTTTCTTTTTTTTTGTTTGTTCTGTTCTGTTCTGTTTTTGTGCATCGAAAAGACGGATGTTTAAAAAAAGATCTGCGTGGACTGTCGAGGACAGGAGGGGGGGGGGGGGGGGGACAATAAGTGTCTTCGACTTTCTCCAGTGACAGCTGCGCTGCAGGTACCAGAGGCATCCACCACTTCCTGTTGATTCGATCGGCTGTCTGTCAGCCTCCTGTTCACAGGTGGGCTGTCTTGGGCGTCAGTTTTGCTGCTGACAGCGTGGTAAGGCTGAGTCTGAAGCACTTACATGGTGGATGGCGTGCAAGCGAAGGCTGCATGCAGGCAAAAAGCAAAGCTCGCTGAACAGTAGATAAACGACGTATGATGGAAACGAGTTACCGTAGAGGGCGGCCCGGCCCACTGAACAACTCCTAGTGATAAAAGGTGTTGATGGTGCCAGGAACTGACCAGTGACCACACAGAGCGACTGGACTTACAGTGAACAGTAAGGAACGGTGGTCCAGCTACTTTTGTAGGACTTGTTATTGTTTTGTTGAGGCGGACTTGCTTTACTCAACAGCGTTCAGTCAACGCAAAAGATATGCTTAGCCCTGGAAATCTATAAATAACAAACAAGTAGGGTAACTCTTACTCCCATGATGAAATGAATACGAGCGCATAACTCCAAATTTGGAGTCATGCGCGTGTGTCTATTTCATGATGGGAGCAAGAGTTACCCTACTTTTTTTTATTATTGTTTACTGTTCCCTGCCTCGTTTCATATTCACTTCCTGGAAATCTTTTTAAAATATGGTTCTTGAATTTCAGTTTCAAATGAAGCGTGTTCGTTTTATGTGGTAAACTCTCTCTCTCTCTCTCTCTCTCTCTCTCTCTCTCTCTTCTCTCTTCTTCCTTCACCCCTCCTGTCTTTGTCTGTCATCTGTCAGTCTTCTCTCTTCTCTCCCACCCCCCTCTCTTTTCTCTCTCTATCCCACACAGCATTAATTTTCCAGTCAATCTCCCCCACTGAGGCTGCCTGCTGACAGTCCTATACATATCACCTCAATCTGAAGCGAACGCAGCACGTAGTTTTCTGGACCGGAACACCTATTTGCAGAACCATCGAACGCGGAGAAATTACACATAATGACACGAGAAGTAGGCACACGGTAACTGCAGCAACACGAATCAATGTCCATAAATCACATAGGAGAGAGAGAGAGAGAGAGAGAGAGAGAGAGAGAGAGAGAGAGAGAGGAACATTCAGGAAAGCGTCGCGCTAAGGTCACAATTTCTGCAGGGTGCCTGTCAGTTTGTCACGGAGATCCCTGTCCCGACACGTGACCGAGCAGTGTTGTTTCCCATTTCAGTTGGAGACGACACGATGCCACGGAGACAAAGGAAACGCGCACGTCAACTGCAGTCAGCCACCAAGGAAATTAATCCCGGGCTTTTCCCTCACACCGCCTTATGTCAGTTTCCCTCCCCCCCTTTTTTTTTTAGCTCTGGAGGCCAGGGCGGTGCTGGGGTGTTATGTCCTCTTCGGGAGGGGGAGGGGGGGGGGAGGGAGGGGGAGGAAAGGGAAGGGGTAGGAGGGAGGATGGGGAGGGTGGGACGGGGCACAACAGGGGGAAGGTGTGTGGTGGTGGGGCGGACAGGTTTAGGGAGTGGGAGAGGGGTGGTAGGTAGTTTAAGGAAGCTGCACGATTGCAAATGGTGTGTGTGTGTGTGTGTGTGTGTGTGTGTGTGTGTGTGTGTGTGTGTGTGTGTGGGGGGGGGGGAGGGGGGCATGTGCATGCATGCATGCGAGTGTGTGTGTGTGTGTGTGTGTGAGAGAGAGAGAGAGAGAGGGGGGGGGTGATGTGCATGCATGTGTGTGTCTGTGTGTGTGTATGAGATAGGGGGGGGGGGGCATGTGCATGCATGCATGTGAGTGTGTGTGTGTGTGTGTGTGTGTGTGTGTGTGTGTGTGTGTGTGATGTGTGTGTGGTGTGAGAGAGAGAGAGAGAGAGAGAGAGAGAGGTGATGTGCATGCTTGCGCGCGCGCGCGCGCGCGCGCGCGCGCGCGTGTGTGTGTGTGTGTGCATCAGAGACAAAAGGGAGGAGGAGGAGGAGGAGGAGGAGGAGGAGAGGAGGAGGAGGAGAGAGAGAGAGAGAGAGAGAGAGAGAGAGAGAGAGACAGACAGACAGACAGACAGACAGATCGCAGACACAAAAGAATTGGGGGAAGGGGAGGGAGGTGGGTGAGGGTGTTAGTGTAAGTGTACGCACGCTCGTCCTTGTGACGTAAACTGTGTGTGCACGTGCATGGATCACACATATTTGCACGATAATTTGGTGAAGTTCTATTGCTGACGAGATAATGTTGTAACGTTTTTACATCATCAACGCGACCAGACCGTTGTTGACACGAGCTAGGTGTTGTTTGTTGTGCGTGCCCAGAGGCGATGACAATCGATGGAGTTGTGGCAGTAGAAGGCACGTCCAGTATTTGTCAGCCCTGTCCCACCCCTTATGTTGTTTCCCCTACCACCCCCACCTCCATGCTGCTTCGCCCGTTCCGTTCACACATCACCTCCTCCACCCCGCCCCCCCTCCCCCCCGCCTCCCTCCCTTCTCCTATCCTGTTTCCTCCCTGCCCTCCTCTCGTCTCCAGATAGAGAGAGAGAGAGAGAGAGAGAGAGAGAGAAGAGAGAGAGTCTCCCAGATAGAGATGTCCTGCATTCTGGGAATAATCTGTTATGACACTGTGTAGCACAGAGAGAGAGAGAGAGAGAGAGAGAGAGAGAGAGAGTCTCCCAGATAGAGATGTCCTGCATTCTGGGAATAATCTGTTATGACACTGTGTAGCACAGAGAGAGAGAGAGAGAGAGAGAGAGAGAGAGAGAGAGAGAGAGAGGAGAGAGTCTCCCAGATAGAGATGTCCTGCATTCTGGGAATAATCTGTTATGACACTGTGTAGCACAGAGAGAGGAGAGAGAGAGAGAGAGAGAGAGAGAGAAGAGAGAGGAGAGAGAGAGAGAGAGAGAGAGAGAGAGAGGTCTCCCAGATAGAGATGTCCTGCATTCTGGGAATAATCTGTTATGACACTGTGTAGCACAGAGAGAGAGAGAGAGAGAGAGAGAGAGAGAG
>CM065746.1:3331828-3346828 GCA_033310375.1 Conus canariensis
GTACTCTCGTCATCGTTTACTTCTTTGACAAGTGGGCTGAACTGCTCCTGAAGCTATCATAGTAATACTTGACATACATTTCTATCTAACAATTAATCTGGAAACTTGTCATGTAATTCTTTACATGTCTGTCAATATCAAGTGAAAGATACATTTCACAATTATTGGATGATTTAAACGTTCTGTACCATGAAAACCTAACATTTTCCTGAATATGTTCAAGCCAGTTTTGCCATCTGTTATCAAAGTCTTTGACGAAATACTTGCAAAAAAATATTTCACGTTTTCCACACTCTGGTTCAGCCATACAAATCCAAAACCATTTAGAAATAGTATCTTACGAACACCTGACGCCCACGTGGACTTACCACGTGAATCTAACCACAAAAACACAAAAAAGCGTTGTAAGCCTTCTAAGGTTACCTATTGCTATTCATCCGTAATGTCTTCAGCTTATATCTGATGCACTGCACACGTGAATTTATATCAATAGGATAACGTCCAGTATCTCCATACACTAAATCATTAGGTGTTTTTACGTGGACGCCTACAAAACTTTTTATTTTAAGCATACAAAGGAACCTTTTCAATATGGACAGCGGCAGCATCCAATCCCACAATTCAGCACCATAGAGAGCAATGGGTTGCACCTGAGTATCAAATATTTTTAACAATACTTTAAGTGAATTATCATTAAGTAAGTACAATCTTTGCAAAACGCAAAGCAGAGCATTTCTTGCCCTGCTTGCCAGATCTTTACAAGCAGCCACAAAACTAAGTCGGGTTAAAAAATAAATACCATGATATTTATAACAATTAACAACAGCCATTTTTCCCCCTTAAAAGACCATCTCTCTCTTGCTGTAAGGAAACTTCCTTTTCTACATACAGCGATTTTGCTCTTTTTCATATTTACCTTAAGTTGAAGACTTGATGCTGCATTACACAAATTATTCAATTGGGTCTGTAGGCCAACTGGGGTTTCTGACAACAAAGTTATATCATCTGCCAATAACAAAATGAATAATTCAACTACATCTGGAGACAGGGTTGCTCCATGCCTTCCCTTCTCTATTATTCCTTGTGCCAATTCGTTGATAAATAAGGAAAACAAAACAGGGCTTCACGCATCTCCTTGCGTCACACCTTTTGTACAAACTATGTAATCTGTAAAATTCTCACCACACATGACCTTTGCTTTTACACAATCATACATGGCTCTTATCCTTTATCCCATTCTTTTGAGTTATTGGCCAAAGTAATTTTCTAGACACTGAAACGAATGCCTTTTCGAAGTCAATGAAGGCTACGTACAGAAAACTGTTTCTGTATAATAGCCACAAGTGTAAACATTTGATCGATAGTTGAGAGAGAGAGAGAGAGAGAGAGAGAGAGAGAGAGAGAGAGAGAGAGAGAGAGAGAGAGAGAGAGAGAGAGAGAGGCGATAGATTCAAAAGGAGCGAAAGACAGCAAGCTGAGTGAAAGAATAGGGAAAATAGGAAGAAAGAAAAAGAAGGAAAAAAGAAAACTATGAAGGAGAAAAGAAAAGAGGGACAGAAATACTGAAACGGGATCAAGAAAAAAAAAACACATGGACAGAAAAACATACAGGTTATGAAGAAGAAATGAGAAGAAAAGAATGTGACCCCCCCCCCACTTCTCTCTCTCTCTCATTCTTTTCTCTCTCTCTCTCTCTCTCTCTCCACACACACACACACACTCACGACCCCCCCGCCCCAAGAAAAAAAAAAGGAAAAAAGGACCAAAAAAAAAAGAAACCTAGTCATAACGGCGCCACGCTGACGTCACAAAACAGCGTGCATGTCGTTTACCTCTGAAATCCGTGTTTGTCATGTGACAGGACAGTTCCTTTCCTTTTTTTTTTTTTTTTTTTTTTTAAAGACGAAGGCGATACCCCCTAGGGACAAAGCAACAACGAACACGTGCACGTGACTCCCCCAGTGAGCCCCGAAGGACATGGAAACCTTCGCTGTGCCAAGGCCGATCATTCAGGTGTTGATTGTCAGCACTTTTTACCAGGACGGTGGGGGCAGCGTTTGCTGCTTGGCAGGCACACAAGGGCGGAAAGGGACAGCAAAGGGGGGAGGCGGGGAGGGGGGAGGGGGGGGGGAAGGAGTGGAAACGGGAGGAGGGGGGGGGGGGTTGGATGGGGATGGGGTCAGGGACCGGGAAAGGGCTGAGGAAATGGCAAGTATGCGAGCCGTACGCTTTTGGATAGGGTGTGGTGTGTGTGTGTGTGTGTGTGTGTGTGTGTGTGTAGTGGTGTGTGTGGGTGTGGATGAGAGGTGTGGGTGGATGTGAAGAGAAGAGAGGCTAGTTTATGCAATGGTGTGTGTGTTGCTAGCGGGTTGGCTTTGTGTGTCGTGAGGGAGAGAAGATTTGAGAGATAAGAGAAGAGCACGTAAAGCGACGAGACACGTCTACCATTGGGTTGGTTTTTAGCTTGTTTGTGCTACCAGGGAGTTTGCAAATAATTATGAACGTTACATCGTCAACGCGACAGACCTGCAGTCTACCTCCTCGTCCTTCTGTTGTTTTGCATCCAGAGGGTTTGACATCATAGACCTTGCAGTCAAAGGCACCTGATCCCCCCCCTCCCTCCCTCCTGCTCCTTCAGCACTCCTTCCTACTTCCCCCCCCCCCCCCCCCCCCCCCCCCCCCTTCCCATTTCCGTTCTTTCCCCGCCTGCACTCTCACTCACTACGTCTTGTTATGTTTCCACTTTTTGCATGCTGAAAATAGTTTTATTTTGTTGCACAGAGAGAGAGAGAGAGAGAGAGAGAGAGAGAGAGAGAGAGAGAGAGAGAGAGAGAGGAGAGAGAGAGAGAACATACGATCTAAAACACATGTGTATAGCTGTTTGTCTTATGTCTCTGCTCTGCTCTGTCTCTGTCTCACCACACACACACCACAACTCTCACACACACACACACACACACACACACACATCCACCACACACACACACACACACACACACTCACACACACACACACACACACACACACATCACAACACACCAACACACACACACACAACACACACCACACATTGGCATACTCTCTTTCTCTCGGTCGCTCTAACACACACACACACACACACACACACACACACACACACACACACACACACACACACAGGCGTGCGCGTGCGTGTGCCCGCGACGCACATACAGACACAGGCAGGTACGCACGCACACACATACACACGGACTAGTAACAACGAGAGAGAGAGAGAGAGAGAGAGAGAGAGAGAGAGAGAGAGAGAGAGAGAGAGAGAGAGAGAAGAGAGAGAAGACAGACAGACAGACAGACAGACAGACAGACAGACCGACGGACAGACTACAAACGTAGTTTACTCGGACATGTGTGCATGCACCCCGTCCCTTATCCCTTGCACACACACACACACACACACACACACACACACACACACACACACGCACATGCACGCACGCACACACACACACACACACACACACACACACACACACACACACACACACACACACACACACACACACAGACGGGGAGGGAGGGAGAGAGAGAGACATTGCCCAAGGAAAAGGGAAAGCTGTTAATAAAATTACAAATATTTATGAGAATGCAGATGAGTTGGCCACATCATCATCATCATATATCATCATCATCATCATCATCATCATCATCATCATCATCATCACCATCACCACCACCACCAACAACAACAATAACAACAACAACACAAAGGCCCTAATAGAACAGACCAGACCACATCAGCAAAGCCCACGAACACTCAGCAAGGTCCGTTCGGCAAAGACCCAGTGCGAGCAGTCAGTCCTTTGCATCGCCCACGACGTTCAACTATCGACAACCTCAGAGCATTGGTCCTGGCACCCTGAAGGCTGCTGTGCACGTACCACCGGTCCCTTGGAGCCTGATCGGATTTTATGGCTCAAGGTTGCTATTATAACCGGATTTACGTGTGTGGTTTCTATTCATAGTTTTCATTTCCGATTTTTTAAATTTGTTTGTTGTTTTTGATTTACGGTTATTTTGTGTTTTTTATTTTTATTTTTTTTTTGCTGTTGCTTACTTTTCTGCAAAGTTTGTTTGTTATAGATTCATTTTGTTTTACTAAGTGCATTAAATCCAGAACTGTTTCACACACAGTGAAAGCTTGGTTTGAGCCACTGAGCACAAAATGCATTAAATCCAGAGCTATTTCACATACAGTGAAAGCTTGGTTTGAGCCACTGAGCACAAAGTGCATTAAATCCAGAACTGTTTCGCATACAGTGAAAGCTTGGTTTGAGCCACTGAGCACAAAGTGCATTAATCCAGAACTGTTTCGCATACAGTGAAAGCTGGGTTTGAGCCACTGAGCACAACAAAGTGCATTAATCCAGAACTGTTTCACATACAGTGAAAGCTTGCTTGGTTTGAGCCACTGAGCACTTACTAAATGCATTAAATCCAGAACTGTTTCACAAACAGCGAAAACTTGGTTCGAGCAACTGAGCACTCAAAGAGTGATTTTGTTTTTAATTGGTTGGTGACTTTCCTGAGATGTTACACTATTGAGCTGCCGTAGCAATGTGCACAGGATGTAACATTTGAATTTGATTGGTCGTTTGACTTTGTGTAGCAGACTGAAGAAAAAAGAACATTAAGATACGAAACACATAGTGCAGTAGGCGAACTGGTATCACAATCAGTATTGATGTGAATTTAGGACACGTAATTGTGTGGTCACTGTAGCAAAAGGCACATTTCTTGTCTTATTTACTGTTTACGCCTCATGATTTGCACTCATGTCTATTTTTGACTGTTTCTCCTCCGAGCGGAAAATATGAACAAATTACCCCCCCCCCCCCGGCCTTCTTGCTCCTCTTCTAACACAGCTACTTACGTCTCTGTCTGTCTGTCTGGTCTCCTCTCTGTACACACCACACACACACACACACACACACACACACACACACACACACACACACACACACATATATATATGTATATATATATATATATATATATATAGATCAATGTAATTAAAATTCCTAAAATGATTTTGAGAGTGCTCAACCCCTTGGGGAGCAACATTGTTAATGTATATATATGTATCTTCTCACTTTCTTTGTACGTCAGTCTAAATGTCTGTCTAGGTTACCTATCCATCTAACTTAGTACCTACCTGTCTCTGTGTGTTCCAGCCTGTAGGCCTGTGTAGGGCTGTTTGGTCCAACTCCCATATCGCTCACCGCCCGTCCTTCCGCTTGCCCACCATGTGTCGAGTTGTCTGTCCCTCTCTTGAGAGTGACCTGCCCATAGCTTCAACCTGACACGGGGAATAAGCGCTCCACCTTAAATTTCACTTTAGTTCAGGTTGCTGGTGGATATTTTTTTTTTCTTTTTTTTTCCACGTAACTCTTGATTCAGTGATCAGAGTCTTTCACAATGTACTGCATATTCGGTCGAGTGTTTCCAGATGAACTGTGTGTGTTTGTGACGTTGCTTCGTCTGTGACAATTCATCATTCATTGTTCGGGCCACCACAGCAAGGATCGGTTCATTTCAGACTAGCGTCGATTAATACATCTTTGTGATTACATCTTTGTAATTTATTGATACATCTTTGTGAATGTATTGATACATCTTTGTGAATTTATTGATACATCTTTGTGAAATGATTCTCACCGGTTCTGGAGGTTCTTTGGATACCAGTCGCTACGTGTCTTTTGTCTTTTTGCATTAATTTATTCAATGTAGACTTAGCTCCAATAAGGAAACAAAAATGCAGCAACGTTATGACATCTTCGACTGACTCAAGTATGATATGACGTGTTTTTACATCATTTACGCATTGGAGATCACGTGTTAAAATGATTTTTGTGTGTTGATACCTACACCTTTCAAAGAAGTAGAATTCAATTAAACTAAATCTGAATTTGTGCCAGATTTTCTACATACGATCAGTTTTACGTGGTAATGAAAGAGTCGCATTCAGCTGACAGTTAAGTCCCTTTAATTCTAGTCTCAAAGGGAGGTGACTGCAGGCGGAAATGGAAAAGGAATTTATAGTGAATCCACCGGACAACAGGGACGAACAAATTACAAGACAAAACACGACGCGTTTCGACCTCTTAGGTCTTCATCAGGCAAAATAAACAACATGGAGGCTGATAATAAAAACGAAGAACGAACAATCACTTACCTTCTTGAATTCGGCGCAAAAAAGAAAATTAAAAAAAAAAAGAAAGAAAAAGAAAAGAAATCTTCGCCGGATTCGAGAAGATAAATGATTGCTTGTTCTTGGGTTTTTTTTGTTTGTTTGTTTGGGTTTTTTTTTGTTGTTGTTGTTGCGCCGAATGTTGTTTATCTTGCCTGAAGAAGATCTAAGAGGTCGAAACGCGTCGTGTTTTGTCTTGTGATTTGTTTGTCCACATTAACCGGCGGAGTTTCTTGAAATTCCTTTCAAAATTTGTTTCAACTTCCGCGTGCGGCCACCTCACTTTGAAAATCATTAAAATGTTATTAAACTGCCACATCGCGAATAGAAGTTTACAGTACCATAGAAAAAAAAAAGCACACTGTCAACGTCTGCATTCTGCCGAAGGTAACCCCCTTTTCCTAGAAGGGTTATGAAAAGTTTAGCACTTAGATCCTATTTAGCTTAAATTCTCCATCCTACAAAATATTGCTAAGAAACCTATTGCGTAACTGCAAAACTAACAGCTGAACACATTTACTATATTGTGAGCAAATAAGACATTTACTTCCCGGAGAGGTCGTTGAAAATGTGTTCTTGTTACACTGACCAGTCATCGATTGCACAATCCAACTGATCATTACTTGAAATCATTATCTTTTCCTACTCCCTCTTACCTATCTCCCCCCCCCCCTTACCCCATCTTGTAGTCTATATCTTCTGCCAAATTTTGTGTGTGTGCTGATCGGTTTTGGTTTTGGATTTGGTTTATTCTTATAACCATCACTGACCTATGATGAATTTATTTAGCGTCTATGATCATTAATGTAGACGTACATGCTATGAATGAATTAACCAACCATTCATTAACGTAGATGAACATACTATAAATAAACCAACCAGCCAATCTCTGTCTGTTGTCTGTCTGTCTGTCTGTCTGTCTGTCTTCTGTCTGTCTCTCTCTCTGTCTCTGTGTCTCTCTCTGTGTCTCTCTCTGTCTCTCTTATTATACTGGGCAAGTGTCCTTTACAGTTGAACCATTCTGAGTCTCTCGCTGTGTGTCTCTCTTTCTCTTTCTCTGTGTCACTCTATCTGCCTCTGTATATGTCTATCTCCTTCCCTCCCTCCTTACCTCCCTCTCTGTCTTTCTCCTCTCCCCGTCCATCTGTCTATCCATCTATCTATCCGTCTACCAACCTATCTTCATTTATCCATCTGTCTCTATCTACATATTTATTCATCTGTCTATTTGTTAACTGTATTTCCGCTTATATATACGTGTTACTTGATGCGTGCACACACACACACACACACACACACACACACACACACACACACACACACACACACAACAATCACACGCACGCTTGCCTGTTTGCTTTCGTACGCATGCATGAATACACCACACACACACACACACACACACACACACACACACACACACACACACACACACACACACACACACACACTCACGCGCGCGCGCATTTATTTGGTAGCTTAATCCTAAAGTAGTAACCAAAACAAAACAATGCAAAAACTTTGTACATTGTTTCTCTGTTGTGCATACGAGCAGCCGTTTTGCTGGGACAAAGACTATCTGCCCTGTGTCGCACTATCGGTCCACTTCATGGAATTTCCATCAATCAGAGAACTGGCCAAAGGCCAGGTAAGAGTGGGAACGTGAGCAAGGAGGATGAGAAGATGTCAACGATATGTCTTCACAGCATGTGGTATGGGGTGTACTCCGCGAGGTCTGTCCGGCTGTGAAGATAAGGATCTTTGCCGTCAAAACTTACGACCAACAACACCAATGGCATCAGCGCTGGCGTCGCTATCAAGGGAGAAAATCCAGATACAGTCCAGAGCTTCAAGTACTTCGGGACCATTGCTTTAGACGAGGGATCAAAACCTGAATTGCTGCCCGATGACAAAAACATCACAATCAGTTCCAAGATCAGACTGATGCGCTCCCTGGTCAGTCATATTTCTCTACGCCTGTGAGATGTGGACTCTGACAGCTGAACTTGAGAGAAGGATTCCAGATGAGATGCTTCAGCAAGATCGTTGGCATCTCATATAAAAGACCATATTACCAACTTGGAAGTCCAGACCAGAGCAGGGTAAGCCTTTGGACTATACAAAGACCTGTTGTCCACAGTGAAAAGAAGGAAAATGAGATGGTATGGTCATGTATCAAGATCAACAGGACTTGCCAAAACCATTCTACAAGGAACAGTGCGAGGAGGCAGAAGGAGAGGAAGACAGGGAAAGAGATCGGAGGACAGCATCAGTGCATGGACTGGCCTCACACTCAGCAACTGACTAGGAGCGTCTGAGAACCGGGAGGAGTGGAGGAAGCTGGTTGCCAAGTCTTCTTAGGCGCTCCAACGATCTTCAAGACTCCGGAATAGGTGACAGCTCATCGGGGGATCTTAGGTGACAGCTGATTGGGGGATCGTAGGTGACAGCTGATTGGAGGATCTTAGGTGACAGCTGATTGGAGGATCTTAGGTGACAGCTGATTGGGGGATCTTAGGTGACAGCTGATTGGAGGATCTTAGGTGACAGCTCATTGGAGGATCTTAGGTGACAGCTGATTGGGGGATTTCTGCCATTCTCCAGTTAGAACTCCATTACGCATGGTGAAGGCATTCATCACTTCCTGTCGATCTGATGCGCACTCTTTCTGCTTGCAGTTCACGGGTTGCCTGTCTGTTCGCCAAACTGTATTGCTCTCCCCCCCCCCTCTCTCTTTCTCTCTCTGTGTGTGTGTGTGTGTGTGTGTGTGTGTGTGTGTGTGTGTGTGTGTGTGTGTGTGTGTGCAGAGATGACTAGCCCTTGTCCAGAACAGACAGGGAAACTGTCTGCAGAGACCCAGGCCTTGTCCAGACATAGACAGGGAAACTGTCTTCAGAGATGACTAGTCCTTGTCCAGACATAGACAGGGAAACTGTCTGCAGAGACCCAGGCCTTGTCCAGACATAGACAGGGAAACTGTCTTCAGAGATAACTAGTCCTTGTCCAGACATAGACAGAGAAACTGTCTTCAGAGATGACTAGTCCTTGTCCAGACATAGACAGGGAAACTGTCTTCAGAGATGACTAGTCCTTGTCCAGACATAGACAGGGAAACTGTCTTCAGAGATGACTAGTCCTTGTCCAGATATAGACAGGGAAACTGTCTGCAGAGACCCAGGCCTTGTCCAGACATAGACAGGGAAACTGTCTTCAGAGATGACTAGTCCTTGTCCAGACATAGACAGGGAAACTGTCTGCAGAGACCCAGGCCTTGTCCAGACATAGACAGGGAAACTGTCTTCAGAGATAACTAGTCCTTGTCCAGACATAGACAGAGAAACTGTCTTCAGAGATGACTAGTCCTTGTCCAGACATAGACAGGGAAACTGTCTTCAGAGATGACTAGTCCTTGTCCAGACATAGACAGGGAAACTGTCTTCAGAGATGACTAGTCCTTGTCCAGATATAGACAGGGAAACTGTCTGCAGAGACCCAGGCCTTGTCCAGACATAGACAGGGAAACTGTCTTCAGAGATGACTAGTCCTTGTCCAGACATAGACAGGGAAACTGTCTTCAGAGATGACTAGTCCTTGTCCAGACATAGACAGGGAAACTGTCTTCAGAGATGACTAGTCCTTGTCCAGACATAGACAGGGAAACTGTCTGCAGAGACCCAGGCCTTGTCCAGACATAGACAGAGAAACTGTCTTCAGAGATGACTAGTCCTTGTCCAGACATAGACAGGGAAACTGTCTTCAGAGATGACTAGTCCTTGTCCAGACATAGACAGGGAAACTGTCTTCAGAGATGACTAGTCCTTGTCCAGACATAGACAGAGAAACTGTCTTCAGAGATGACTAGTCCTTGTCCAGACATAGACAGGGAAACCGTCAGCAGAGACCCAGGCCTTGTCTAGACATAGACAGAGAAACTGTCTTCAGAGATGACTAGTCCTTGTCCAGACATAGACAGGGAAACTGTCTGCAGAGACTCGGGCCCTGGCACACCGTGGACAGAGCTGTAGGAACCTGGTGAACAGTTCTTCAGTGTGGGGACCCACTGAGCTACTGGAGGGAAAGAAAAAGAATGATTTTGTCATCTCCGTAATCGTATCCCCATGACAATTACATTAACAGAAGCCACACACACACACACACACACACACACACACACACACACACACACACGCACTATACATATTGTAAGATAATAAACTAGAGTTGCATGATAAGATGAAATATTTATGTAGATACTGATATTAATGTATTGCGTTTTATCGTTTGAAATAATGAATTTTTATATGCCGCCTTAAAGGAACCAATGCTACCTTTTTGTTTGATGTTTATTGGCAGAGAGTTCCAAAGCGTTCCACCTGAGTAAACAAGACGAGTTTTGAATAGATCAGTTCTGGGTTTTCGGATTAGTAGATCATTGGTGTATATTGACTGATTTAACGGGAATTCAGCGTTTAATGTTGAAGGTTCAAAACCGTTCATAACTCTATACATCATCATTGCTATATTGCACTGAAGTTTGTATGTTAAAGGTAGAATATTTAGATTGGTATAGTTTTTTTGGTGTTAATGAAGACAATTTCATAAGCATCGCTTTCAGAGCTCACTTATGGACCCTATGTAACGGTTTCAACGTATTATCACCAGAAAAATCGAAAAGAGTTGAGGCATAATCGATAGATGACTGAATACATGCGTGGTGAATGTGTTTACGCACATTTAAGTCTAGAAAATTTTTGATTTTTGACAGCTGAACGACTTTTTGTGATAGACGTTTGCTTAAACAAATAATAATATTATGAGGTGACCAAGACAGGTTATTGTCCAAGGTAACGCCCATGTGAGTACTGACTTCTTCAAGCTGCTTGTCACCGATGGACGAAAAGGGAATAATGTGCGAAGTTCAATTTTGTCTTTTTTGACGCGAAGTCATGACCATCTACTTTGTGTTTTTGTTCATTAAGGGGCATATGGTTGAGTTCAGACCAGTTAACCACCTGATCGACATTCTCTTGTAATTTCATGGATAGTTGACTTAAGTCAGAATGGTTAGAGTGGATAGATGTATCATCTGCCAAGAGTGCACATGGGCCTTTGCATGTGAGGGGAGGTCATTAACATAGAGTAAAAAAAAGAAAAGGACCAAGGATTGATCCTTGTGGCACACCAAATTTTTGTGGCGCAAAAGTAGACTGCTTGTTGTAGAGGAAAACAGATTGTTGACGATTAGATAGAAACGATTTTATGAAAGAAAGGACTTGAAAATAGATAGATAGATAGATAGATAGATAGATAGATAGATAGATAGATAGATAGATAGATAGATAGATAGAGAACGAAGCAGCAGGATGTAAAAGAAGAAAGACACAACACACAGAACACCCTATAATCAATACAATACAGAACAACAACACAACGTCTCTCTTCCATTACTGCCACCGCCACCACGACCACCACCACGACCACCGCCATCAACACCAGCTGTGGAGAGAGAATAATGGCAGCGACACTCTTCTTTGGGGAAGGTGTCTTCATTTCCTGTGAGACGGTCTACCGCGTGGAGAGTAATTTCCCTTTGATGCACTTTTCGTGCCTAGAAGAAGAAGAAAGAAGAAGAAGAAGAAGAAGAAGATGATGATGAAGAAGAAGAAGAAGAAGAAGAAGAAGAAGAAGAAGAAGAAGAAGAAGAAGAAGAAGAAGAGAAAAGCTTACAAACTGTTTTGCAAATTGCCTAAGAAGACAAAGCAATGGTTATTTACTGGCGAAGGGAAGACTGCGAAATCGGCATAATTATGCTGAACACGTTTGTCGTTTTCTTGAGGAAATCTTTATTACCTCAGCCAGGGATATTGTGTTTTCGCCCGTGTCCGTTTATTTATCTGTGTGCAAAAATTGCGCTAAAACTTTTCAGCGGACTTTAACTAACAAAACTTGGAGAGAACCTGGCGAGTTGTCGTTGTTGTTGTTGTTGATGGTGGTGATGTCTTCTTGTTTTTTGTTCGTGTTTTTGTTGTCCTCCTCTTCCTACTCCTTCTTCTTTTTCTTCCTCTTTGTTTGTTTGTCTGTCTCTTTCTCTCTCTGTCTCTCTGTGTGTGTCTCTCTCTCTCGGCCTGTCTGTCTGTCTGTCTGTTTGTGTGCTGTCTGTCTGTTTGTCTGCCTGCCTGCCTGTCTGTCTGTCTGTCTGTCTGTCTGTCTCCTTCTCTCTCTCTCTCCCTCTGCCTGTCTGTCTGTCTGTTTGTCTGCCTGTCTGTCTGTCTCTCTCCTTCTCTCTCTCTCTCTCTCTCCCTCTGCCTGTCTGTCTGTCTGTTTGTCTGTCTGTCTCTTTCCTGTTTTCTCTCTTTTCTCTCTCTCCCTCTGCCTGTCTGTCTGTCTGTCTGTCTGTTTGTCTGTCTCTGTATGTCTGTCTGTCTCCCTTTCTTTCTTTCTTTTTCTCGCTCTTTCACCTCGTTGGTTTTGCTGCTGTCGTTCTTGTATTTTCTCCGATTTTGTTTTCGTTGTTGTTTTTGCTGTTGTCGTCGTTGTTGTTGCTGTTGTTGTCGTTGTCGTTGCTGTTGTTGTCGTTGTTGTTGCTGTTGTTGTTGCTGCTGCTGTTGTTGTTGTTGTTCCTCTTGTTGTTGTTGTTGTTGTTGTTGTTGTTCTTCTTCTTCTTCTTCTTCTTCTTCTTCTTCTTCTTCCCTCTCCCTCCCTCCCTCTCTCTCTCTCTCTCTCTCTGTCTGTCTGTCTTCGAGAGAGAGAGAGAGAGGAGAGAGGGGAGAGAGAGAGAGAGAGAGAGAGAGAGAAGAGAGAGAGAGAGAGAGAGAGAAGACTATCACCACCACCACTAAAATGAACGACCATGTTCTCATCAAGGTTTGTTATTAAAGTCTGCTGAAAAGTTTTACGTACTTCGTGCACATAAATGAAGGAGCGGACGCGTCTGTCAGTTACCTGTGAGTCTCAAACACTTTGATATCTGTGTGTTCTCTAGTCCACTACTACTTCAGTTGTTCTCTGAGTGTTATTTCTTTTTTACTGAAACAGTATTTAGTGTGTGCTTTGGCACGTTAGAGAACCTGTGGTGGCGGAGGAGGTTTTCCCGACAAAATGAAGAAGAATTCACTTTGTTAAATGTAAACATAACCATACTTTGGCCTTACCTTGAATCTCTTCACTGGGAGAACAGTCTGATCGTCCTCTGTTGTGGCACAATACAACACAATACTATACTACGATACGGTAGGTACGGTACAATACAATACATTACGAAACGATACGATACGATACGATACGGTACAATACAATACAATCAATCAATGCAATACAATGCAATACAATACAATACAATACAATACAATACAATCAATCAATACAATACAATGCAATACAATGCAATCAATCAATACAAGCAACGCAATACATGCAATGCAATGCAATACATCATTACAATACAATGCAACGCAACACAACACAACGCAACACAACACAACACAACACAATGCGATGCAATACGATACAAGCAAGACAAGACAAGACAAACAAACAAACAAACAACAAACAAGACAATACAAGCAACGCATAGCAATGCAATGCAATGCAATACAATACAGTACAATGCAACACCACACTACACGGCACAGCAAAGCAAGCACAGCACAGCACAGCACAGCGCAGCACAGCACAGCACAGCACAACACAACATAACACAGTACAGCACAGTACAGTACAGCACAGTACAGTTATAGTACAGTACAGTACAGTACAGCACAATACAATACAATACAAAACAACCAAAGACAACACAAGACAACACAACACGGTACAGTACAGACACACAAACAACACAACACAACACAAACACAACACAACACAACACAACACAACACAACACAAACACACCGACATCGATGAAACTGAACAGCACACAACCAACACCACACAGCACAACGCCACACAAAACAATGCAACATGAGACAACACGACACAGTACAGTGCAGTACAGTACAACACAAAACAATACAACATGAGACAACACGACACAGTACAGTGCAGTGCAGTACAACACAACGGAACACAACATCACACACACACACACACACACACACACACACACACACACACACACACACACACACACAACACACACACCACAACAACAACACAACGCAACACGATGTAGTGCGATACTGCACCAAGTTCCTGAACTCTTGGATGAACGTAATGCCCCCACCAGAGGGAGCTGGCTGCTCATCCAAAATGGCTCCACCACTGAGACATTGATGTCATCAGGCGGGAGCAGGAGTAAGAAGTGTGGCGCTTGTTAGATTGCCTGTGGGGGGAGGGGGTGGGGTGGGGAAGGGGAAAAGGGGGGTGGGGGTGGGGTGGAACGAGTGGGGTAAGTTGTAGAGTTTGAAAGGTTGTGCGGGGATGGGGGGTGGGTTAGGAGGAGAGGATGGTCAGTACGTGGGTGCCCTAGTTTCAGTTTAAATCAACGTTAGTCTCACTGCGTGCGGACTAGTCCATATACGCTACACCACTTCCGCTAAGATTTCGAGACCACACTGCGATTGATTTAAAGCTGATGGATAAATGGATTGATAACTAAGATGAGAGAATTTAAGCAGAGGGTCTCATAGTCATGGCTACGATTTAGAAGGTGTCTGGCTTAAACGTTAGCCCAACGCACTGGTCAGACCTTAGGTACCTACCTGCCTAACATTGGCTGTGCCATTATTATTGTTGTATGTGTGCGTGGTGAGTGTGCACGTGTGTGCGTATATATG
>CM065746.1:3351828-3361828 GCA_033310375.1 Conus canariensis
AAGAAGAAGAAGAAGGAGAGGAGGAAGGTCATGACAGGATTCGTCATCCTGGAGGGGAGAGAGTGGTAGCTAGGAATCGTCAGGGGATCTGGCAGATGGGGGTTGAGGCATGACCATGTTCTTGGCTGACAATTTCCTCATTTGTTAGTCTACAAGCTTAAAGTTCTCACTTTCTCATTGTCACTCCATCTTTTGTTCTCTCTGTTCCTGCCCTTCTCTTTTGTCTTTTCTCCTGTTTGTTATTTCTCTTTATTTTATACAGCAATTTTCTCTATTTCATTTCTTTCCGTTGGCAGTAGCAGTTTCAGTTACATTTCTAGTTTGTTTGCTTCTGTCCCTCTCTGTCTGTCTGTCTGTCTGTCTGTCTGTCTGTCTCTCTCTCTCTCTGTTCTATTGATCTTTCCCTTCCGTCTCCTTTCTGCCTACCTCTGTGTATGTGTGGTATCTGGCCATTTTGAATTTCGGGAACGCTGTTGTGTCATTGCTTACCTTTAGCCCCAGGCTTGGGGAGTAAATCCTCTGCTTTGCTGTTTCTGAAATCCCTCAGCGGGTAGGTACCCACTGCAGGATTACTCGTCGTCTCTTTGCAGCTCCCGAAGGTTCATCTACCCGACAGGAAGGAACAGGACAAAGGCACCAGAGTTAAAGTCTAGAGACCAGGGGGGATGCGACAACGACAACACGCCCCGCTCCCCCGCCGCCCCCCCCCCTCCCCCTCCAACCCCTTCTCAAGGAGCCCCGAAATGTCTTGTGACAGAAGTATTGTATGCCGAGGTATACATTCACCGAAATGGGGTTTGGGCGATTCCTTAAGCATGGAACCCTTAATGCGGTTCCTTAAATATGTCATATGATTCCTTGAGCGTAGAACTCTTAGTATGATTCCTCAAGTATGTCATATGGTTCCTTGAGCATAGAACTCTTAATACGATTCCCCACACATGGAACCCTTAATGCAAAAAAATAACAAACAAGTAGAGTAACTCTTGCTCCCATGATGAAATAATTACAGGCCCTTAGCTCCAAAACAATGTTCCTTTCAATACCAAATCACCTAGCAGAAATAAGCACACAGAGCACACAGAGCAAACCAGAAGTGACCCAACTTGTTTGTTATTTACTGTTTACTGTTGTTTGTTTCACGTAAGATTTCCTTTCCTCCTTTTAAAAAGTCGGTGTCAATCACAACTCCGAAATTGTGACGGAAAATCTCATTGACAAAATTTCGAACATTCAACCGTCAGAATAGTCCAAAATCGATTTCCTGGAACGACCTACTGTTTAGCAGATGAAGGAATCTTACGCAATGATTTCTGACTCAATATCTGATGTGACAGACCTACTGCCATGAACATAAAGCAACAGACCTTCATAAGAACCCAAGAATTCAAATCGAGGACAAAGCACAAAGCATTAAAAGGTGAAATGTTAGGTATTTGTGTCGGAGGGACGGTGAATATATTATATATATATATATATTATATATATATGATAATAGAGAGAGAGGAGAGAAGGAGAGAGGAGAGAGAGAGAGAGAGAGATCAGAAGAAGAATAAGAAGAAGAAAACGACGAGGAGGAAAAGAAAGAGAGAGAGAGAGAGAGAGAGAGAGAGAGAGAGAGAAGAGAGAGAGAGAGAGAGAGAAGAGAGAGAGAGAGAGAGAGAGAGAGAGATTAGAAGAAGAATTAGAAAAAGAAAAAGATGAGGAGGAAAAAAGAACAAAGAGAGAGAGAGAGAGAGAGAGAGAGAGAGAGAGAGAGAGAGAGAGAGAGAGAGAGAGAGAGAGAGAGAGAGAGAGAGAGAGAGAAGAAGAAGAAGAAGAAGAAGAAGAAGAAGAAGAAGAAGAAGAAGAAGAAGAAGAAAACGAGAGTGAGAATCGTCCACACACATATTTCTTTCTTTCACTTTTTCATCTATCGACCACTGACGTTACGAAACGCACTACTTCAAGAATAACCTCACGTGGGCCGAACTTTGTCACCTGATGAAAATGACGTCTAAGGGCGCTACCTTGATCGATTGAAGCATCGAGCTCTCTAGGATGAAAAAAGAAAAGGTCATCACCTCCACCTATTTATGAGTTTTGTGTCGATTTCTGTCCTAAGATGTGCGATCGTTGGAGCCCCATTTCAGAGGGTTCCCTGTCAGTCGATCAGGCGTGCTGTTTACGAACGGCATAGCTGGAAGGGGAGGGGGGAAGGGGGTGAAAACGATGACAGGTTGGGGGGAGGGGGGGGGGGGGCTGAGGATCTTAGGAGATTGGATTGGATGCTGGGCTCAAGGCTCTATATTTCAGAATTCATATAAATGTTTATACTTTTGAGCTGCACGCACGCGCGCGCGCACGCGCCGCACACACACACACACACAACACACACACACACACACACCACACACACACACACACACAGCCGCGCGCGCGCGCGCGCCACACACACACACACACACACACACACACACACACACACACACACACACACACACACACACACACACGAACCTACGACACAAACACACACATGCGCGCCAGCCGACACACACACACACACACACACACACACACACACACACACACACACAGATCTTAACGAACATAATACAACGCGCGAACAACACACACACACACACACACACACACACACACACACACACACACACACACACACGCACACACACCACACCACACCACCACACACACACACACACACACACACACACACGCACACACAGCACGCACGCACGCACCACGCACGCACAGCACCACACGCACACACACACACACACACACACACACACACACACAGGCGTGTTTTACTCCTTTCACTAGTAAAACTTGCACTAATAAAAATCTTCATGAATAAGAAGGGATTGGGGGTAAGTTGCCCCTCTTCGACAAATGCATGGAAAAGCACTCACACACACCATAGTAATGGGGAAAGCACTCACACACACTATAGTAATGGAAAAGCACTCACACACACCAAATTGAAAAGCACTCTCTCACACACACTATAGTAATGGAAAAGCACTCACACACACCATAGTAATGGAAAAGCACTCACACACACCATAGTAATGGAAAAGCACTCACACACACCATAGTAATGGAAAAGCACTCACACACACCATAGTAATGGAAAAGCACTCACACACACACATTAGTAATTGAAAAGCACTCTCTCACACACACTATAGTAATGGAAAAGCACTCACACACACCATAGTAATTGAAAAGCACTCTCTCACACACACTATAGTAATGGAAAAGCACTCACACACACTATAGTAATGGAAAAGCACTCACACACACCATAGTAATGGAAAAGCACTCACACACACCATAGTAATGGAAAAGCACTCACACACACTATAGTAACGGAAAAGCACTCACACACACTATAGTAATGGAAGAGCACTCACACACACCATAGTAATGGAAAAGCACTCACACACACCATAGTAATGGAAAAGCACTCACACACACCATAGTAATGGAAAAGCACTCACACACACATAGTAATGGAAAATGCACTCACACACACACTATAGTAATGGAAAAGCACTCACACACACCATAGTAATGGAAAAGCACTCACACACACCATTATAGTAATGGAAAAGCACTCACACACACACTATAGTTACGGAAAAGCACTCACACACACCATAGTAATGGAAAAGCACTCACACACACTATAGTAATGGAAAAGCACTCACACACACCATAGTAATGGAAAAGCACTCACACACACCATAGTAATGGAAAAGCACTCACACACACCATAGTAATGGAAAAGCACTCACACACACCATAGTAATGGAAAAAGCACTCACACACACCACACATTAGTAATGAAAAGCAATCTCTCACACACACTATAGTAATGGAAAAGCACTCACACACACCATAGTAATTGAAAAGCACTCTCCACACACACTATAGTAATGGAAATGCACTCAACACACTATAGTAATGGAAAAGCACTCACACACCATAGTAATGGAAAAGCACTCACACACACTATAGTAATGGAAAGCACTCACACACACACTATAGTAACGGAAAAGCACTCACACACACTATAGTAATGGAAGAGCACTCACACACACCATAGTAATGGAAAAGCACTCACACACACCATAGTAATTAAAAGCACTCACACACACCATAGTAATGGAAAAGCACTCACACACACCATAGTAATGGAAAAGCACTCACACACACTATAGTAATGGAAAAGCACTCACACACATTATAGTAATGGAAAAGCACTCACACACACCATAGTAATGGAAAAGCACTCACACACACACTATAGTTACGGAAAAGTACTCACACACACACTATAGTTACGGAAAAGCACTCACACACACACCATAGTAATTGAAAAGCACTCACACACACCATAGTAATGGAAAAGCACTCACACACACACCATAGTAATGGAAAAGCACTCACACACACTATAGTAACGGAAAAGCACTCACACACACTATAGTAATGGAAGAGCACTCACACACACCATAGTAATGGAAAAGCACTCACACACCATAGTAATGGAAAAGCACTCACACACACCATAGTAATGGAAAAGCACTCACACACACCACAGTAATGGAAATGCACTCACACACACCATAGTAATGGAAAAGCACTCACACACACTATAGTAATGGAAAAGCACTCACACACATTATAGTAATGGAAAAGCACTCACACACACCATAGTAATGGAAAAGCACTCACACACACACTATAGTTACGGAAAAGCACTCACACACACCATAGTAATGGAAAAAGCACTCACACACACCATAGTAATGAAAAGCACTCACTCACAATAGTAATGGAAAAGCACTCACACACACACCATAGTAATGGAAAAGCACTCTCTCACACACACTATAGTAATGGGAAAAGCACTCATCCACACACAGAAGACACACACATAGTAATGGAAAAGCACTCACACACACATAGTAATGGAAAAGCACTCACACACACTATAGTAATGGAAAAGCACTCCACACACACACCATAGTAATGGAAAAGCACTCACCACACACCACCATAGTAATGGAAAAGCACTCACACACACATAAGTAATGGAAAAGCACTCACACACACTATAGTAATGGAAAAGCACTCACACACACCATAGTAATGGAAAAGCACTCACACACACTATAGTAATGGAAAAGCACTCACACACACTATAGTAATGGAAAAGCACTCACACACAACACCTAGTAATGGAAAAGCACTCACACACACCATAGTAATGGAAAAGCACTCCACCACACACCATAGTAATGGAAAAGCACTCACACACACCATAGTAATGGAAAGCACTCACACACACTATAGTAATGGAAAAGCACTCACACACACACCATAGTAATGGAAACGCACTCACACACTTTAGAAAGCACTCACACACACCATAGTAATGGAAACGCACTCACACACACACACCATAGTAATGGAAACGCACTCACACATGACACACACCATAGTAATGGAAACGCACTCACACACTGACACACACCATAGTAATGGAAACGCACTCACACACACAACCCCACACCCATAGTAATGGAAACGCACTCACACTGACACACACCATAGTATGGAAACGCACTCACACTGACACAACACCATAGTAATGGAAACGCACTCACACTGACACACACCATAGTAATGGAAACGCACTCACACTGACACACACCATAGTCATGGAAACGCACTCACACTGACACACACCATAGTAATGGAAACGCACTCACACTGACACACACCATAGTAATGGAAACGCACTCACACTGACACACACCATAGTCATGGAAACGCACTCACACTCACACACACCATAGTAATGGAAAAGCACTCACACTGACACACACCATAGTAATGGAAACGCACTCACACTCACACACACCATAGTCATGGAAACGCACTCACACTCACACACACCATAGTAATGGAAAAGCACTCACACCACACACCATAGTAATGGAAACGCACTCACACTCACACACACCATAGTCATGGAAACGCACTCACACACACACACCCCATAGTAATGGAAAAGCACTCACACACACACCATAAGTAATGGAAACGCACTCACACTACACACCATAGTATGGAAACGCACTCACACACACACACCATAGTAATGGAAAAGCACTCACACACACACACCATAGTAATGGAAAGGCACTCAAACACACACCTAGTAGTGGAAAAAGCACTAACACACACAGTAATGGATCCAAAGCACTCCACACACACATAGTAATTGTGAAATGCATCAAGACGGTAGATTGTATGACATGACGGTGTATTGCATTCCAAAAGCCCTCAAAGCTGTTTGTACAATGCATCTAAGCGGTAGGATTGTACCTGACTGTTTTCGGTGTATTGCATTCCAAAAGCCCTCAAAGCTGTTTGTACAATGCATCTAAGCGGTAGGATTGTACCTGACTGTTTTCGGTGTATTGCATTCCAAAAGCCCTCAAAGCTGTTTGTACAATGCATCTAAGCGGTAGGATTGTACCTGACTGTTTTCGGTGTATTGCATTCCAAAAGCCCCAAAGCTGTTTGTACAATGCATCTAAGCGGTAGGATTGTACCTGACTGTTTTCGGTGTATTGCATTCCAAAAGCCCCAAAGCTGTTTGTACAATGCATCTAAGCGGTAGGATTGTACCTGACTGTTTTCAAAACATGAGAGGAAAGGAAGACGGGGCCAGGGATGTGGAGTAGAGGAACAGGGGAAGGGGGTGGGGGGTATTAGACTGTCCATCGGACGGTATTCTGTTGAAGTAAGCACACAACACGTTACAACACACACACACACACACAACACACCCCACACACACACACACACACACACTGAAAACCCGGGACAAACTGAAAGGTCAAAAGACGTAAAACAATAAGCTATGCACACGCAGTTCCCGCGATTTTTACAGCTGGACTCAATCAACTTGATTTACTGCCGGAGAACTCATCTGAGGCACACGATCTCCTCGAGATGCACCCACGCTGCATCTCGACAGCCAGCCATTGGGCAGGTAAAATCAATCTCCAGGACATGATAATTCATCCTAAAAACACCAGACACTGCCCCTAGAGTGTCCTGACTATCGCCAAGTTTCGTGCCGAGTTCCCGGTCATTTGGGCTGGCGTCGCCATAGTTTCATGGTGTGGTGACGTCAGCCGGTTCAGTACAAAAACACGGAACGGCTCTTCAGGGTGGAGAACGAGAGATATGGGAGCTGACCAGTGTCAAAAGCCCGATTCAGTGTTTACACCATACAAAAACAAAGTAATGTATATCAGTTGACAGTTGTTGCCGTGTGATAACAGTAATCCACACTCTGAGAGAACAGTAGTCGTGACGGGGGAAATGGGAAGTGTTCATATTAAAATAATTGTTTTCACCAGTTTGACGTTTTCTTTTTATATGACATCACGGTTCCTAAGAAACGAAACAGTTTTATGACACCAGTCAGCCTCGATCAGTGAAAACAGCTAATTATGATTTTTTTTTCAGGCTTCCAGATCCTTTACTTCTGCAAAACCATCTTTTAAAAGCTTGCAGTCAGCGAAATAATACCAAACTCCAGCATACATGCACATAATCCGGGTCACTTTTGTGTCATTGGTCATGATTATTTGCTTTCATCATTAATATATTTCTCATTTCCATGGTGATTATGCGTAACTGCCACATCTGCTTGAAAAGCAAGAGAACGAGTATTTATAAAACATCAATGACAAGGACTCAGTTTATGCCAAAGCGGTAATCATCATCAAGCGTGAGCAAAATTACTGTGTTCAGGGAGAAAATGAGAGTTTGTCAAGGGAGTGAAACCTCTCACAAAAAAACCTTAAGCACTTAGAGGCAAGAAATGCCATGAGTGGTAGATAAATAGGTAATACCAGTACGCCTTCACCTAACGCATACAGTCGAAGTGTGTCAAGGAGGTTGAAGTGGTCAGGTGACAGATGGCACCTAAGGTAGTAAGGACTCTCCCGAGTTCGAACCTTCCCGATAGCGAGAGGGAAGGAATGTAACCACTAGGACCTCGGTGCATCAAGTAGGCGCTAAATACTCAGTCAGCTGAGGTTGTTTTGTAAACAGTCCTTGAAGAGCAGGAGTCTTGGGCTCATTCAGATGGTATTGCCGTGGGGCAGTGTGTTGGCGCTATTGTCAGGCCAGTTGAATGCGCGTGGACGTGGTTGTCGTAGCTTTTCTCCAGGATAATTACTGTGTAAGTGGCCCCCGCAGTCGGCGGGAATTTTCGATGTCCATCTGGTGCCAAGTGGTTGTTTGCTAATCAATTAGGTAGGGATGTGTGTAAATGCTGATGCGTGGAAGAATGTAGCGAAAGGGGAATTCAGGGTACTTGTGAACAAGGTAGTGGAGAAGCAGCATGGACAAAGGCATGGCCCGAAGGGAAATCCTTTGAGTCCATCCCTATATAAACTGAGGGGGAACAACTTGACAGGTGGAGGAGAACAACACCACGAGAGAGAGAAGGACAGAGGAGAGAGAGAGGAGAGGAGAGCGAGCAGGACAGAGTAGGGTCGAGAGAAACGTGGTCTGGGAGACAGAAGAGACAGCAAGGTCTTAGGGTAAAAGACAAGCTGGAAGTGAAAAGACTGAGTTTGAAGCCCAGAGGTGGGTGAAAGAAAGACAAACTGAGTTTGAACCCAGAGGTGGGTGAAGGAGACGAAGAAGAAGAGTTCTACGTCGAGATCCCAGAGACGACCACGAAGACCCAGTCCTGAAACCCCGAGCCAGTCAACCAAGGGCGTCACCATCAAGCAGTGCTGAAGAAAACTTGAAGAGACTTGTTCAAGAACTGTGGTTTGGTGTGAAAGCGTAGTTGTGTGTGTAAAAACCTGGCCAGGTAAGAAGCCATTTTATTACAACCTGGGATTAGGAAGTATTTATCTTTTATCGTTTGATTATCGCATTTTGTTTGATTGGATTGCTCATGCATAATTATACGTAGCATAGAAATTGTATTACTTGTTCTCATTCGTGTTAGGAGAGAAACGAATGCGTGACATCCCATTCCCAGAGAGAGGTGAATGTTGGTGGGCGCATGAGTGTGCATATGCGTGTATGAGTGCAAAGATAACCTTGGTGTGTTAAGCCTGACTAATAATACATCAACTTAGTGCACATAAGCAATACCATCATGATTTCCCCCGTCTTGGACAGAGTTACAAGCTTTTGACTCAGGTCAGTTGTCGTAGACAAAGGCGTTTGTGAAGAAAGACAAATAGGAATTTACATTTCTTTTAGCAATACAGCCAGAGACACAATGTTGCGATCACATAGATGATGGCGTAGGGATTAATGAGCGCTGAAAGCAGCGTGTTGGAGTGGAAAACAATCGTGTCAGAAGATCATTATCTTATGGAAAGCGAGACATTGTAGAGAAAGGCCAAGGTTTGTTGTCCTCGTTTTCAGTTTTTTCCCTTTTGTTGTTAAGTTTTCTGTATCTCCAGAAGGTCTGACCGACTCTCTCTCTCTCTCTCTCTCTCTCTCTCTCTCTCTCTCTCACACACACACACACATGCGCACGCAGACGCCTCCCCTCCCCCACATATCTATCGCTCTCTCTCTCTCTCTCTCTCTCTCTCTCTCTCTCTCTATCTATCTATCTACCTGTCTATCTATCTGGTTGTACGTTGAAGAGACAGGTGCTGGGGGAACAGTTCCTCTGTGAGCAACACAATGAGTTGGCAAAGATTTAAAGAAAAAAAAAGCATCACACGAAAAGAAATGACACCATATTTTCCTTTTGTCATTATCTTTAAAAGCAGCTCACTAAAACATTTAAGTGATGACAATGACATTAAGCCACCTACGTCTGCTTGATATATTTCAGGAGCACAACTGAAATGATCGCTTAGCTTTGAACTACTCCGACGTTAACATGTTGTCTTTGTCATACGTGGTCACCATATATGCTTTA
>CM065746.1:3371828-3376828 GCA_033310375.1 Conus canariensis
ACACACACACACACACACACACACACACACACACACACACACACACACACACACTCACACACACACACACACACACACACACACACACACACACACACACACATACGCATTCACCCCCACCCCCTCCCCTCGCCACACACACACACACACACTACACATTCAACCTCTTTCCCCCTCTCCTCCTCTCTTCAGCTCCTCTTATCCCCCCCCTCCCCCCCCTTCCCAACCTTTCGTATCACGCATCAGTCTCACCACTACAACAACCATCACCACCTCCCTCCCCCCTTTCCCCACCTTTCCTATGGCTCATCAGCCTCACCACTACAACAACCATCACCACCTCCCTCCCCCCCTTTCCTATTACGCATCAGTCTCACCACTACAACAACCATCACCACTAATACCACCACTACTCGGAAAAAGGCATGAAAAAGAAAACATAAAACTCGACAACAACAGAAACCAAACCAGAGAAATAAACAAACAAAAACTTGAAATGATAGAAACCAACCAAACAAACCAAATAAAACCAAACACATGCCATATCTTCTCCCGTATCCCTGGAGGCTATCAGCTCTCTGTCTGTCTGTCTGTCTGCCTGTCCGTCCGTCCGTCTGTCTGTCAGCCTGTGAAACATTGGTGGCCACATACCCAATCCCTGGCAGTGATGAATTGCCGAAATGGCAGAAAGTCAATAGCCGCTCGCATTTTGATCTTTCTGATTATGTTTGGAAAGACGAGGACTGGGTATAACGTGACAGAGAGAGAGAGAGAGAGAGAGAGAGAGAGAGAGAGAGAGAGAGAGAGAGAGAGAGAGAGAGAGAGAGAGAGAGAGAGAGAGAGAGAGAGAGAGAGTTTCCTGCGGCTGCATGTAATTTTTCTTTCAACTTTGTGAATTCCTTAGAGCTGCCATGAATGACTGCGAACACACACGTGCGCACATGGACACCCTCCCCCCTCCCCGGTGCATGCGCGCGCGCACGCACACACACACACACCACACACACACACACACACACACGCACGCACGCACGCACACACACACACACACACACACACACACAACACACGCGCGCGCGTGCGCGCGCGCGCGCGCGCGCGCACACACATTGCAGGTAAGACATATTTTTATTTGTGTCTGATCAGCATTGCAACTCTAGCACCGACATTTTTTTTACAAAAAAAAAAAAAAAAAAAAAAAAAAAAAGCAGACCTAACGCTTCGGTAATTATATAACACTTATGGTTAAGAAGACAATGACGTCTGCTTAAATGTAATGCAAAAGATACTTGTATACTTACCATTTAATGCTATGATCTTCGCGTTGAAGAAGTTTTGCATGGAAGTTCTGTTTTCTCCGAGCAATGATTTCAAGTTGAGAACTAACCACCATCACGCTTTTCGGTGCGTTAGATGAAGCTTTGATAACAATACTGGACCTTGAATACATGCGGGCCAACACACTTTAGGTTTACGTCTGCTCATACCTGAATTGTATTTGTATCAATTAAGATTTTAAATATCTGCAAGGAAAGGTGGGAAATAATATATGATTACAAATCTTCACGTCTTTATATTAATTAAGATTCCAGATATCTGAAAATAAAGGAAGAAAATGACATATGTAAAGGAACCTTTTACTAAGGTAGTGACTTACATAAGAATAAATAATGCAGTCTCTCCTCTCCCGTTTCCTTTCCCTTCCCCGTTTCCTCCGCCCCCCCCCCCTCTCTCTCTCTCTCTCTCTCATTCTCTCTCTTTCTTTACTGTTCATCAATTTTCTGTAAGAGGGCACCACACTCAGTTGAGAGGTTTTGTTTGTTTGTTTGTTTGTTTTTTTTGTTTTTTTTTGTGTCCCACCTCTGCGCCACCTCAGAGGCAGTGCACCCACGCCGCTCATTCCGACACCCCGTCCACAGCCACAGCCCGGTCGGCCTGCCGCAGCCCCGGCACCGACAATCCACAGGGAGCAGCCAATGTCAAGTCGTCAAGAGGCAACCCACCGGAGGAGACACTGCACTGCTGCCGAGTCACTTCGGTGGTGTTCAGTGGCGCCTGTTCTGATCTAACATACGCAGGACACCACCTACTAAGCCCCCTACTGACGACAATAATTGCTTAGTCGCGGAGCCGGCGTAAGTGAGCTCTCCCTCCGGAGGGCGCCACCACGTCCGTCCAACGACAGCCCCCATGGACTCGCCGATACCGGTGACACCGACGGAACCAAACCAAGGCCACAGAGGTGGAGAGGACATCGAAACTGAGGTCACCATGAGAGCAGGGCATGAAGGGCCACAGAATTTGAGATTTTTTTTAAAATGCTGATTGATGAGAATGAGGATGATTAAGATGATGCTACGGATTTCCATTTCGGTCTGAGACTACACGACAGGGCTGTTCTCTACGCTTCCTTTCATAATATATCCCGGCGTCAACCAGGCCCGAGAGATACAGGCACCTGCAGTGTTGGTCAGGAAATCTGAGCAACACTCTCAGAAACGCATCCATTAAGTGGATGAAACTCGACTGTGTGGTCCCAGTCTTCCCAACTGAGTCCGCAGCAAACTCAACTCTGGGTGGGAGCCGGTCGGAGCAGAAAAACCCACATGACTCTGATGGGATTCGAACCCACGACCTCCCAGCCGGGAGCCCGCGACGCTAACCACTTCGCCACGGCGGCTGGTTCAGTTGAGAGTTTGCTCGCGGAGTTGATTGCTGTGAGTTCCAACCAGGTGTGGGGCAGGATTTTGACCTGTCAGTGAACGAGCACCTGTTTCCGGTCAGGGGACTGTCAGTAAACGAGCACCTGTTTCCGGTCAGGGGAGACTGTCAGTAAACGAGCACCTGTTTCCGGTCAGGGGAGACTGTCAGTAAACGAGCACCTGTTTCCGGTCAGGGGAGACTGTCAGTAAACGAGCACCTGTTTCCGGTCAGGGGAGACTAATGCGGAGGAAGGAGAGGAGTGGGTTTCACTTTTCCATCAGCACGTGCCTCAGACATACTGGATCTCTGAGAGTTCACCGCCCCTATACTGGATCTCTGAGAGTTCACCGCCCCTATACTGGATCTCTGAGAGTTCACCGCCCCTATACTGGATCTCTGAGAGTTCACCTCCCTATACTGGATCTCTGAGAGTTTACCGCCCCTATACTGGATCTCTAGGAGTTCACCACCCCTATACTGGATCTCTGAGAATTTACCCCCCTATACTGGATCTCTGAGAGTTTACCGCCACTATACTGGATCTCTGAGAGTTCACCGCCCTTATACTGGATCTCTAGAAGTTCACCGCCCCTATACTGGATCTCTGAGAGTTTATCGCCCCTATACTGGATCTCTAAGAGTTCACCGCCCCTATACTGGATCTCTAGAAGTTCACCGCCCCTATACTGGATCTCTGAGAGTTTACCGCCCCTATACTGGATCTCTAAGAGTTCACCACCCCTATACTGGATCTCTAAGAGTTCACCGCCCCTATACTGGATCGCTAGAAGTTCACCGCCCCTATACTCGATCTCTTAGAGTTCACCGCCCCTATACTGGATCTCTGAGTTCACCGCCCCTGCGGCCAATTGGCTGTGGACCTTGGACTTGTAACTTTAAAAGCAGACCCATGGGCCAGGTCAGGAATCCAACTAAAACAGACGCATAACCTGGTGTCCTGGGATGACGTCATCAAGAAAAAAATGATCGAGACACAGCAGAATAAGTCAGGGCAGCTTCAACATCCCCAGCACAGACCAGACAACAGCAGCATCTGCTGTGAGGAGAAAAACAGGTGAACATGTATGTCTGAGGGCTAAACACAGTCTCTTGTACCGTCCCCTGAGGTGTTGGGTGCCAGACAGTCAGGTGAGTGTCTGTGGTCAGTGTGTCTGTGGTCAGTCAGCTGGTCAGTGTGTCTGTGGTCAGTGTGTCTGTGGTCAGTGTGTCTGTGGTCAGTCAGGTCAGTGTGTCTGTGGTCAGTGTGTCTGTGGTCAGTGTCGCTGTGGTCAGTCAGGTCAGTGTGTCTGTGGTCAGTCAGGTCAGTGTAGTTGTGGTCATTACCAGTTCAGCGGACCACGCCCTCCACCCCTGCCCACCGTATGCTGCTCCCAGGGACAGGGGTCCCGCAAGATAAGGTAAGGTCATGTTGCTTACAGCTCTGCCGACCCCAAAGGGCCATATCAGGGCTGTCACCGCGTTGAAGTCAACCCACAAGTAAAAAAACAACAAAAAAAAAACAAACAAACAAACAAACAAAAAACAACAACAAAAAGCCCCATTAATACAATTCTTTAAAATACACCAAAAACACACGTTAAAAATCTTTCTTCGCTAAAATCTTAGACCAGAAGAAAAATCTTGATCTCTTTCAGAAATTCGAGTATCACATCAGATGGGACATTTCTGAACAAAGTTTTCATGGAGTCTGCTGTAAAATGTTTATGTCTTACATCATGCAAGTCCCAACACTCTGAAAGAATATGTTTCACTGTGAGTGGTACATGACATGGAATGCACCACAGAGCTCCTTCACCTTTTAACAGATGAGAATGGGAGTAAATCGACTGGCCTGGGTGACGGGATGTGGCCAACCACCAATAACTCTGAATGTCAATCTACACAGCACCTCTGTGGATCTAAAGATGACATAAGCGTCCGCCTGGAGTGACCGTCTAATTAGGCGAAAGAGGACACTTTCATATCAATCACAACGAGGTTACCTGTTTTGTTTCTGTTTTCGTCTGTATATTCTGCGTGACAATATTCCTGATTCAAAGGCAGGATATGTCTGGAATCAACGTTAAGACGTGTGTATATTCATTCCTTCATCTGGTGGTGGTGGTGGTGGTGGTGGTGGTGGTGGTAGTGTGTGTGTGTGTGTGTGTGTGTGTGTGTGTGTGTGCGTGCGCGCGCGCGCGCGCGTGTGTTTGTGTGTGTATTGTGATGTTCTTATGCACAACAAAACTCTCTCTCTCTCTCTCTCTCTCTCTCTCTCTCTCTCTTTCTCTCTCTCT
>CM065746.1:3389328-3391828 GCA_033310375.1 Conus canariensis
CACACACACACACACACACACACACACACACACAACACACACACACACACATATTCTCTCACTGCTGAAACATTGACCAGAAACAGCAGAAACAGTGTACAAAAACAGCTCTGAAAGCCATGTATCAATCAGTGTTGTAGCGAGGTCACAAGCCATGCATCGATCAGTGTTGTAGCGAGGTCACAAGCCATGTATCAATCAGTGTTGTAGCGAGGTCACAAGCCATGTATCAATCAGTGTTGTAGCGAGGTCACAAGCCATGTATCAATCAGTGTTGTAGCGAGGTCACAAGCCATGTATCAATCAGTGTTGTAGCGAGGTCACAAGCCATGCATCGATCAGTGTTGTAGCGAGGTCACAAGCCATGTATCAATCAGTGTTGTAGCGAGGTCACAAGCCATGTATCAATCAGTGTTGTAGCGAGGTCACAAGCCATGTATCAATCAGTGTTGTAGCGAGGTCACAAGCCATGCATCAGTCAGTTTGTAACGAAGTCACAAGCCATGTATCAATCAGTGCTGTAGCGTGGGTGACCTTTTGTCCAGCTGTCTAAAGCCAGTGACCAGTTCTCATGACCAACACAGTTACACTCCAGTTGTTACGCAAAAGATCCCCAGGGAGTGGAGAAGGCTGGGTGGAAAGAAAGGGTGCAGGACTTTTCACAGCAGGCGCGTACTCAGTCACGGCATGAAGAGGTTTGCATATTCCCCATGGCTGCATGTCAACAGACACTGTGCTATCAGCTCGCTGCAGGTCACCCAGCTCTGGTGGTGAGTGACATTGTCCATGCCTGCATGTCAGCAGACACTGTGCTATCAGCTCACTGCAGGTCACCCAGCTCTGGTGGTGAGTGGCATTGTCCATGCCTGCATGTCAACAGACACTGTGCTATCAGCTCACTGCAGGTCACCCAGCTCTGGTGGTGAGTGGCATTGTCCATGCCTGCATGTCAACAGACACTGTGCTATCAGCTAACTGCAGGTCATCCAGCTCTTGTGGTGAGTGGCATTGTGTGGGCCCTGGTACTACATGGACAGAAAGACCTCGAGATCGTCACTACTCCTTCACGACTGTGACCAAATAACTCCTCTGGCTTTGGTCAACCCCCTTGCACTTTGCATTCAGTACGCAAAGGCGAATTGAGGCTCTGCCATGATGTCTATGTCCAGCCTTGGGGAGAGGACCAGCCAAGTGAAAATAATAAGGATCTCTCATGTTTAGGGCGAGTGCAAGCGTGCGCCTGGCTGATGTTTTCAATGTCAAATAATGCTCATGTTCTTCGTTTTACCCGAACAAAGTTGACATATCATACATAGATTACGTGCTCACAATTTCACTTTGAAACCAGTATAACATCGATTTGGTGCTTACTTCCAGTCAGTGCTGTCTGGGTCAGTTGGTGCCTACTTCCAGTCAGTGCTGTCCGGGTCAGTTGGTGTCTACTTCCAGTCAGTGCTGTCTGGGTCAATTGGTGTCTACTTCCAGTCAGTGCTGTCTGGGTCAGTTGGTGTCTACTTCCAGTCAGTGCTGTCCGGGTCAGTTGGTGTCTACTTCCAGTCAGTGCTGTCCGGGTCAGTTGGTGCCTACTTCCAGTCAGTGCTGTGTGGGTCAGTTGGTGTCTACTTCCAGTCAGTGCTGTTGGGTCAGTTGGTGCCTACTTCCAGTCAGTGCTGTGTGGGTCAGTTGGTGTCTACTTCCAGTCAGTGCTGTGTGGGTCAGTTGGTGCCTACTTCCAGTCAGTGCTGTGTGGTCAATTGGTGTCTACTTCCAGTCAGTGCTGTCTGGGTCAGTTGGTGCCTACTTCCAGTCAGTGCTGTCTGGGTCAGTTGGTGTCTACTTCCAGTCAGTGCTGTCTGGGTCAATTGGTGTCTACTTCCAGTCAGTGCTGTCTGGGTCAGTTGGTGCCTACTTCCAGTCAGTGCTGTGTGGGTCAGTTGGTGCCTACTTCCAGTCAGTGCTGTGTGGGTCAGTTGGTGCCTACTTCCAGTCAGTGCTGTGTGGGTCAGTTGGTGCCTACTTCCAGTCAGTGCTGTCTGGGTCAGTTGGTGCCTACTTCCAGTCAGTGCTGTCTGGGTCAGTTGGTGCCTACTTCCAGTCAGTGCTGTCTGGGTCAGTTGGTGTCTACTTCCAGTCAGTGCTGTGTGGGTCAGTTGGTGCCTACCTCCACTCATTACTGTCTGGGTCAGTTGGTGCCTACTTCCAGTCAGTGCTGTGTGGGTCAGTTGGTGCCTACCTCCACTCATTACTGTCTGGGTCAGTTGGTGCCTACTTCCAGTCAGTGCTGTGTGGGTCAGTTGGTGCCTACTTCCAGTCAGTGCTGTGTGGGTCAGTTGGTGCCTACTTCCAGTCAGTTCTGTGTGGGTCAGTTGGTGCCTACTTCCAGTCAGTGCTGTCTGGGTCAGTTGGTGCCTACTTCCAGTCAGTGCTGTGTGGGTCAGTTGGTGCCTACTTCCAGTCAGTGCTGTCTGGGTCAGTTGGTGCCTACTTTCAGTCAGTGCTG
>CM065746.1:3414328-3431828 GCA_033310375.1 Conus canariensis
ATGCAATGAATACACCGGCAAGTGACGATGAGGTCATGCAATGAATACACCGGCAAATGACGATGAGGCCATGGAAAGAATACACCGGCAAGTGACGATGAGGTCATGCAATGAATACACCGGCAAGTGACGATGAGGCCATGCAATGAATACACTGGCAAGTGACGATGAGGCCATGCAGTGAATACACTGGCAAGTGACGATGAGGTCATGCAATGAATACACTGGCAAGTGACGATGAGGTCATGCAGTGAATACACCGGCAAGTGACGATGAGGTCATGCAATGAATACACCGGCAAGTGACGATGAGGTCATGCAATGAATACACTGGCAAGTCACGATGAGGTCATGGAATGAATACACTGGCAAGTGACGATGAGGTCATGCAATGAATACACTGGCAAGTGACGATGAGGCCATGCAGTGAATACACTGGCAAGTGACGATGAGGTCATGCAATGAATACACTGGCAAGTGACGATGAGGTCATGCAATGAATAGAGTGGCAAGTGACGATGAGGTCATGCAATGAATACACTGACGATGAGGTCATGCAATGAATACAGTGGCAAGTGACGATGAGGTCATGCAATGAATACACTAGCAAGTGACGATGAGGTCATGCAATGAATACACTGGCAAGTGACGATGAGGTCATGCAATGAATACACTGGCAAGTGACGATGAGGTCATGCAGTGAATACACTGGCAAGTGACGATGAGGCCATGCAGTGAATACACTGACGATGAGGCCATGCAGTGAATACACTGGCAAGTGACGATGAGGTCATGCAATGAATACACTGGCAAGTGACGATGAGGCCATGCAGTGAATACACCGGCAAGTGACGATGAGGCCATGCAATGAATACACCGGCAAGTGACGATGAGGCCATGCAATGAATACACTGACAAGTGACGAAGAGGCCATGCAGTGAATACACTGGCAAGTGACGATGAGGTCATGCAGTGAATACACTAGCAAGTGACGATGAGGCCATGCAGTGAATACACTGGCAAGTGACGATGAGGCCATGCAGTGAATACACTGACGATGAGGTCATGCAATGAATACACCGGCAAGTGACGATGAGGCCATGCAATGAATACACTGGCAAGTGACGATGAGGTCATGCAATGAATACACTGGCAAGTGACGATGAGGTCATGCAATGAATACACTGGCAAGTGACGATGAGGTCATGTAATGAATACACTAGCAAGTGACGATGAGGCCATGCAATGAATACACTAGCAAGTGACGATGAGGTCATGCAATGAATACAGTGGCAAGTGACGATGAGGTCATGCAATGAATACACTAGCAAACAGCTAACCAATACTATACACCCTTTTCAAGTCAATAACAGTTCCACAGATCTTTAGGGGAAAAAATAGAAGAAACAACCGAAGGAAAATAAATGGATGTTTCACACACACACACACGCACACACACACACACACACACACACACACACACACACACACACACACACACACACACACACACACACACACAAGCGCGTGCGTGCAAGTACACACCCACAGAGATGGAGGGAGAGAGAGGGGGGAGGGAGGGAAGGAGAGAGAGAGAGAGAGAGAGAGAGAGAGAGAGAGAGTCAGACAGACAGACAGGCAGACAGACAGACACACACACAGAGGGAGTGAAAAGAAACAACTAAATGTCATTACATATGGCAGTGGAATAAGCATAAATCATGCCTTCTTCCATTCTTCGGGGGGGAAATGCATATGCATATTGAACAATTTAGAAAGAACATAAGCAATTTAGAAAGAAATGTACAAAGGTCAGATACAGCTAGTACATGATAAAGTCTGCCAGATACAGACACTCCACCAGTCAGTACACACAATGCATGTACACTCTGAACCCCGCCCCCGTCCCCATCTTAAAACTCCCATCTCCCCAACACTCGCTTCACCGTTCATCCACCCCCTCTACCCCCCCCCCCCTCTCCGCTTCTACCCCTGATTCCGAAGAAAAAAACAAACATATTCCTACCGTTCTGTACACACCTCCCCACTCGGTAAACAAGCACATGTTTTTCAATCAAGGGAACTATGATGGAACACTAAAAAGTAAAAAAGAAAATGAGAGAAAATCCATAGCAACATACAGTCATCATAATCATCAGATGCGAAGAGAGAGAGAGAGAGAGAGAGAGAGAGAGAGAGAGAGAGAGAGAGAGAGAGAGAGAGAGAGAGAGAGGCATCACAGCATGCAAATGAACTGTATGTAATTAAACAAATACAAACAAACAAAAAAAAAACAACCAAAAAAGCAACATCAAACCCTTAATTATTAGTATACAGTTTGCTGCAGTTTGGAATGAAAAAGGCGTTGACTACGGTATTCTTTGGGACAGTGAGCTGATAACTAAACGACACGGACTCATAATTCCTCATTTTACCAAACAAACACTTGTACAATCAAGAGCCGCTCAAGGGCTTTATGGCTGGTTGCCCGTCTTAAAACTAAGGACAAGTTGTTGAATTAGGACTCGCCATTTTACACGAGGCTTCATTTAGGAACACCTGTTCTGGGCTGAGGATCAGAACACTTACAAATATGCCCGCGTTCACTAACCAGTCACTGTTCATTACACCCAGAGGAGCAATGCCAGTACCTACTTTGTACATACATATCGCCTGACTGTGTTCAAGACACAGTTCATTACATCCAGATTAGCAATGCCAGTACCTACTTTGTACATACATATCGCCTGACTGTGTTCAAGACACAGTTCATTACAGCCAGAGGAGCAATGCCAGTACAGTACCTACTTTGTACATACATATCGCCTGACTGTGTTCCAGACACAGTTCATTACAGCCAGAGCAGCAATGCCAGTACCTACTTTGTACTTACTTATCGCCTGACTGTGTTCCAGAGTTCATTACACCCAGAGGAGCAATGCCAGTACCTACTTTGTACATGCATATCGCCTGACTGTTCCAGTCTTACATCAGGGGGAATAAAACCAAGTAATTTATGACCATCAGGCACAATGGACTGGATTCGTAAAGCACTGATTACACATCAGGAGGAAGGAAACCAAGTAATTTATGACCATTATACACAATGGACTGGACTGATAAAGCACTGATTACACAACACGTTATGACCATTAGACACAATAGACTGGATGTATAAAACACTGATTACACAACACGTTTGTGTCATCTGGCTCGCCCATTTAAAACATTCTTGAGAGTGGGACTCGATACTGTCGAGGTATAATCTACGACAGATTGACGTTTCACTTGATATGTTTGTTTGTTTGTTTGTATTTTTTTGTTACGAGAATGGATATTAGGAATGCGTATCCTGTAAGAAAACTTAAATACATTCTTGAGATCTTTGTTTGGACAAGCAAAGAGCACGATCTGTACAAGGTAAATGATTATGAATGATAATCCCTTACACCCTATGCTTTTAACTTTTTATAATTTTACTTCAGAAAAACAACAACAAACAGCAATAGAATCTATTGGCATGTTTTTCCCTTTGTGTCCTGTCATTTCACTCTTGTATTTCCTTTTATAAGCATCAAGAGCGACACACACGATTACGTTACGTCTATTAGACTAATCTGTTCTTGTTATCCTGCAGATTCATGTTCGAAAGTAGAGTTGTTTACAACCTAAATGTAGACACAATTCCCATGACAATGTCCCTGTGTCACCGATCGGCGGGTACTAAACTAGTATGTCCATGTGTTTAAGAGTAGTGAGGGTTTATGATAGAGAGCGTGTGCGCGTATGCGTGTGTGTGTGTGTGTGTGTGTGTGTGTGTGTGTGTGTGTGCGCGCTCGCGCGTATGTGAGGTTGGGGTTTAGTTAGCTAGAGTTAGGTTAAGGTCCTCAGGGTTAGGTAGTAAGGTTAGGCTAGGTAGGGGGGCAGGTGAAGTAGGACATACAGTATTTTTGCCTTCCAGTCTTCATTTATTGAGGGAGTGGTAGGAGGAAGTTGGTTTCGTTCCCGATTGTTACCCTTTTGTTACTTTGGTTCTACACCAGAGAAGGCGGGGCAGGATATCGGTTGTTGTTGTGTTGTCAAGTCTGTGAGTTGTTGTGGTAAATTGTCGTGTTGTTGCACGAGCAACAACTAGTCCGTTGGTCAGGCGTGTCAGCTCTGCGGAGGGATACACTGCTCTGACCAATCGTTGTTTTGTGTGGTGAGTAGAGTTCGCTTGATTCCGACCAGGGCAGAATGCGTTGGGGTAGCTTCACTTCGGTCCCTGGTGTTCGTCGGAGTGGACGTACTCCTTGTAGGTGCGGCGGCAGCGCCGGTAGTTTTGAAGAGTGACTTCGGGTCATAGTTAGTGCCAGGTCCTCGTCGGGTTTGGGTGCCCTTGGCCTGTGCTGAGTCGGTGTCGTCCTTGTTGCAGCCACTGTCAGCCAGTTGCAGAACTGGTGTGGTTGATCGTCTGTATGTCCAGGTTGGTGATCTGTTAGGTTCGTTGTGTTGTAGTTCGTTGTGTTGTCTTGTATTATGGCGAGTTGAACTGTAGTTGTCTCATGTTGCGATTAGTTGTATGGTGTTCGTTGCGTATACTGGTTGTCTAGTATGATGTTGTCTTGGTTCCGTGATTGAAATTTGTAGTCAGCCGGTTTGTGTTGTTACCTCTTTCCTGTATATTTTTGTAAGTAATGTACATAGTGGTTCCTGAGTTCGATTTCCTCAGGACAGTTTGGCTAGACAATGTGGGTTCAATATAATGACCGTTGATGGACAGTGATGTAGATATTGTTAGTGGTTAGTTCATGGTAATGTCAGTGGGTTCAATAAGAGGGTAGTACGAGGTTGCATTTGGTTGAGGATCATAATATGAGTCAGGTGCAGATGTGTCTGCGTGAATCATAGAGGGGTTTGATGATTGTGCTCAATCTCAATTGTAAATAGTAGGAGTTCGTTGAAATTGATTAACAATTCCGGAGTTGACCTGCACAGCATTGGAATCGGTTAACTGTGTAGTAGGGCTAAGGCCAGTTTGTGGTCGAGTGGTTTATACTGGAGTACGGTCGTGACTATTCAACTTATATTGGTGTCTTGTCACTTTCGTTACGAGTTAGGGTTCTCGACGCGGGTGTCGTGCGCGTGCAGACTGTATCTGTGGCGTACGCATTTGGCACAGGACAGTGAGTCCATATGGTTAGAAGTTTTGTAAGAAAGTGACAGTCGTCACACGTGCAGGGATGTATGTATTTGTGACAGAACGGGGTTGGAGAAAGATATCTTAGGTTGTGGGGAGGCAACCCAGTTATGAATTTTAGTAAGCAGAGAGAAGGGAAAGGTAAAGCTTTACCAAGTAGCCTATGTGCCTTGATGACTCGGGTAGTAGCAACATTACAGTAGTGGTCTACAGTTGTGTCAGCAGGTATCCTGCTCCGTCCTGAGGCTGGGGCCAGATCACCGCAGTCTACTGCCGCGTGCCGGCAGGTGAGCGGCGCTTTCCAGTGCCTGTTGTTTTCCCGGGAGAGGGAGACCACCCAGGCCGTCCGCCTTCTGTGGGGCAGCTCTCCTCCAGCTACCGGTGCTCTTCCGGGAGTTCTCCGGCACTGGTTCCTCGTCCCTGTTCAGGCGTCCTGTGAGAGGGCGCTGCACCAGGCCTTTTTCACCCTCAGTGTCCGACGGGGCCTTCAGAGGAGGCGTCCTTCGAGCCCCAGACTCGTCGAGAGGGTGTCTGGTGTGTGTGTGCGTTGGGGGTCGTGCCCATCGAGGGAGGAGTCAGACTGCGGGAAGCCACGGTCAGCGCCGGGGTGCAGAGTCTTCGGGGAGGGTGTCGGGCCGCGGAGGAGCCACGGACAGCGCCGGGGTGCAGAGTCCTCCGGGGAGGTGTCAGCCTGTGAGGGGCCCCGTACAGCGCCGAGGACTGGAGTTTTCCGGGCCGGGATGGGTTGTCCCATGTTTGTGATAGAAGGGGTGTAGCGTTAGGCAGTAGGGTTAGGGGTGTTAGCTACTGCCTCCTTTTAGGACGTAGTGGCCGGCACAGTGTAGGATACTTGTCGTTGCCTCCCTTAGGGACGCAGCGACCAGTTTGGTAGTGGTCCCGGGTTAAAAGGGAAGGGTGAGTCCTGGGGAGAGGTGTGGGTGGTAGCAGTAGTTAAGAGATTAGAGTCCCTTTGGTAAATCCTTGTCCCTAGTAGTTAGTCACCACGTGTGCGGGCTATCACTGTGTCCCCAGGTCACAGTGATATACTGTAACTGGTGTTTCAGGTTAGGTTAGGGTCTTCCAGGTCATTGTAGTAGAGTAGGGTGAGTCAGCGGGAATTAAGATACTTGTGTGCAGTTGTGGATGTGCGTGAGTGGTGGCGCCATGGAGTGTGTGTGAAATAAAGAAGCGTGCGTGATTGTAAAACTGTGTTAGTGTGCTGTGTTGTCTGACCTAGTGTGTGATAGGCGTGGGTAAGGGTGGTAGGGCCGTCCGGCTTAGCGACCGTGACACTTTGGTGGAGATGCGGGGTACTTAGGTGGTTCTGGGTAGGTAATAGGTAGCTAGAAGGGAGGTAGGGGGTGTTGTGTCCGGTGTGTACGTTGTGTGAAATGTAAGTGGGTGGTTGGTGGGAGCGTACCAGTACCCTGGGAGGTGGTACGTAGTGTCCCTGTTCACTTCAGGTAGGTTTCCATTGGCATTGGGCAGGGCACTTGTGTTGGTGTGAATGGGTTGGCGCTACCGAGTGAGTGAGGTATAAATGGTCAATAAACTTTGAGTGGTTGTTGGAAGTGTGAGTGATTACACCGTACAGTGTAGGTGAGGTGCCGGAGGGTACCAGGTGTCCTTTGTGTCCCTTACATGTGGTATACCCCAGTGAGTAGGTAGAGTGGTACCCAGCCCGTGACTGTGCACGCTGTGTGCTCGGATATCCTGTGGGGAATAAGGGCAGAGTAAGCCCAGGTGACTGTGTGTGGGAAGCACGAGGGTGCGCAGTGTTGTGGCATAGGGTATGCTGTGAGTGCACCTGGACTTGAGGGGTGCAAGTGCACTGTGATCGTGTGGGTGCGGCCTACCAGAGACAGTGAGGCCTGTGACTGTGGGTAACTGGTGCGCATGCACAGTGGACGGTGGACACACGGTGTCACGTGGTTCAGTTAGTGACCAGACTGTGCATTGGTGGTATTGTATGGGTTGGAGCCTATGTGGGTATATGTATGAGGTATACAAGTGTGGGTGGAGTTATGCTTGGTGCGTGACTCATTGAGGGTATTGTGTACTTGTGCTGAGTTGATTCAGGGGCTAGTGCGTAGTCAGGAACCTCCAGTTGCGCTCAGATCGCATACTGTCCGTTGCTAGCTCTGTGGTGGAAGGGGTACCCTATGTCTAAACACACCCGAGCCCATCCGCAGTACGACCCCGATAGTGCCATGGATCCACAGGCCCCTACGGCGGATACCAAACCTAAGGTTAGTGACCAGGGAGCGGGGGTGGATCAAGAACAGGGGCGGGGGTTTATGCAAAGTTTGCCAAGTTGGGAGCGGCGATGGGTTTAGCTGGGGGAGACCTCGCCAAGTTCGTCACAGACTCAGTACGTAATGAGGATGAGAAGACGGCGAGAGAAGTAGAATTGGAGCTCCGGATGGAGGAGAAAGTGAGGCAGAAGATGAAGGATGAAGAGGAGAAAGTGAGGCAGAAGATGAAGGATGAGAGGGAGCTAGAGATGAAGCAGAGGGAGCTAGATATGCAGCAGAGGAAGATAGAAGAGGAAAAAGCTGATAGGCAGAGGGAACTAGAGATGAAGCAGAAGAAGATTGAAGATGAGAAAGCAGCGAGACAGATGGAATTGAAACTGCAGAGGAAGAAGATGGAGGAAGAAACGGCGATAAGGGAAATAGAAGCTCAGACACGGCAAGCCAAGTTAGAGGCAAGGGAGCGAGAGATACTGATACAGGAGAGGCAGGCCTTAGATGAAGCAGCGCATAGGAAACGTTTGATTGAGGTGGAGGAAACGAAGCATGTCCACCTTGAGCCGTTGGGAGAGAACGACGACGTGGACGCTTTCATCGCCCAATTTGAGCGTGTAGCCCAGATGTGCAAGTGGAGCGAGACCTCATGGCCCACACGTCTGATGTCTCTGCTGAGAGGAAAGGCTAGAGAAGCGGTGATGCGGTTAAGTGCGGATGAGTTAGGCGACTATGATCAGATAAAGAGCGCCCTGTTAAGCCACTTTAGGCTAGATGCTGAGGCCTACCGAGAAAAGTTCAGGAGCATCAAGAAGGACGCTGCTGAGACTTTTGGCCAGATGCTGGGAAGGATGAAGCGGTGGTTTTCCCTCTGGTGTGCGGCAGCGGGCAAGGATGAGAGTGTGGCAGAGGATGTAAAGGATCTGCTTTTTCAAGAACAGTTTTACCAGCTGCTGTCCCCAGAGTTCACGATCGAGGTCCGGAAGACATGCCCGAAAACTGTTGAACAACTTGCAACGGAAGCTACTGTTTTAGCAGAGGCCAAAAGATTGGGGAGGAAGGCGAGGCAAGACCGAACAGTTAACCAGCCCAACCTGGGTAATAGACGTGAAACAGCAGGGAGCCAGCCCGCAGGGAGGTCCCAACAAAGTGATGGTGCACTACAGCAGCTGAACAGGAGATCAGAAGGGTCTAGATCGACCATAGTTTGTTTCAACTGCAAGAAGCCAGGCCACATCGCTAGGAAATGCCCTGAGCCCCATTCTGTTGGAGCTGTTCATTGTTGTGACCAGCCCCAAGCTCGAGTAGTCCCTACGTTGTGTCGCCCATGCGCTGAGCAGCGGTACGAGCCTGCGTGCATCGTCGAAGTTAACGGGTCTCCGGCCAATGGATTACGGGACACTGGTGCCGGACACACCGTAGTGGCTAAGTGGTTAGTACCGGCAGATGCGTACACAGGAGAGACAGTGCCAGTAGTGTTGGCCGAGTCCAGATGTAGGTCTGTGTTACCTGTGGCGGTAATAGAGTTGAAGTCACCATTCATCGCAGGGAAGTTGGAGGTTTTGGTCATGAATAGCCCTGTGCAGGAAGTCCTGATCGGAAACTTCGCAAAGAGAGTAGGGGATCCCGGTTGGACATGTGTGCCTGTATACGCAGACTCGGCGTTGGTAGGGGCAGTGCAGACACGCGCGCAGAGAGCCAGGGAGCAACAAGAACCTGTACCACTGCCCGTCGAGGAATGCATTCTGAACACCTCTACCCAGCAGTTAATTCAGATGCAGGACCAGGATGAAACCCTGAGGAAGGCTCGGAGTGCGTGTGAAGCAGGGACGCACTTCCACACCAAGTTTGGACGAGTCGAGTACGCTCGGAAGTCTGGTGTACTGGTCAGGCGGTTTGAGGGTCCCAAGGACGTAGCGAGTCAGATCTGCGTCCCAGCTGAACTACGGACCACGGTGATGAAGCTAGGCCACGACGTACCCATGTCTGGTCACTTAGGTACCACCCGAACCAAGGAGCGAGTTGGTCGCCATTTCTATTGGCCAGGCATGCATGCTGACATTCGTCGGTACTGCCAGTCATGCTTCCAGTGTCAGCGTACTGTGGACAAGGGAAGAGTCTCAAGAGTTCCCCTCGTGAGGATGCCACTGATGCGTGAGCCGTTCGAGCGGGTTGGGATGGACATCATTGGTCCCATCGTTCCAGCATCCCAGAATGGGTACAGATACGTGTTGGTGACGGTCGACTTTGCGACAAGATATCCGGAAGCAGTCCCTCTTCGCCAGATCACGAGTGAGTCGGTGGCAGAGGCAGCGTTCAACATGTGGACACGAACGGGAGTCCCTGGGTCGGTACTGACTGACAGAGGAACCCAGTTTACTGGTCAGATCATGCAGGAGGTCTACCGACTATTAGCCATTCGGGGTCTGACTACCACACCATACCATGCGCAGTGCAATGGATTGGTGGAACGCTTCAACGGTACTCTGAAGCGGATGCTGCGCAGACTATGTCAGGAGAAACCAGGTGATTGGGATCGGTGGATACCAGCACTGCTGTTTGCGTACCGAGAGGTCCCACAAGAGAGTACCGGTTTTTCGCCTTTTGAGCTGCTATATGGACGCCAGGTGCGCGGGCCGATGCAGATATTGAGAGATCTGTGGTTACAACCGGAAAGGCAAGAGCTCCGTACAGCGGCAGAATACGTCGTCAACTTGAGGAACAAGATAGCTGAGTCATGCGAGCTGGCAAGGGAGAACTTGGCAAGGGCAGCGTATAGGTACAAGCGACATTTTGACTTGAGGGCGAAACCCAGGAAGATAGCTGTGGGGTCCAGAGTACTAGTACTTCGGCCGACCAAGCAGAACAAATTGGAACTGGCATGGAGGGGTCCCTATACAGTACTAGAAAGAGTGGGTGAAGCAGATTACCGCATAGCAGTAGGGGGAAAGACGAAGATTTTCCACGCAAACCTACTAAAGTCGTTCATCGAGCGCGCTGCAGATCCAACAGCCTCGGTAGCTGCGGTTGTTGTGCCGGAGGAGCCTGAAGAGGAAACAGTAACTCCCTTGATGAGCAAGGACATTCCTACCATTCCCTTGGAGGCCACAGAAGGCCCTAAAGATGTGGTAGTACTTACTGAAGACCAGCACTTTACTAGGAAGTTGCACGAGTTAGTGGCCGAATTCAAGGAAGTACTGACAGATGTGCCCTCATGCACAAACCTAGAAACGTGCACCATCAAGTTGACGTCAGACATCCCTATCAGGTCGAAGCCATACCCAGTGCCTTTTGCGCAACGAGAGACGGTTAGGGAGGAGGTTAAAGCCATGATCAGGATGGGTGCGATTGAGCCATCGACGTCGCCATACTGCTCGCCCATCGTACTAGTTAAGAAGAAGGATGGGAAGATCAGGTTTTGCGTGGATTTCAGGAGGTTGAATCGCATCGTACAGTTCGATGCTGAACCCATGCCGGATATCGAATACCTGTTCGCCAAGCTTGGAGAGAAGAAGGTGTTCAGCAAGATCGACCTCGCTAAGGGGTATTGGCAGATCCCGATGAGTAGAGAGGACCGCGCGAAGACTGTTTTTGCTACACCGGAAGGACAATTCCAGTGGAAGGTTATGCCATTTGGACTGTGTACCTCAGGGGCAGTGTTCACGCGCATGATGAGAAAGCTATTGCAGCCACTTGAGAGCCCGGATGTCGATAATTTCATTGATGATATCCTGGTGGCCACAGTTGATCAGGACAGCCATATAAAGGTTCTCAGGCGTGTGTTCCAGAGACTCAAGGAATGTTCTTTGTCAGCCCGGCCTTCAAAGTGTGAGCTGGGAGGAAGGGAAATCACCTACTTAGGGCACAGGATAGGTGCAGGGAAAATATGGCCTGAGCAGGATAAAATGACCCGCATTATGGATGCGCCTAGGCCTGAGACCAAACGGCAGGTGCGGGGATTCCTAGGACTAGTGGGGTACTACAGGAAATTTGTGCCCCGGTTTGCTGACATTGCTAAGCCCCTTACTGATCTCACTAAGGGAACAACCAGGCAGGTGAAATGGGACGACGAGTGCGGACGTGCGTTCCAAGCTTTGAAGCAGCATTTCTGCCAACCTCCCGTCTGTAACCTGCCGGTGCCCGGGTTGACATTTGTGCTCCAGACTGATGCATCAGAAATGGGAGTGGGAGCTATACTGTGTCAGCAGTACCCTGAAGAGATGCGCCCTGTAGCATGTGCCAGTAGAAAATTAAGCCCTGCAGAGCAGAATTACCCTATAGTAGAGAAGGAGTGTCTGGCAGTGGTGTGGGGAATACAAAAGTTCCAGGTGTATTTGTATGGGACTCCCTTTATTGTCCAGACAGATCATTCCCCACTCCAATACTTAGAAAAGATGAAGTCTGTTAGTGGGAGAATCACAAGGTGGGCACTGCAGCTGCAGCCATACCAGTTTACGGTGCAGGCAGTGTCTGGAAAGGACAATGTGGCGGCAGACTTCTTGAGTCGCTTGCCGTAGAGAGAGAGAGAGAGAGAGAGAGAGAGAGAGAGAGAGAGTGGGGGAGAGAAAGAGAGAGAGAGAGAACCTTAAGTTCCATTTACGTGAGTCATGAGAGGTTGACATTATTGAAGCTATGCATGTGTCATGGGAAGAGAATGACGTAGCAAGTGTTACTGAGGGTGTGGTGTTTGTAGCACGTGTCGCACAGCGGTCGTGCATAGTCAGAACACCCTCAGTTATGAAATTTATATGTAGTGCGTAGTGTAACGGCTGCCCATAAGTGCCTGCGTTAAGGTCGTGTGAGGCAGAGTTAGTCCAGGTTGATTAATGTAACCTGTGGTTGTTGATGTATTTAAAGGTTGATGTTGTTGGGATGGAAGTTTTGGAGTGCATCAAAAGTAACAGTAGGACAGAATGAGTGATAGAGAATTGGATTGTTATAGGTAGGGTGTGGCCAAAACGCCGATCGAGTGAAAAGTTGTTGTTGGTTTTAACCTGTAGTTAAAACTTAGGCAGGGGGTGTGTCACCGATCGGCGGGTACTAAACTAGTATGTCCATGTGTTTAAGAGTAGTGAGGGTTTATGATAGAGAGCGTGTGCGCGTATGCGTGTGTGTGTGTGTGTGTGTGTGTGTGTGTGTGTGCGCGCTCGCGCGTATGTGAGGTTGGGGTTTAGTTAGCTAGAGTTAGGTTAAGGTCCTCAGGGTTAGGTAGTAAGGTTAGGCTAGGTAGGGGGGCAGGTGAAGTAGGACATACAGTATTTTTGCCTTCCAGTCTTCATTTATTGAGGGAGTGGTAGGAGGAAGTTGGTTTCGTTCCCGATTGTTACCCTTTTGTTACTTTGGTTCTACACCAGAGAAGGCGGGGCAGGATATCGGTTGTTGTTGTGTTGTCAAGTCTGTGAGTTGTTGTGGTAAATTGTCGTGTTGTTGCACGAGCAACAACTAGTCCGTTGGTCAGGCGTGTCAGCTCTGCGGAGGGATACACTGCTCTGACCAATCGTTGTTTTGTGTGGTGAGTAGAGTTCGCTTGATTCCGACCAGGGCAGAATGCGTTGGGGTAGCTTCACTTCGGTCCCTGGTGTTCGTCGGAGTGGACGTACTCCTTGTAGGTGCGGCGGCAGCGCCGGTAGTTTTGAAGAGTGACTTCGGGTCATAGTTAGTGCCAGGTCCTCGTCGGGTTTGGGTGCCCTTGGCCTGTGCTGAGTCGGTGTCGTCCTTGTTGCAGCCACTGTCAGCCAGTTGCAGAACTGGTGTGGTTGATCGTCTGTATGTCCAGGTTGGTGATCTGTTAGGTTCGTTGTGTTGTAGTTCGTTGTGTTGTCTTGTATTATGGCGAGTTGAACTGTAGTTGTCTCATGTTGCGATTAGTTGTATGGTGTTCGTTGCGTATACTGGTTGTCTAGTATGATGTTGTCTTGGTTCCGTGATTGAAATTTGTAGTCAGCCGGTTTGTGTTGTTACCTCTTTCCTGTATATTTTTGTAAGTAATGTACATAGTGGTTCCTGAGTTCGATTTCCTCAGGACAGTTTGGCTAGACAATGTGGGTTCAATATAATGACCGTTGATGGACAGTGATGTAGATATTGTTAGTGGTTAGTTCATGGTAATGTCAGTGGGTTCAATAAGAGGGTAGTACGAGGTTGCATTTGGTTGAGGATCATAATATGAGTCAGGTGCAGATGTGTCTGCGTGAATCATAGAGGGGTTTGATGATTGTGCTCAATCTCAATTGTAAATAGTAGGAGTTCGTTGAAATTGATTAACAATTCCGGAGTTGACCTGCACAGCATTGGAATCGGTTAACTGTGTAGTAGGGCTAAGGCCAGTTTGTGGTCGAGTGGTTTATACTGGAGTACGGTCGTGACTATTCAACTTATATTGGTGTCTTGTCACTTTCGTTACGAGTTAGGGTTCTCGACGCGGGTGTCGTGCGCGTGCAGACTGTATCTGTGGCGTACGCATTTGGCACAGGACAGTGAGTCCATATGGTTAGAAGTTTTGTAAGAAAGTGACAGTCGTCACACGTGCAGGGATGTATGTATTTGTGACAGAACGGGGTTGGAGAAAGATATCTTAGGTTGTGGGGAGGCAACCCAGTTATGAATTTTAGTAAGCAGAGAGAAGGGAAAGGTAAAGCTTTACCAAGTAGCCTATGTGCCTTGATGACTCGGGTAGTAGCAACATTACAGTAGTGGTCTACAGTTGTGTCAGCAGGTATCCTGCTCCGTCCTGAGGCTGGGGCCAGATCACCGCAGTCTACTGCCGCGTGCCGGCAGGTGAGCGGCGCTTTCCAGTGCCTGTTGTTTTCCCGGGAGAGGGAGACCACCCAGGCCGTCCGCCTTCTGTGGGGCAGCTCTCCTCCAGCTACCGGTGCTCTTCCGGGAGTTCTCCGGCACTGGTTCCTCGTCCCTGTTCAGGCGTCCTGTGAGAGGGCGCTGCACCAGGCCTTTTTCACCCTCAGTGTCCGACGGGGCCTTCAGAGGAGGCGTCCTTCGAGCCCCAGACTCGTCGAGAGGGTGTCTGGTGTGTGTGTGCGTTGGGGGTCGTGCCCATCGAGGGAGGAGTCAGACTGCGGGAAGCCACGGTCAGCGCCGGGGTGCAGAGTCTTCGGGGAGGGTGTCGGGCCGCGGAGGAGCCACGGACAGCGCCGGGGTGCAGAGTCCTCCGGGGAGGTGTCAGCCTGTGAGGGGCCCCGTACAGCGCCGAGGACTGGAGTTTTCCGGGCCGGGATGGGTTGTCCCATGTTTGTGATAGAAGGGGTGTAGCGTTAGGCAGTAGGGTTAGGGGTGTTAGCTACTGCCTCCTTTTAGGACGTAGTGGCCGGCACAGTGTAGGATACTTGTCGTTGCCTCCCTTAGGGACGCAGCGACCAGTTTGGTAGTGGTCCCGGGTTAAAAGGGAAGGGTGAGTCCTGGGGAGAGGTGTGGGTGGTAGCAGTAGTTAAGAGATTAGAGTCCCTTTGGTAAATCCTTGTCCCTAGTAGTTAGTCACCACGTGTGCGGGCTGTCGCTGTGTCCCCAGGTCACAGTGATATACTGTAACTGGTGTTTCAGGTTAGGTTAGGGTCTTCCAGGTCATTGTAGTAGAGTAGGGTGAGTCAGCGGGAATTAAGATACTTGTGTGCAGTTGTGGATGTGCGTGAGTGGTGGCGCCATGGAGTGTGTGTGAAATAAAGAAGCGTGCGTGATTGTAAAACTGTGTTAGTGTGCTGTGTTGTCTGACCTAGTGTGTGATAGGCGTGGGTAAGGGTGGTAGGGCCGTCCGGCTTAGCGACCGTGACACCCTGCATGCGTTGGACTATTCATTTTGTTGTTCCAGTTTTGACTGTCAGACTGGAACAGAATGCCCGCAATACATGCCCCCCCCCCCCCCCCACCCTTTGGCTTTCCCCAGGAAGCCTGCCATAGCCTTGCCTGAAAACGTTTTTCGCAATTTTGCTCAAGTGCCATGATTTACACTGCTTTATTGTCTCAGAGGCTAACTGCTTGTACTGCTGAGAAAGTTGCTAGCAGCAGCTTGGCTGTGTAGACTGTGGAACATCACTGCGCTTGCGTAAAGCCTCTGGCAGCGTCTTCAGTGAGGCCCGAACCGCATAATTGTTAAAGCAAGGAAGCGGAAGCGGATATAATCACTGGGTTTCTACTCCATGATGATTGATTCGTCAATACCGTGGTCAATGTTTATAAATGGCTACAAATGAATGGTTGTAAGCATGCAGAAATATTATCATTTGCACTTTAGAAGTGACTGTATTGACCGAGAGAACAAGAAGGGGATATTGAAGAAAAAAAAACAGAGAGAGAGAGAGAGAGAGAGAGAGAGAGAGAGAGAGAGAGATGCAAGGAAAATGATGAGCAGTCTTTTCATACGATTATGCCCCTTGCATTGTGAGCTTGACACAGTCTCTCTCTCTCTTCATTTAGTTTCACTTTCATTTACTTTGTCGCTGTTGCTAAAATGAAGTGACCATATTCTGTCAGCATATTTGTTAGCATTTGATACATTTAACACCACCCACAGTCCTTTATCAGTCTCTAGAAGCGGCAAAACTGCACACGACTCCTGTAACACCTTCGATACATTTAACAACCCACACGTCCTTTATCAGTCTCTAGAAGCGGCAAAACTGCACACGACTCCTGTAACACCTTCGATACATTTAACAACCCACACTGTCCTTTATCAGTCTCTAGAAGCGGCAAAACTGCACAAGACTCATGTAACACCGCAAGGAATTCGTGCTCATCAGAAAGTGATCTTCAACGACACTGAAGGGTCACCATATTGTTTTCGCTGTCAAACGGCAAAACGTACCAATGACAAATGGCTAGAGACATCATTGCAGGCAGCTTTTGCTCTGATACACATGACCGCTTTCACTACGGAACACATGGGTGGGTTCTTTCTAGCTACACGTGGCTTGTACCACAGTCACCTGGTTTTTGCAAGAGACTTCTGAAGAAGACGGGAATTTAAACCCGCTCCTTCCACGGTCATTTAACGGAATGCAGCCTCTAAGGTAAATGTTTATGAAAGCTTTTCTGAACCGCCGAGCAATCAAGCAATAAAACAGACAACTCAAACCACTGTTAGAGACGTAGAGAACGCGAATCACAGCCCACGTCTTGATAAAGGCGGTGACATTTTGTTTAAATGACGTCATAGTCAGATGAACGAAGATGTTGTCGGCTATGATCGGGGGAAGGAGGCAACACGTCACGAACACAAGAACGTAGGCGATATTGATGTTATGCTTCCTGTCAGCGAATTCAGCAGCAGAACGTAGAGTTTGACGTAAGTCTCTCTTTTGTTTCGTCACAACGGTCATCAAAACGACATTTAACACAATGATGACAACAAGAAGAAATGACGTCAAATACACCAACACCAGTTCATAATCGCGACGAAATGACTGCAAGAGTGTTCCCTGGAAGTCGTCCCGAACTCTGGAAGGCTGAGACAATGCCAGCGATACTTCTTTTACTGCCTGTGGGAAGTGGATGACGAAACAGGTCGAGATGACGACAACTACCACACACCGTGTGCGACTCACAGTGATGACGACTTTGGCTTGTATGGGGCGTGCAACAACAAAACATCTTTCCGCTGCCAGAACTGTTATAATCATCAGACTGTAAGTCATCAGAAAATAAGCAATGAATCTTTCTACAGCTTTTATTACCGGTTTGGTGTTGATTTCGATGTCTGATGAATCATTTCCAAAGAATGTGGTATATGTTTCATAACCTCCTGTTGCTCTTGAAAGATTTGAAGTAGTGTCGTCAGTTCGATATTTCACAGACTCGTTACAAAATACCACGCCATGGCGAGTCAACTTAGAGTCAACGTCAAGTCCCAGCAATGTCTTCAAAATGACATCTGACTCATTTTCTGTGAGTGGAGTCTGCGATTGGTTTAAACCTGTGCAGTTTACAGGCATCTCCCACTTGTTCAATGCCGAGTTCAAATCCTGCAACAGATTGATGTCAGAAAGAACCATTCCTTGAGCTGTCAGATATGACGTGATTGCAGGAAAAATATCGGAGTAAACCGACTGGAACAAAATGGCGAGGTC
>CM065746.1:3436828-3444328 GCA_033310375.1 Conus canariensis
CTTTTTCAGCAAATCTCTCAGTGTTGTTGTGTTGTGTCAGCCGTGTGGGGTGCAAATTTTGCTACATGGTTCACCATTACTAGATACCATAGCAACTCTGAGACTTTGTTGGTTTGGGGAAGTTGGAAATTGCTTGGACTTTTTCTGGATCCAACTTTATTCCTCCCTTTGAAATAATGTGCCCAAGGAACTTTACTGAGTCGGCTGAAAAGTCGCATTTTTCATTGAGGGTGAAACCAGCTTTTTTCAATCCTCTGCAGGACCATTCTTAGTCGGCTGTCATGTTGTTGCTTATCCCTGCCTGTGACTAGGATATCGTCAGTATCACAGTTAACGCCAGGTATCCCCTCCAGGATGCAAGTCATCTCTCGGTGGAATACGTCCGGACCTGAGCTGATCCCAAATGGTAGACATTTATAGCAGTATCTACTTAATAGAGTGATGAAGGTGGCCAATTCCTGACTGACTTCATCGAGTGGTATGATGAAATCCACTATTACAGCCCATCCTTGTGGAGACCAGTGATGAAAGTGGTCAGTTCCTGACTGACTTCAGCAAGTGACATCTGGTGAAATCCACTATTACAGTCCAGCTTTGTGGAAACCAGTGACGAAGGTGGTCAATTCCTGACTGACTTCATCGAGTGGTATCTGATGAAATCCACTATTACAGTCCAGCTGTGAAGGCCGTGGCGCCATCCAGTTGAGCTAGCAGTTGATCTGTGGTGGGAAGCGGAAAACTCTCCCGATGCACACTTTCAATCAGCTTGGTGAGGTCGATGCATAATCGAAGTTTTCCGTTGGGCTTTGGCACCGCCACGATGGGTGCACACCAGTCTGTTGGTGTCTTCACTTGACGAATATGTCCGGCTCTTCTAGCTTGTTCAGCTCCTCCCTCGTGTTCCTTTCATTGGGAGTGGGAGTCCTCTGGGTGTTGTCAGGGCAAACAGGCGAGCACTTTCTTGTAGTCTCATAGTGTAGACTCTGTTCATCTTCCCTAGACCTGTGAACAGCCCTGGGAACTCTTGTCTGTAGCGATGATCTTCATCTTTGACAGCACTGACTCTCTCTATCAGGTTCAGTGCCTCGATGTGAACAGCTCTGGGAACTCTTGTCTGTAGCGATGATCTTCATCTTTGACAGCACTGACTCTCTCTATCAGGTTCAGTGCCTCGATGTGAACAGCTCTGGGAACTCTTGTCTGTAGCGATGATCTTCATCTTTGACAGCACTGACTCTCTCTATCAGGTTCAGTGCCTCGATGTGAACAGCCCTGGGAACTCTTGTCTGTAGCGATGATCTTCATCTTTGACAGCACTGACTCTCTCTATCAGGTTCAGTGCCTCGATGTGAACAGCTCTGGGAACTCTTGTCTGTAGCGATGATCTTCATCTTTGACAGCACTGACTCTCTCTATCAGGTTCAGTGCTTCAATGGCTGGTCTTCCAAGCAATGACTCTTTTAGATCTGCGACGACATACAAGTCTTGGTCTGAGTTAGTTTCACTCACTGTCAATGTTGCATGAAGTCTGCCGACAACATTTATTTTACTTTGACCAGTTCCAAATAGCTTCGTGTCAATCTCTCCGATCAGTGGTGAATTTTTGATGAATAATCTTCTGGGTACTCCAGTCACGTCTGCACCTGTATCAATTCTAAAATCTATGGATCGACTGCGTACTACTCACTGCGTACGTAGTAGTCACTGCGGACGGTAGTAGTAACTGCGTACAGTAGCAGTCACTGCGTACAGTGGAAGTCACTGCGTACAGTGGTAGTCACTGCGTGCATACAGTAGTAGTCACTGCGTACAGTGGTAGTCACTGCGTACAGTAGTAGTCACTGCGTACAGTAGTAGTCACTGCGTACAGTGGTAGTCACTGCGTACAGTAGTAGTCACTGCGTACAGTGGTAGTCACTGCGTACAGTGGCAGTAGTCACTGCGTACAGTGGTAGTCACTGCGTACAGTGGCAGTCACTGAGTCACTGCGTACAGTGGTAGTCACTGCGTACAGTGGTAGTCACTGCGTACAGTGGAAGTATTCACTGCGTACAGTGGTAGTCACTGCGTACAGTGGTAGTCACTGTGTACAGTGGCAGTCACTGCGTACAGTAGTAGTCACTGCGTAGAGTAGTAGTCACTGCGTACAGTAGTAGTCACTGCGTAGAGTGAAGTCACTGCGTAGAGTGGCAGTCACTGCGTACAGTAGTAGTCCCTGCGTACAGTGGTAGTCACTGCATACAGTGGTAGTCACTGCGTACAGTGGTAGTCACTGCGTACAGTAGTAGTCACTGCGTACAGTAGTAGTCACTGCGTACAGTGGCAGTCACTGTGCACAGTAGCAGTCACTGCGTACAGTGGTAGTCACTGCGTACAGTAGTAGTCACTGCGTACAGTGGCAGTCACTGCGTACAGTGGCAGTCACTGTGTACAGTCGTAGTCACTGCGTACAGTAGTAGTCACTGCGTACAGTGAAGTCACTGCGTAGAGTAGTAGTCACTGCGTACAGTAGTAGTCACTGCGTACAGTAGTAGTCACTGCATACAGTAGTAGTCACTGCGTACAGTGGTAGTCCCTGCGTACAGTGGCAGTCACTGCGTACAGTAGTAGTCACTGCATACAGTAGTAGTCACTGCGTACAGTGGTAGTCACTGCGTATAGTGGTAGTCACTGCGTACAGTAGTAGTCACTGTGTACAGTAGTAGTCACTGCGTACAGCAGTAGTCACTGCGTACAGTAGTAGTCACTGCGTACAGTGGTAGTCACTGCGTACAGTGGTAGTCAATTGAATGTCAGCACAGCAGTTTATTGCAGCACACTGTGATGACCCTTCAGTAGCTGAACCCAGTATGTTGTCATCTTCTTCCAGGTGTCCATCGTCATTCTTGGTTCTACACGTTGCTGCATAGTGGTCTGTTATGTTGTCATCTTCCAGGTGTCCAACGTCAGTTGTTTTTTTTACCAACAGTGGTGTGGGGATTTCAAAGAACGACTTGCTCTTCAAGAAGATTGTGCCAGACATTCTTTTACTAACAATGGTGTGGAGATTTTAAAGAACGAATTGCTCTTCAAGAAGATTGTGCCAGACTTTCTTTTACTAACAGTGGTGTGGGGATTTCAAAGCACGAATTGCTCTTCAAGAAGATTGTGCCAGATATTGTTTTGCTAACAGTGGTATGGGGATTTCAAAGAACGAATTGCTCTTCAAGAAGATTGTGCCAGACGCTTTTTACTAGCAGCGTTGTGGGGATTTCAAAGAACTTCTTTCGATACTGTCCTACCGAGTAACAACAAAAGAACAAAAATGTCAAATCTAGCACTCCATGTTAAATCATGTATTGATGATCTTACCCAAACCATACTGAATCATTAATAGAAAAAACAAACAAACAAACAAACAAACAAAAACGGAATCTGGAACTGAAGGACCCGTTTAAAACATGCATTTAATATTTTCGTGGGAGGAACATAGCAATTTTTACAGCCGAAGGTACAGCAGTCTTACTGGCTTTACATTATTACATATGGTTGCCTGGTGGCATATGTCAAAGTCCCTTCTCCGTCAATTAAAAATCGATACTTGGAGCTTTGTGATCATTAAAATTGCAGACAAACTCAGCTATACCAATTGAAACAATTCATTGAATTCCTACACTCATTTTAAGTGTGATTGAAATACGTTTTGGCAGCATCCCGTCCCGTCTGTTGTATAGTTATAAAGCATAATAGAGAAAGCGGCTAAACAGGAGCCAACGTACTGTTTAGGATCAGTGTGCATAGAGTTCTCGCCATCCTTATAAGAACAGTAGAGTTTGACAGAATCGTCTGTTTCGAAACAGTTCCAAAATTGTCCAACGCGATTAAATCATTACAATGAGAAGTTCAGATTTAGCACACTAAAGAAACAACAACAACAAATACTCACCATAACGTATGGGTAGATATACGAGCGCTTTAAAACACATGACACAAAGCATTATCTGTTGGTATTTGTGGACGCCAAATAAAACCTGATCACACTTTTTTTTTTCAATCGCGGTGAAGGACTATTCAAATGCTCGCAACTCACATCGTACAAACCTCTTTTATGTCACTGACGCAAATGTGTAATTTTTTTTTTTTAAGTCGCACAGTCCTATCGGCAACCATTTACATTATTCTGTATTTGATATTGCCTCGGTACCATATTAGAATTCATTGTTGTGTGTTGTGTTATAAGTCGTAGCTTTCACCAAAAAGATACGAGTTGATGTTTCACATAGTAAATAAATCAAAGCACATAAGCACGAGCCGAGTACGTGAACCTTTGCACTTGACGTGCAGTTATATCATGCTTCTGCGCTCCTCACCTTTCCCACCTGCTCCCCCTGGCACCGGCATCTGATATCACACTCAAGGGGAAGACATGAAAGGAAAGACGACAACACACACACACACGCACGCACGCATGGATACACACACACACACACACACACAGAGGCAGGCAGCCAGACTGTCACACACACACACACACACAACACACACACACATACACACACACAAACGCGCGGGCATGCGCGTACGCGCACGCACACACACTCACACGCACGCACAGACAAACACAGACACACACACAGACACACACAAGATGGCGGCTATGGTACAGAGCTAAACAACACGCCTGCTGATTTTTTTTGCCAAAGTTCCGGAAAATGACCAGGTTCTCCAAAACAAAACCCTGGACGCGGAGTCCTTCAGCGTTGTCTACTCTGATTTTGGACACCGGCGATCAAGGAAAAAACAGATCAGCCAAGAACATGTGAGAACGAAAACCGAGAGCTGAGGACCGCTTCGTTACCCTGGACCAAACAACCTGTGGAACGCTTGGATCTGCCAGTCACAGGCCTGCTAACCGGTCTAGCGAGAGCTCTGTTAAGTACTGTTTCTGACATGGAAACAGTAATAGAAACGTTATGCAATCGAATTTGCAACTTAGAGAAAACTATACAAAATCAAAACGAAAAAATTGATCTGATCGTAAAGAATAACAAAATGACGACAGTGGTCAGCATAACCACTCAGACTGCCGAACAGCCAAGTTATAAATCATATGCTGAAGCAGTCAGCTCGGGGCCAGTACCATCGCCTGCGGAGCAGCAGAAGAGTGGCCCTCAGCAAAAAAGACCAACAAATAAGCCCAAAGTCGAAGGAAACTTCCATAGAATGACAAATAGAACACAGCAAAAACAACGAAGTGACGCAAAAAAATATTACGTCAAGGCGACAGCCAAACGTCAGGATTCTGCTTCGAAAGGAAAGAAGAATGAAGAAAAATTTGAGTCTGGTCTACCAAGTCTGCTTTTCATACACGATTCAGTGACAAGCAAAGTCAATGATAAGAGACTTGGAGATTCCTTTGGATTTCAAGCAGAATCCTGGAAATCATTCAAAATCAAGGATATACAACAAACATTTGAATCAGCATATCAAAAACACGATGCGCGACAGATTCACTGCGGAGTAAATGATTTGAAGTCAGCATCTCCCATGGACTGCAGTAAAGATCTGGTGCAGTGTATCAGACGTATTAAGAAAGGAAATCCTGGTCTGAAAATAATCGTCAGCAAAATAGCTGCAGTCACAGATACTCAGCTGACCATCATGAGAGATCTCTTCAACGCCCTCCTGACATCAGAGCTGAGCGAAGACGAGGACATCAGCCTGATCATCCATAACAACCTGCGCGCGAGCTCCTGGCATCTCCGTGACGGCCTCCACCCCACCAACAGTGGTGCCAGCGTCCTGGCCAGGAATATCGGGCGTCACGTGAGAGACCTGCTGTGGAGCCGACCCAGGAAGACCCGACGATCACGGTACCAGCCATCCTGGTACTACCAGCCCTACCCAGATCCCCTGCTCTACAGCCTGGACCCCTGGAGCAACAGGTTCAGCGTGCTGGGGGACTGGTGAAAGTGGAACTTTGCAAAATACCAGCACCACTTGTGACTAGAGTGCAACTCACGTTAATATTTAAATTGCAGTATAAAAAATGAACATTCATTTTCCATTGGCACAGTCATTCATTAATATATAATTGTTATTTACTTTATCTGAATACCGTTTGCATTAACTTAAAAGTGCCCATTTTATCTGTTGATAAGTGAAAATTTCCATGTTAAAAGACGGTTCTTTTAAGGTATTTCAGTGGAACTGTCGATCTATTATAACCCCCCCTTGACCAACAAGCACAAAAACTTGCAGAAGAAAACTACAATGTAGTGCCCTTACAATCCCTAAACGCACATAGAAACAAATTACCTAAACTCACTGGCTATTACTTCCCCCCAGTTGTTCAACAGGGGAACACTAATGATAAAATCAACGTAGCCATACACGTTAAGGAAAGAGAGAACTACACCTCCTGTGCAAGTCCTGTTCCATCAAACACACCTGATGCCTATTCCTGCGCAGTCAAGGTTCAGGTAAACACCAACATCATATTAACTGTTGTGTCAGTCTATCTACCACGGGGACCTAACGAGTTTAATTCTGAATGGTTACGATCATTACATATAAGACCAGATGAAAACAATAGATATCATATAACTGGAGATTTTAATGCTCATTCCCCGTTTTGGGAAAAGGATTGTCAGTTTATTACTAGCAACCGTTTTATTGAAAATCTAGTCGACTCGTCCTTACATCTTTTAAATGACGGGAGAATATCACGTATTCCTGACAACCCTAAACACAAGCCAAGTGCAATAGATCTAACTTTAATACCTCCAGATCTAGCGCCACTTTGTGATTGGCAAACCCTTGATGACACATTCAATAGTGATCATATTGCTATCATCACTACCTTTGAAACTTCAAGGTCTGAACCAACAGATTTAACAAAGGAAAAAGTCCCAAAATATAATTATAAATTAGCTAACTGGGGTAAATTCACGGAATTACTAAAAACATTCTATGTCGACACAAAAGAACTTGATATTCAATCTATTGACGACCTATACGATAAGTTTTAGAATGCTATGCTTTCTGCTACGAATCAGTCAATACCTAGGATAAAACCTGCCAAATCAAGTTTAAAAAAGCACGCAGGTAATGCCTGGTGGAATGAGACATGTGAAAAAGGGAAAAAGGAGAAAAACATCAAACTGAGAGAATATTTACGAAGCAAAGGAGAAGAGCGCGCTAAAAAGCTTCTTGAGAAAAAAGAGCAACAAATCATTTTAATCACATCACAGCACAAGCGAAACAGCAATATTGGTATAACTTTTGTAAGAATGAAATATCAAATCCTAAAGATTTCCAAAAAGTGTGGGAAAAATTAAGAACGATGAAAAATGGAGTAAACTTGCCAAAATGTCCTGTCAAGCTTCCAAACTCAGATTTCCCATCTAATTTAGAAAAGGCCGAAGCTTTTGTTGACATATTCGCCAAAAATAGCAGCAAAGATAGTTTATTAACAGTAAATAGACTGCACAGAGAACAAGAAGAAGGAAAGTCCATGCA
>CM065746.1:3449328-3469328 GCA_033310375.1 Conus canariensis
GACTTCATCTGCAGCAGAGACAAAATCTAGATTATGTCCCTTTGAAAGATGGTAAATTGTCACATCCACTGTCCGTCATGATATTTGGACAGAACTGAACATTTCACTTTATGCAGCCATGTTTGAAGGACTGTCATATGATACTGATACTGCCAGACGCCATGTTTGAAGGACTGTCACAGGATACTGATACTGCCAGACGCCATGTTTGAAGGACTGTCATATGATACTGATACTGCCAGACGCCATGTTTGAAGGACTGTCACATGATACTGATACTGCCAGACGCCATGTTTGAAGGACTGTCATATGATATTGGTACTGCCAGACGCCATGTTTGAAGGACTGTCACATGATACTGATACTGCCAGACGCCATGTTTGAAGGACTGTCACAGGATACTGATACTGCCAGACGCCATGTTTGAAGGACTGTCACATGATACTGTATTGCCAGACGCCATGTTTGAAGGACTGTCACATGATACTGATACTGCCAGACGCCATGTTTGAAGGACTGTCATATGATACTGATACTGCCAGACGCCATGTTTGAAGGACTGTCACATGATACTGATACTGCCAGACGACATGTTTGAAGGACTGTCACATGATACTGATACTGCCAGACGCCATGTTTGAAGGACTGTCACAGGACACTGATACTGCCAGACGCCATGTTTGAAGGACTGTCACATGATACTGATACTGCCAGACGTACGTGTGACGACACGGGGTGTTAAGTTTCACGTGCCCTTCATGAAGTTGTAAAGTCACAACATAAACGTGTATCGGTTCAAGAAGAGTAGGCGGTTCAGCTGGGAGAAGTGGTTTTCCTCTTGTAGCTGACTTATACTAATGCTTATCAGCGTTGTTTTGACGTTTGCTTTTTCTTTTCCATTATACATGAAAGTCGTGATAGTCGAAGGAAATTTTTTTTTTCTCCAAAAATCAAAGAAATCACATAACATGTAACTTCGCTTCATTTTACTTGTTTAAACTGTACACCTGACTGATTTTGAATAGCACAAACTCTTAGTAAGGAATCGCTTCCGACGAACGAATAAAAGCAAATTACCTCTGCCAATGAGAGAGAGAGAGAGAGAGAGAGAGAGAGAGAGAGAGAGAGAGAGAGAGAGAGAGAGAGAGAGAGAGAGAACAATGAACAATCTTTATTCCTTCGGGCCCCCAACTCTTAGAAATGAGGTCAATTTAACATGAAACTAAAAGACGCATACATCACAAGCAATCACGTTTCTAGCGTGAGACTTTAAACAAAGGTTTGCCATAACTTCATGGCATTAAACAGAAATACACCAAGCTTCCTAATATTGAAAAGAGACCCATTTCTCAACAAGACTGCATGTGGATTGACACCAAAGTTAAGACATTTTTTCCTTGTATCATTGTACAGAACACATTTATACAACACATGGTCCTCATCTTCTAAGACCTTACACATCTTGCACATACAATTAGCATTGTTGCTGAAAGTTCTTTTGAAAATCGATACATTGATTGATAACACACCAAGCTTCAGCTTTATTAGAAAATCCTTAAAGCAGCTAATATCCATGTAATCAAAGTATTTTTCACATTCGAAGTTAGTTTGAAGCAATCTGTATATTTTGAGAGAGAGAGAGAGAGAGAGAGAGAGAGAGAGAGAGAGAGAGAGAGAGAGAGAGAGAGAGAGAGGAGAGATGTTGCATGCGAACACATACACACACACACATACACAAACTTTTTTGTGGGGCTCCAAACGGACCATGGACAACGGTCACACAGTCCTTTTGTTTTTCGTTTTCTTTTTTTTCTCTTTTTTTTTCGATCAGGAAAAAATTAATTCTCTCTCGCTCTATCTCCCTCCCTCCACCCGCAACCCCTCCCCTAACACCCCCCACCCCCACCCCCCGCTCGCTCACACTTTGTGTTTATTTTCTCGATCATGTGTAACAGTTTGTCATTACTGGGTGCTCTCCACACTCTAACCCCTAGCCCCCCCCCACACCCCCACCCCACCCCTCCCTCACACTTAGAGTTTATTTTTTCGCCCATTGCTGTGTGATGAATCTCACTCTCTCCCTTTCCTCCCCTCCCCACCCTCCCCTCCCCGTAGCGTCCCGCTCGAATGTGAGAAAGTGCGTGTCAATTCATCGTTTTCCTCGTATGAAGAAGAATCATATATATGTTTTAAAGATGCAATCATATTCGTACATATACACAAACATCTGTTTCTACGATCTTAAAAAAAACCCAACCAACCAAACAAACAAAAAACACCCTAAAAACTAACATCAATAAAAAAAAAAAGCAAACAACAACAGCAGCAGCAGCAACCGCAACAACAACAACAACAACAACAACAACAACAACAAAACCTGTCGTCTCTCTCTCTCTCTCGCATATCCCCACCCTCCCCCTCTCTCTCATCATCCCGTCACACACACACACACACACACACACACACACACACACACACACACACACACACACGCACACACACACACACACGCACGCACACACACACACACACACACATACACACACACGCACGCACACACACACACACACACACACACACACACACACACACACACACACACACACATCACCTGTCCATCCACGTCCCTTCCACCCCCTCCCCCCCCCCCCCCCCCCCCCACACACACCATGATGAGAAAGTGCGTGCTCACCTGACCTTCAGTTCTTTCTCTACCCCCATCCCTTCACCCCAGCCCCCCCCCCCCTCCTCCCCTCCACCACCTCTACCCCCTCCCTATCTCTCTTTCCGAATTAACTTCCAATGACAGAAATCAATCTGTGTTTAGGTTGTCCATGCTTCGGTTATTCCTCCTCACTCCCACTGTCGGGGTCCTCCTCCGATTTTTTTCCCCTTTCTCTCTCTCTTTTTTTTTTTTTTTTTTTTTTTTTGGGGGGGGGGGGGCTTTTTTTTTTTTTTTAAAGTCTCTCTTTTTCCCTCAATCATGTCAGATCTTTTCCCCATCTTTTTCTTTTCCTCTGTAATTCACTCTCACCATGCAGGTCTCTATGATCTATGAATGATGGACATTCTCTTGCTGTTTCAAGTGTTTTGTCGTTCGATACAGTCGTCTGGGTTTATTTATGTACAATAGTTATTGACACTTTCATTCTGCGTATGGAGAGAGAGAGAGAGAGAGAGAGAGAGAGAGAGAGAGAGAGAGAGAGAGAGAGAGAGAGAGAGAAAAGAGAGAGAGTATCTATCATTATTTCTGATTCCATATCTCTGTCCAAAATGGCTTGCAAAAAAATTGCAGACTAAGCCTTTTTGTAAATACTAACGCACATTTTGCCTAACAATAGCAAATAATTTGGTACTTATACCAACCATTCAGCAATGCTGAATTTTCAATGCCCAGCAGTATGTTTAATGCAGATAACTTCAGGTGAACGCTCGTTTCTAGGAATTGTTTTTGTTCAAAGTATTTCCAGCAACTTAACACCACTGGGCAGTCATAACAGAAATGTTCACAGTAGTCAACTGTATCCTTACAATACCAGCATCTTTTGTTGTCTTTTAATTTCATTTTGTGTAAAAGGATGTATGTGGGATAGATATTGTGAAGTATTTCCAGTGCAAGACTCTCAGTCTTGTCTCACTTGTACATACTTTTGCTCTAACCCACGCTGATTCATCAATCTCCACATTCAATTTTCTAATCCAAAACTAAAAAGCATTAGTGTAGATAGCGTTTTCTTTTCTTTTTTTTTTTAGTAGAAAGAAACTCGTGGAGAGCGTGGCAGCAGAGAACCCTCAGAAGAGGAGCCCCCTTCAAGCAAGTGTTTCGGCCCTTATCTCCTGACACTCTAGGGGGGTTGGGCCACACCCGATTCATGACTCCGGATGTCCCTCTGCTGCCCCTTTTTTTTCTTTTTTTTCCCCATCTTGGGACGAGCCATGGCTGGGATTCGAACCCATGACCTTCTGGACATGCTCATTTCCACTTAATGACTCGCGCTCTAACCACTGAGCCACAGGGACACCTGATATTTGTAGGGAAATTAAGCCTTATGAAGTTCACTTTTGTTCCTCCTTGACCAGATCCAGCTTGAACACCTCTCTGCCGCTTCTGCCATTGCTTTCAGGGCTCTGGTTTTTTCCCTCCCTGCAACTGAGAGCTGTTTCATGAGGCTGTATGCAGACGTTCCTACAAACCCCCTAGCTCCAATTTCTGCAGTGAGGACTTTGACCTGATAGCCTTCTCTCCTCAGGCTGTTTGCCAGATCAGCATACTTTTCAGTCTTGTAGATTTGAGCTGCCTCCATTCTGTTCTCATATGGCACCGTGAGCTCGATCATGATCAGCTGCTTGGTTGACTTAGAGTGGACTACTATGTCTGGTCTCATGCCACTCTTGCTGATGATTTCTGGGTGACTCTTCCATTCTAGGGAGGTCTGCAGTGCACTCCCAGTCATCTGCCCCGTCCAGCAGACTCTGCCTGCATGTTTCGAGTGGCACTGTTGTTCTTGGCCATGATTTGCCGCCTCCTGCCGTGAAGAATGTTGCGGGTGCTTTTGGAGTCCTGATTTTCCCTTTTGTGGTGTTGGTACTAGCCCCGACTACTTGTACAATCTCTTTGAGCACTTGGTTGTGCCTCTATGTGTACCTTCCTTGAGCCAGGGCTACTTTACATGACCTTAGAACATGCTCCACTGTTTGTTTTTCATGGCAGAGGGGGCATTCAGGATCGTCTGTTTTTCCCCACTTCACCAGGTTTGCATTTGAGGGCAGAAGATCATATGCAGATCTGAGAATGAAGCTGATCCTGAGAGGGGCCATGTGCCAAATGTCATTCCAAGTGAGACTTCTTTGGAGTGCATTCTCCCACGTTGTCCATTGCCCTTGCTGGCTCTGCTGGACTGCTTTTTGGAGTCTGTTTTGGTCTTCTTCTTTTCTCATCTCCTGAATCATGTCTCTTTTGGCTTTTCCTTTGGCCTTTGACCACCATTCAGTTTTGGTCACCCCCAGTCCTTGTCTGTTGGTCTGTGTGTGTCCTGTTATTTCTCTGATCTTGAGACGTTCTTTTGCAGAATCCATCGCCTCTTGAACTTTCCATTTTCTGCCTGTCTTCAGCTGGGGCTTGATTGCTTCTACCACCTTGTCTTCTGAGTCCTCCAGCATGCTTTGAAGTCTGATCTTCCTGCTTTGTATTCCTCCAGGATGGATTTCAGTGGTAGTTTCAGCTTTGCTTGGCGACAGTACAGCGCTATGTCAGTGAGACAGGGTGGGACACCAAGCCATTTCCTTGTGAACATGTTGATTTTGGCTTCCATTGCCTCCACTATGCTGGTGCAGATGTCGTATATCATCAGAGGCCATAGGAGCTTTGGTATCAGCATGAACTGCAGACACCAGACCTTGTATTTGCCAGGGGCCCACACTGGTCAATGGTCTCCAAGCCTTCTTCCAACATCTGCTTGGTTTCTATTGCTCTTTGTGTGTCTTTCAGCGTATCATCATACCATCTTCCAAGGCTCTTGACTGGTTCTTCTGTGACTGTTGGAATAGCCTGGTTGGCAACACTGAAGACCACAGATTCGGCCACTTTTCCTTTCCTCAGTGAGAGACTCCGTGATTTCTTTGGCTTGAACTTCATTCTGGATGAGGCAACTATGTCGTCCAGCCTCTCCAGCACATGACGTGTCTCGTCTTCTCTGGATGAAATCACTGTAGTGTCATCCATGAAGGCCTTGAGAGGAGGCATCTTGTATCCATCGCCAAGGTCTGTTTGTCTTGCGTTGTTTGTTGCTGCTTTCAAGATGACTTCCATTGCCAACCCGAACAGTATTGGGGAAATTGCACAGCCCATTGCAATGCCCACTTCCAAGTTGATCCAATCTGTTGTGTACTCCTTGGTAGAGAACCGCATTGAGAAGCCATTGAAGTACTTCTTGAGCATATCGCGGATGTTCTTTGGCACATGGTACATCTCAAGAGCCAACTGTATCATCTCATGGGGTACAGATCCATATGCGTTTGCCAGATCAAGTCACACTACGACCAGGTCTCTCTTTTCTGTTTTTGCTTTTTGGATTGCGTCCCATATCATTGTGGCGTGTTCTACACAGCCAGCCACGCCTGGGATGCCACCTTTCTGGACTGACACATCCAAGTACTTGTTTTCCATCAGGTACTTGGTCAGCCTTGCTGCCATGACAGAGAAGAAGATTTTCCCTTCGACGTTCAGTAGTGATATTGGCCTGAACTGGCTGATGTCACTTGAGTTTTGCTCTTTGGGGATGTACACACCATCTGCCGTCATCCACTGGCCGCTGATCTTCTGGTTTCTCCAAGCCGATTGCAGCAGCTTGTGGAGCCACTCCAGCACCTTGGGACATTTCTTGTAATGCTGGTAAGGTATTCCGTTTGGCCCTGGTGATGATTTGGCTCTGGCTTTGTCGACCACCTTTTTGATTTCCGCCAACGTTGGAGGCTTGCCATTGAACTGTTCCTCAGGGTTCGTTGGCCACACCAGACCTTGAATGTCGAGTGGTGCTTTGCTCTGTGAGTCCGAGTATGTTTTCCTCAGATGCTGCTCAAGAACTCCTTTGTCCACACTTAGGGTCCCAGATTTTGGCTGCTCAAACAGTGTTCTGGCAAACTGGAAGGGGTCTCTGAAGAAGCGCTCATGTGTCTTCTTCTTTTTGCTCTTCCTCTTCCTCGCAGATTCTGCTTTGCTGAGGGCGCTGTGTTTTTCTTTCAGGTCTTTCCACAGTTTTTCCAAGTCTTGTTTTTCAGCTGGCAGTGCGGTCTTCATTTGCTTCTTGAGGTTTTTCTTTTGGACCATGATCTTGTCCATCTCTTCTTGGCGTCTGGATTTCTTTGGAGGTGTTTTCTCTTTGGGTAGTTTTGCTCCATTGGCGTCTCTACATGTGCATATACAATGTCCCCATATGTGGCTAGTTTGTGTTCCAGGGTGCTTTTCCCTATCAGTGCATCGAGTCTTTGGACGATTTTTGCATCCAGTTTCTCCCAATCTTCAGTTTCGTTTGCTCGTGGCAGGTTGAGTTTCGGGCGCCTGGCATCGAGGGCCTGTGCAAATTCCTCATCCGAACCAACAGCGTGGATGTCCTTGGCACTGTGGTTTGAATCCTGGCCTTGGTCTTCCGACGTCTTATCTGCTGATGCAGTGCGCTGCTGCTCATTCAGATGAGTCTTCACACATCCCATCTTTGTTCTGTGGATCTCTTCATGCCACGGGTGGTAGCGAAACGCTTGTCCACAGACACATGGATATTCCATTTGGTCCATGTTCATAGTCCGTTTGGGATTTGCAGTCGTGATTGGTTGAGCACCGATGGATAACAGATTTCAGATTTGACTGGGTTTTGTATTGAACAGTGCAGCATCGCATTTCTGGGAATCCGTCTCAGTTTTAGTTTCACCTCTTTCTGTCCACTGAAACCAAACCCTTGGGATTGCATTCATTAGTGCAGAATACTCCAGAAAGGTATTGGCCCTGTTATGACCGAATTTGTTCTTGTATTTCCTGCAGAGACAGTATTCTACATTCCTTTGGTGAATGAAATTTCTCACATGTTCAAGCTCTTTCTCTTGCCAAGACTTGAAAAACAGAACCTTATATTTGTACTTTATCTGACAGTTGTTAAATAAAAGTTGTGAATGGAAGTTTGAGTAATTTATATCTGATAGATCCTTCATAGATTTGCTGTCTAAGTACGAACACAATACTTCTTTCCAGAAGTCATTTTCAATCAGTTCCAAGCCTATCAGATCTTTTGATCTACAATTTAAAAGTGAGAAATTTTGGTTACCAGTCTTATCTAAATGCCATTTGGGTATTAGAGACCAATTTTGATCAACTCGAGAAGCAACTTTTTTCCCACTGCAGATAGAAGCAGCTCTGCAGTTGTGTTATGTTAATCATGCTCAAGCTGCCGTTCTCGACATTTGCTTCCATTGCCTTCCTTTTTATTTTTTTCAAAAGCCTTCTGTTGCTGTGCCTTTTCTGCCCAAAAATTGTAAAGAGACGTGTTTATTTTCTTTAGAATAACATTAGGACGACCAATGGATTGCATAATATAAACGAACTGACTTAAAAGGAGTGTTTTTATTACCACAACTTTACCATAAATGCTCAGGTCCCTTTTACTCCAGTCATTTATGAGCTTATTCATTCTCTCAATTCTATTTGTCCAATTGTCTTCTGTGTGTCTCGCCATTCTACCGTTTTCAAAATATACTCCCAATATTTTAATTCTTTCGACTGGGGCGAAAGAAAGATTTGGATTTCCACATTTGTCTGCCCATTTAAAGTGCCTTTTTTCAGCGAATTGTGTCTGAGACCTGAGAACCTTTCAAAATCAGTTAAAAAAAAATAGTAGTTAACGAACTATACATGTGTTCTTCATCTCTGAGAAATAAAGTTGTATCGTCTGCTATTTGTTTTATTTTCAAATGCATGGATACTCCATTATTACCATGGGGAGTTTCAATCCCTGCGATCTGACCATTTCTTATTTTAACAGCTAATAATTCCACAGCCAACGCAAAAGCCAACGGGGAGAATGGGCATCCCTGTCTGATACAGTACACACACCAAAAGGCTCTGAAATCCATCCACCGTGGTTAACTGAACTTACAGTACCTTGCATTAAGATAGAAACCCATCTTTGAAAATCTGGGCCAAAGCCAAAAATAGAAAAGTAAAACCGCGCAAAAGGAAAGTCTTAGAAACAGAATCAAAAGCCTTTGAAAAATCTACAGCAAGTAAATACCCAGCTTTATTTGTAGTATTTAAGTAATTGATGACAATCGATTTAAGTATTGTGGATATGTTTCTTCCTTTAAGGTAAGCCACATGATCTTCGTGAATCAATTTAGGGATAACAGAGTTTAATCTTTCTGCTAATGTTTTTGTAAGAAGTTTATAATCACAGTTAAGTAAAGTTATTGGTCTCCAGTTTTCTAATCTATCTCTGTCTAACTCTTTTGACTTGTGTAATGAAGTCAAAATTCCTTATCTCTGTGTACATGATAGTTCGCCTTTCCGAAAGGATTTTTCAAATGACTTTGTCACAGTTTTGCCAATTTGTGTCCGAAAAAAAAAGAAGTTCTATTGTTATCCCATCACTGCCTGGTGCAGACCCATTTCTCATGCAGTTTAATGCACTAGTGGTTTCTTATAAGCTGACTGTTTCTTCACACGAAGCAGCTTCCACTTCGTCGAGACGAGGACAATCTTCATTTTCTAGAAATGCTTGCGATGCAGCCTTTACGTCAAGGGAAGTTGTTGATTGACCGAACAATCTTTTATAAAAAAAAAAAAAAAATGTACATGCTCTCCAAGTATGTCCTTCTAGTCTGTTGTAATTTCGCCGGAATCTTTACATAATCTGGTTATCATCTTGTTCTTGCACCGAGCCTTTTCTAAATTACAGAAATATTTAGTTTTTCGTTCACCCTCTTCTATCCATTTACTACGTGAACTAACTTGCGCCCCTTTTGCTTTATCTGATAGTAGCAGTTCCTGCTCCTGTTTCAATTTCAAATATTTGGCTTGGGGGTTACAATTCCTAGGACTGATTGTTAACTCTTTTTTAACTTCCACTATTTGAAGCTGTAAGACACGTTCATTGTTTTGTCTTTTGCATGCCAAGGTTTTACCAAAGTCACAACAAAAAGATCTAATTTCAGTTTTACAGAGCTCCCACTTTTTACTGTTTGAATCGTTATCATCCTCATCAGCGTTTAATAATCTTTCTAAGAATTCCCTCATTTGTTGCACAAAATATGTGTTCTTTAAGAAACTGTTATTACATTTCCTATAGCTTAAGCTGCGAGTAAAATCACCTTGATTAAGTTCAAAAACAACGGTTTTGTGATCAGGATTGGGAGTGCTAAAGCGCTCACAAGAGACACAGTTGTGTAGTAAACAATCAGAAATGAAGCTATTGTCCAAACGACGAGCAACAGATGGGTTTGCTCGGAGCCATGTGAAGTCATTCTCTTTAGGGTGATAAATTCTCCATAGGTCAGAAACCTGCAGAGAGAAGATTGCATGTAAAAGTGTGTTCACCTCTGTTTATCGATGAGAAATGCCAGAAATTAAATCAAGTTTGTTGTCCAAAACACAGTTAAAGTCACTACACTGAAGAAAATTATGGTCTGAAAGATCACAACATTTTGTAGAGAGATTTCTGAAGAATGTTATGTTCTCACGAGACTCGTTGGGTGCATAAACGTTTTGCTAAAGTAAAGTCAAAGCTACCGTGTGAAACCTTTACTACTAAAAGCCTATCTTCTGCTTTTTCTAAGACTCCGTTCCCTGTAAAATTTTTAGCAACCAGAATCACTTCTCCCTTAATTTTGTTTGTTCCTTCGTTATAAAATATAATTCCATCTCATTGTTTTTTCCCACACTAGTATATTACAGGTGTCCACATGAGCCTCCTGTAAACAAATTATGTCCATTTTTTAGGCTTTAAATAATGGAAAATAGAAAGACGTTTTAACTTATTTCTCAGGCCTCTTGCATTAAGAGACCATATGCGTAATTTATCCATGTCTGTGACAAAGATATATCATTAATTTTGCATGTATATTCAAATCAGTGAACACACCAATGAATGAATACGAACGTACATACACACGTACATGCGTACATATGCACATACATACATGCATGCATACATACGTACATACGTACAGACAGACAGACAGAAACACAAGCAGACAGAAACACAGACAGAAAGAAAAACAGACAGACCGACCGACGCACGCAAAAAGGCAGACAGATAAACGGATGGGCAGATAGACTGACAGACAGAGAGACAGACATAAAGACTGACAGACGAACGGACAAACAGAGGGACAGGCAGATAGGTAAATAAATATTTGCATGAATAAACGAGCAAAAAACATGTTAAGGAGACATTTGACACATACACACACTTACATATATACACACTCACGTGCACACGCAAAATTTCAATACATTCTTACAGAGACCAGTTAAAAAACTGAAATACGTGAGGGAAAGCCAGGTCATATTACAGTCTTCATTTGTGACATTTCCAGACACTAGTATTCAAATCCAGTGTACGTAGCAATCTGAAAGTGCAGAAGTGCAATGGGGAATGTGTTGGTTCTCTGGGTACTGTGGGAAGTTTCACGTGCAATGAGAACTGAAAACACAACAACCACGACAGACGCTTTGTACATCGGCAGCAACCATACAATTCCATCGATACTTCATGGAAACACGTTCATTACCAGCCCGACGGACGAGAAGCAGCCTGTACCTGGTGTAATGACTACTGCTGGTGCCCATCAACATTCCAAACACGTCGATGAAACAGAAACAACGTCTCTCAGCGAGTTGCCCGAGCAGAACACTCACACGCAAGACAGCACAGGGACAACAACATCCAGTGTACCCTTGCCATCTTATGACTTGTCGTCGTGTTTGCTGGGCTCAGACACAGACCGGCGCTCTTTAGTAGTAAACAACACACATGGTCATATGTTTGTCCGTGTCTATCTGCAAAAACAGTCAACTTGTGAAGTCACAATACAAGTGCCGCCCAACAAAGTCGTACATGTTAGGAGTCCTCTGCATAAAAATGTTATAATTACTTTATATGAAATTATGAATAACCAGAAACGTTCAAAGATCTGGACTTGGCCACATATGGACACACACTATGGGACGCGCTCCTGTACTTTGGGAAATACAGCTTTTCTCACAGTACGTAAACGTTATGATAGAGCGACTTTTGCAGAGTTCTCTGCACATTTTTCTGCCGTTGATTCGGATTTCCAGATCATCCCTGTGTCTCTTACTGCAGGTGAGTACACAACTTCACTAACTCATGTACAAACACGCGCGCACTGCACACCACACACACACACACACACACACACACACACACACACACACACACACACACACACACACACACACACACGAACAAAAAGGACAGTGTTTATGATGACTGAGATTAAATGTTAAAACCGAACAACTGGAATCAGCTAAAGAGCTTCTGACAGGGAGGAGATCCAATGATTGATCTTCTGTATAAGCCAGTGTCTCGGACACAGGCACCAGCATCCATCGGTTGATACACGATCACGCCTTCAAAAGTTAACGAGTAAAGATAACATAAGATCCTAATCAATGATTGGCCAGGTTAAACGAAGAAAGGGATTCTTATTACCATCTGCTAGTACAGAGAAAACATATAAGTGTTCCAATTACTTGAAACAGACAGAAAAATTATAAGTTCCAATTACTTATGAACAGACAGATAAAACATATAAAGTGTTCCAATTACTATGAACAGACAGAGAAAAACATATAAAGTGTTCCAATTACTATGAACAGACAGATAAAACATATAAAGTGTTCCAATTACTATGAACAGACAGAGAAAACATATAAAGTGTTCCAATTACTATGAACAGACAGATAAAACATATAAAGTGTTCCAATTACTATGAACAGACAGATAAAACATACAAAGTGTTCCATTACTATGAACAGACAGAGAAAACATATAAAGTGTTCCAATTACTATGAACAGACAGAGAAAACATATAAAGTGTTCCAATTACTATGAACAGACAGATAAAACATATAAAGTGTTCCAATTACTATGACAGATAGAGAAAACATATAAAGTGTTCCAATTACTATGAACAGACAGAAAAACATATAAAGTGTTCCAATTACTATGAACAGACAGATAAAACATATAAAGTGTTCCAATTACTATGAACAGACAGAGAAAACATATAAAGTGTTCCAATTACTATGAACAGACAGATAAAACATATAAAGTGTTCTAATCACTATGAACAGACAGATAAAACATATAAAGTGTTCCAATTACTATGAACAGACAGATAAAACATATAAAGTGTTCCAGTTACTATGAACAGACAGATAAAACATATAAAGTGTTCCAATTACTATGAACAGACAGAGAAAACATATAAAGTGTTCCAATTACTATGAACAGACAGATAAAACATATAAAGTGTTCCAATTACTATGAACAGACAGATAAAACATATAAAGTGTTCCAATTACTATGAACAGACAGAGAAAACATATAAAGTGTTCCAATTACTATGAACAGACAGATAAAACATATAAAGTGTTCTAATTACTATGAACAGACAGATAAAACATATAAAGTGTTCCAATTACTATGAACAGACAGATAAAACATATAAAGTGTTCCAGTTACTATGAACAGACAGATAAAACATATAAAGTGTTCCAATTACTATGAACAGACAGATAAAACATATAAAGTGTTCCAATTACTATGAACAGACAGATAAAACATATAAAGTGTTCCAATTACTATGAACAGACAGAGAAAACATATAAAGTGTTCCAATTACTATGAACAGACAGATAAAACATATAAAGTGTTCTAATTACTATGAACAGACAGATAAAACATATAAAGTGTTCCAATTACTATGAACAGACAGATAAAACATATAAAGTGTTCCAATTACTATGAACAGACGGGAACAAAAGGGGAAGCAGACGTTTCCAGGTTTTGCTTGCTATCTCTTATTTTGTCATCAAGAATGAACGTTTGTTTCCTTTGAAGATTTATGACGTATTGATAACCTTACTACGTGACTGAAGACCATAATGAAGATTTACAGCCTTAATCACTTGAAGAAATGTTGTTGTTAGTATTGTTATAATTATTAATTTAAACATTATTGTTGTTGTCGTTGTTGCAAACACCATGCTGGATTACCAACAGTTCACAGAGATTTTGGTATAATGAACTCAGTTTGACTACACTGGATATAACAACTAGACCTGGTGCTTTGAAACTTTCTAATTCTCTGTCTGTCCGTCCGTCCGTCCGTCCGTCTGTCTGTCTGTCTGTCTGTCTGTCTGTCTGTCTGTCTTCTGTTTTGTCTGTCTGTCTGTCTGTCTGTCTGTTTTCTCTCTCTCTCTCTCTCTCTCTCTCTCTCTCTCTCCTCTCTCTCCCAAACGAGTAGTTCCTTACAGTATATAACTACTGTGATCTCGAGGCACTCGATCATTAGCATGTTCACCTACAAGGGAGTAAGTATTTGAACTATGCAGTATTAAATGAAAAGTTTGTCAGCAATTAGATTTATATCCAAATTTACTGATGATAGAGAAAGCGAGGGTGTTTGAAGCGATTTTGTGAGCTTTAAATTGTACAAAGCTATTCTTCATAAGTAGTGTGTGTAATCCATTTCCTTTGTGGTCAGTGGGAACAAGCGCTGCTTTTTCACTTTGTCAGTTGTTCAGTCAGTCACGTTGTCGTCCTGTGAAGCAGAGGGTCACCTCGCCTCTGGGAGCTGACCATAGACTGGTCGTGGTCTCCGCAGGTTTTGGCATTGCCACGTGCCCTACTCCTCCTCACAGCAAGTTTGTCAAATATGCACATATCTAGGGGCATGTGAAAGTGAACATTACCAGTTCTCTAGCACAACAAGACCTCTCCACAAGCAGGAGCTAATGAACTCTACAACCCATAATAATGCAAGGCTTCTCAAACGCGCGTATTGGCCTCAAAATGTAAAAGTAATATACCTTTTTCATGCAGGAATAATATCATTTACATGAATTTAAGCCAATATTCATATATTGACGACAGGCAAAGCCGCACAGAAATGTTATAAAGTCAGCTAAATATAGCGTACAAGGACTGACGGAAATGTACAGACTTTGGTATGATTTCTCCCCCTTTCTGACAAAAATGTAAACTGGTCAGAAAACAACCATTAAACCTTTTAACCTAACGGCGTTCCCTTCACTGGGTATGGAGCCAAGTCCAGACGGTGAAGGGAACGCCAATGGGTCAAATAACACAATTGACGCTGTTAATAAGTGCAATCATCACAGTCCTACAGGAAAAAAAGGAAAAAAAAAAAAAAAAAAGGGCAGAGAATGATAGTTGATGCTTCTTAAACGATGATTTTGCTTAAGACAAGGCCATCCTATACGTATCCGTAGTCAACGCTTTCCCGGCTAGATCATACAGGCTGTCCTTCTCCGTCAGATCATACAGGCTGTCTTCTCCGTCAGATCATACAGGCTGTCTTCTCCGTCAGACATTGCAGGCTGTCTTCTCCGTCAGATCACACAGGCTGTCTTCTTCGTCAGATCATACAGGCTGTCTTCTCAGTCAGATCATACAGGCTGTCTTCTCCGTCAGATCACGCAGGCTGTCTTCTCCGTCAGATCATACAGGCTGTCTTCTCCGTCAGATCATGCATACTGTCTTCTCCGTCAGATCATACAGGCTGTCTTCTCCGTCAGATCACGCAGGCTGTCTTCTCCGTCAGATCATACAGGCTGTCTTCTCAGTCAGATCATACATGCTGTCTTCTCCGTCAGATCATACAGGCTGTCTTCTGCATCAGATCATACAGGCTGTCTTCTGCATCAGATCATACAGGCTGTCTTCTCCGTCAGACATTGCAGGCTGTCTTCTCCGTCAGATCACACAGGCTGTCTTCTCCGTCAGATCATACAGGCAATCTTCTCGGTCAGATCATACAGGCTGTCTTCTCCGTCAGATCATACAGGCTGCCTTCTCCGTCAGATCATACAGGCTGTCTTCTCTGTCAGATCACCAGTAATCACACACCTGAGGTCCCCTTCCGCACTTGGTAGAGCAAACACAAAGGTGCAAGATCTGGCTTTCCACGAATTTCATTCGGCCCCAACAGACGTCTCCGCTCAGACTCCAACCTGCAACCAGCCTCGTCGTTGCCACACACGGCACTCTACCCTAGTCTACCACCAGAACACCCGAACAAAATTCCGGTCCACAGTGGGCCCAGTGATACATGCAGACGCAAAACCTGAAGTTGCAGATCCTTCGTACCACCTAGCAGAATACTTGAACAAAGGCACAGCACTACGTGCACAATCTCTCCAGATTTCCAAACATGAACAGAGATCCACGCTCCTCCAGAAAAAAGTCTCCACCGCAGTCTCCACCTGTCTGTTGATTGATCGCAGTCTCCATCTGTCTGTTGATTCATCGCAGTCTCCACCTGTCTGTTGATTCAACGCAGTCTCCACCTGTCTGTTGATTCATCGCAGTCTCCACCTGTCTGTTGATTCATCGCAGTCTCCACCTGTCTGTTGATTCAACGCAGTCTCCACCTGTCTGTTGATTCAACGCAGTCTCCACCTGTCTGTTGATTCAACGCAGTCTCCACCTGTCTGTTGATTCATCGCAGTTTCCACCTGTCTGTTGATTCACCACAGTTTTCACATGTCTGTTGATTCATCACAGTTTCACATGTCTGTTGATTCATCGGAGTCTCCACCTGTCTGTTGATTCATCGCAGTTTCACATGTCTGTTGATTCATCGGAGTCTCCACCTGTCTGTTGATTCATCGCAGTTTCCACCTGTCTGTTGATTCATCGGAGTCTCCACCTATCTGTTGATTCACTGCAGTCTCCACCTGTCTGTTGATTCATCGCAGTCTCCCCCTGTCTGTTGATTCACCACAGTCTCCACCTGTCTGTTGATTCATCCAGTCTCCCCTGTCTGTTGATTCACCACAGTCTCCCCCTGTCTGTTAAGTCACCACAGTCTCCACCTGTCTGTTGATTCATCGGCAGTCTCCCCCTGTCTGTTGATTCACCGCAGTTCTCCACCTGTCTGTTGATTCACCGCAGTCTCCCCCTCTCTGTTGATTCACCGCAGTCTCCCCCTGTCTGTTGATTCCACGCAGTCTCCCCCTCTCAGTTGATTCACCGCAGTCTCCCCCTGTCTGTTGATTCATCGCAGTCTCCCCCTGTCTGTTGATTCATCGTAGTCTCCCCCTGTCTGTTGATTCATCGTAGTCTCCACCTGTCTGTTGATTCATCGCAGTCTCCCCCTGTCTGTTGATTCATCGTAGTCTCCCCCTGTCTGTTGATTCAACGCAGTCTCCCCCAGTCTGTTGATTCACCGCAGTCTCCACTGTCTGTTGATTCACCGCAGTCTGCCCCTGTCTGTTAATTCACTGCAGTCTCCAACTGTCTATTAATTCACCGTAGTCTCCCCCTGTCTGTTGATTCTTCGCAGTCTCCACCTGTCCTCTTGATTCATCGCAGTCTCCACCTGTCTGTTGATTCATCGCAGTCTCCACCTGTCCTTTTTTTCATCGCAGTCTCCACCTGTCTGTTGATTCATCGCAGTCCTCACCTGTCTGTTGATTCATCGCAGTCTCCATCTGTCTGTTTAATTCACCGCAGGCCCTCCCTGTCTGTTGATTCACGCAGTCTCCCCTGTCTGTTGATTCATTGTAGTCTCCACCTGTCTGTTGATTCATCGAGTCTCCACCTGTCTGTTGATTCAAACGCAGTCTCCACCTGTCTGTTGATTCATCGCAGTCTCCCCCTGTCTCTTGATTCAACGCAGTCTCCACCTGTCTGTTGATTAATCGCAGTCTCCACCTGTCTGTTGATTCATCGCAGTCTCCCCCCGTCTGTTGATTCATCGCAGTCTCCACCTGTCTGTTGATTCATCGCAGTCTCCCCCTGTCTGTTGATTCATCGCAGTCTCCACCTGTCTGTTGATTCAACGCAGTCTCCACCTGTCTGTTGATTCAACGCAGTCTCCACCTGTCTGTTGATTCATCGCAGTCTCCACCTGTCTGTTGATTCAACGCAGTCTCCACCTGTCTGTTGATTCAACGCAGTCTCCACCTGTCTGTTGATTCACTGCAGTCTCCCCCTGTCTGTTGATTCACCACAGTCTCCCCCTGTCTTTTAATTCACCACAGTCTCCCCTGTCTGTTGATTCACCACAGTCTCCCCCTGTCTGTTGATTCACCACAGTCTCCCCCTGTCTGTTGATTCACCACAGTCTCCCCCTGTCTGTTGATTCACCACAGTCTCCCCCTGTCTGTTAATTCACCACAGTCTCCCCCTGTCTGTTGATTCATCGCAGTCTCCCCTGTCTGTTGATTCATCGCAGTCTCCACCTGTCTGTTGATTCATCGCAGTCTCCACCTGTCTGTTAATTCACCACAGTCTCCCCCTGTCTGTTGATTCGCCACAGTCTCCCCCTGTCTGTTGATTCACCACAGTATCCTCCTGTCTGTTAATTCACCACAGTCTCCACCTGTCTGTTAATTCACCGCAGTTGCAAAGCTTTGACGCCCCATCGACAACGAATCAGTTTGAGTCCTACTTTACCTGAAAGATGTGAGACTTGAAGAATAAACTGTCAGACGTGTGATTCTGAACACGGACCAGACGTCTGCCTGAAGCTGCAGAGATGTTCCCTGACAGGAGGATGGAGGTACTTCTCCTTGAGGAGAGGTAGACCTCTATCCACAGCACATCGGGAGGAAAATACATTCATACATTTTGGATTTTTCCGCCGACAATTTCTTGAGTGTGCAACCAAATCTGGCACATGGTAATAATTAATTGTTAGTTCTGCACACTCCTGGCTTTCATGAATTGATTACTTTCCTATTTTAGTAATTCTGCTCATGTTTTTTTTTCCCAGGAGCTAACTGATGAGCGTGAATTCACCGAATCCGAAATTCTTGCAATAACGGTGAGGGAAGACCCAGATGTGAAAGACATAAAAGTTAACGACCCAGAACACAACATTTCCCAGTTTGCTGACGGCAGCCAGTCACTGAATAGTTGTGATAAGTCATCCTTAAAAAACATAAAGTACGCTGTCGACAAATCTTCAGGCATATTTCTAAATACAGAAATAACTTTGGCAATCTGTTTGGGTAGTAAGAAAAATTAAAATGTAAGAAACATGGCATACTTATATCTATTATGAACTCCTCAGAAGCATAAAAATACCAGGCACATGGTTTACTCAGAATGTAACTGAATACCAGTCTATAAATCATGGCAATAAACGTTTGGAAGAAAAAAGCTCTTTTAAAGATATGGTTGTAAAGAACAATTACGCCATATGGACGAGTTGCCATTTTAGATTCACCTTTTCTTTCTAAGTTCAATCGCCTCAGGATCAGTTTCTAAGTTCATTCACCTCGGGATCACTTTCTAAGTTCATTCACCTTCTACGATCAGGTCAACCTGACCACATGATAAAAACTTTTAAAAAATTGTGTTGAACTTGTGTTGGGAGGAAAACAAGATAGAATCAGCAGAAACAGAGCTGTAGCCGTGTGAAAAGGGGAGGCTCAGGACCTCCTGACAATATTCCATATATCCCATTTCTCAAACTAACTGTTATAAAAGAGGTTAAATAGAAGTAAACACACATTGGGCACGATAGCCCCAGAAAATCCATCCTCGTATGGAACATCTTGAGTTCTCTAGTCCAGTTTCTGGAAAACAGAGAGCAAGTATTACTTCTTCTGAGGTGGATACGTTTAAAGCTTATGAGATGATTTACAGTAAAAGCGGACCCCCCAAATGGAATAATTTGTAGCAGAGCCTGGCTTTTTGCTATCCTTTTTGTGAAAACAAGGTTACAATTTGACTTAATGGCACTTAGAGACGGATGATCGATTCTCAAAATAAGATGGAGAGTTTTTAACATATACAGAATTGAAAACAAAATAAAACCAAAATGTTGATTTTATAGCGTAGTATGGCTGGACCCAGTCCATCAAGAAATGTATAAGACAAACAGAAATAAAGTTAAACAACTATACTACAGGTAAAATACCTGTGTGTACTAAAAACAATCTACACCGTACGAAAGGGTGCACAACTATCATGATACATTAAACAAATGTAAGATTAGACAAAACATGCTCACTGTGGGCAGAAAAATTGAACAATTACATACCCTGGAAAACTATTTTTTGAGAGTTGAAATTAAAATGGTTTCAGCTGAGGATTCCACATCAATTGTTTCTGCAACTAATGTGCTATGAAAAATGTATTTTACGCCCCTTTGCGCCACAGAAAGAAAGTCACTGATTACGTTTTGTGGAAATGTACCTACGTCGTCGATAACTTTCTGTGGAAATGTACCTA
>CM065746.1:3474328-3489328 GCA_033310375.1 Conus canariensis
ATATTGGCAAAGCCATTTAATGCCTTGACAAATATCAAGTTACATATTGTCAAAACCATTCAATGCCATGACAAATATCAAGTTACATATTGTCAAAACCATTTAATGCCATGACAAATATCAACTTACATATTGTCAAAACCATTTAATGCCATGACAAATATCAAGTTACATATTGCCAAAACCATTTAATGCCATGACAAATATCAAGCTATATATTGTCAAAACCACTTAATGCCATGACAAATATCAAGCTATATATTGTCAAAACCATTTAATGCCATGACAAATATCAAGTTACATATTGTCAAAACCATTTAATGCCATGACAAATATCAAGTTACATATTGTCAAAACCATTTAATGCCATGACAAATATCAAGTTATATATTGTCAAAACCATTTAATTCCACTACAAATATCAAGCTATATATTGTCAAAACCATTTAATGCCATGACAAATATCAAGTTACATATTGTCAAAACCATTTAATGCCATGACAAATATCAAGTTACATATTGTCAAAACCATTTAATGCCATGACAAATATCAAGCTGTATATTGTCAAAACCATTTAATGCCATGACAAATAACAAGCTGTATATTGGCAAAACCATTTAATGCCGTGACAAATATCAAGCTATATATTGGCAAAGCCATTTAATGCCTTGACAAATATCAAGTTACATATTGTCAAAACCATTCAATGCCATGACAAATATCAAGTTACATATTGTCAAAACCATTTAATGCCATGACAAATATCAACTTACATATTGTCAAAACCATTTAATGCCATGACAAATATCAAGTTACATATTGCCAAAACCATTTAATGCCATGACAAATATCAAGCTATATATTGTCAAAACCACTTAATGCCATGACAAATATCAAGCTATATATTGTCAAAACCATTTAATGCCATGACAAATATCAAGTTACATATTGTCAAAACCATTTAATGCCATGACAAATATCAAGTTACATATTGTCAAAACCATTTAATGCCATGACAAATATCAAGTTATATATTGTCAAAACCATTTAATTCCACTACAAATATCAAGCTATATATTGTCAAAACCATTTAATGCCATGACAAATATCAAGTTATATATTGTCAAAACCACTTAATGCCATGACAAATATCAAGTAACATATTGTTAAAACCACTTAATGCCATGAAAAACATCAAGTTATATTTTGTCAAAACCATTAATGCCATGACAAATATCAAGTTACATATTGTCAAAACCACTTAATGCCATGCCTCACGAGAAGTAGTAAGAATATGCTGGGGGTATTACTAAACATAGAACTAAGCTGGCCCATATCAATTGGGAATATGCTGGGGGTATTACTAAACATAGAACGAAGCTGGCCCACATCAATTGGCAATATGCTGGGGGTATTACTAAACACAGAACTAAGCTGGCCCACATCAATTGGGAATATGCTGGGGGTATTACTAAACACAGAACTAAGCTGGCCCACATCAACTGGGAATATGCTGTGGGTATTACTAAACACAGAACTAAGCTGGCCCACATCAATTGGGAATATGCTGGGGGTATTACTAAACATAGAACGAAGCTGGCCCACATCAATTGGGAATATGCTGGGGGTATTACTAAACACAGAACTAAGCTGGCCCACATCAATTGGGAATATGCTGGGGGTATTACTAAACACAGAACTAAGCTGGCCCACATCAACTGGGAATATGCTGTGGGTATTACTAAACACAGAACTAAGCTGGCCCACATCAACTGGGAATATGCTGGGGGTATTACTAAACACAGAACTAAGCTGGCCCACATCAATTGGGAATATGCTGTGGGTATTACTAAACACAGAACTAAGCTGGCCCACATCAATTGGGAATATGCTGGGGTATTACTAAACACAGAACTAAGCTGGCCCACATCAATTGGGAATATGCTGTGGGTATTACTAAACATAGAGCTTAGCTGGCCCACTCAAGCGTCACACATGTAATATCAAAACATTATGCCATGCTAATTATGCGTGTTTTTCAACATGTAAGCGACCTATCAACTAAAAACAAAACAAAACAAAACAAACAAAAAACAAACAAACAAACAAACAAAAAAAGCTGTGACCACGTTGTCTGATTGAAAAGATTTCTGGGCTTGACTTTTCACATTGAGTGGCGCTGATGTGGTCGTTTGTGTAAATGACAAAGCGAGAACAGAAGAAATCAAGAACAGGGCACTTCGCTGTGCAGCCACGAAGAAAGAGTACAAGTCGAGGAAGCTGGAGGAGAAAGGTGTAGGCTGGAGGAGAAAGGTGTGGGTAAAGTGAGGGGTTGGGACTGGTAGCGGCAGTAAGCGAATGTGGGGTGAAAACGCCTGAGGGTGTTGATGGAATAAGTCATCAACGTGTACAGAAGTGAAAACTTGCCGAGTCGTCTGGTGTGCTCGTCATCATATATATTTTCTTACGTACACGTTTTCTTCACAACCCACTACGTGCCTTGTATTCATTTGTTCTTTGTATTCATCACATGCAGGTCAAATGTAGGCCAAATGCGTCAATAGTTTCTCAGAGCCAAAGACAGATTAGGGTACAGAAACTCAGTTGTTGATGTGCAGGTGCTGAGACAACTCCATTATTTCACAGAAGGTATTGAACTAGAGCTGTGAACAGGGAGCAAGAGTAACATTCATTTGAGGGTAAACATTTCTGTCAAGATTCTCTGATTTTCGTCATCATTATGACAATAATCATACCAAGATCTGGCTCATTCATATGTAACAAAGTTACAAAACTTTATCTAGATCAAACCAAACCCCCTTTTTTCATAAAACGATGGTTGGTTGCTTGTTGTGTCTGCATTTGTTGTCACAGAACCAGTTTGTCTGAAGCTCTAATACGTCTGCCAAGTTAGAGACTTATCTTTTCCTTGGGCTTGGAAAAGAATGGTCGCAGAACGTTTCCCCTGGTAGAGTCTGTATTGTCATTGCCCCCCCTCCCCCCCCCTCCCCCCCCCCCCCACACCAAAACACAGGGCAGTGATTCAGGAATAGTCCCCATGGATCAGCCTAGCGTGGTGCTGCATCTATGTGCAGTTTTCCAAAATACAAATAAACACGCAAAACAAAATGCCAAGTGATGCAATTCTAATAGACTGTACAAAACAGACAAGTGAATTTTCGACACAAAGTCTTCCTCAGACGTTACCAGTTGCAAACAAACATCAATTATGAACAAAACAGTACTTTCCTTTTGGCTGTTTTGTGTACTGTTTTCTTCATGATTGAAAGGGGAAATGGACATTAGATCTTAGATTTTCTCAGTGTGATTATTGATTTAAACAGCACAACTCAATAGAAAATTATACAAATCAGCTGCTTGTCTGCAATAAGTGGATGAATATCTTCTCTTTAAGTTACGATAGTACCTGCTGCATTAACAATACCCAAGCTTACTATGTAAATCAGCATCAATACTTGTCAGTTAACATTTGGGGACAGAAAAAATCTCATGCGTCAGTAAATCTTGATCTGACTGAAAAGCAGTTTCAACATGAATCAGATTCTTGGTATTTTGGCCCCTATCCTTTTTGCTGATACCTTCGGGAAAATGTCGGATTACTATAGGAACCTTCCATGTCAGTTTTCATTCAATACACATGAAAATTCATCATCAAAACCAGATCCCCTAGCATTTGTCATTGATGCTTCCATAACAATTCTGTTTGATGTAAATGAGTTGCTCACCTCTTGCACGACCCCCGACCAGGAGTTTTGTCTGACATAACCTCAAGCTGATCTGTCCGGTTTGTTTAAACGTGTCGAGAGCACATGGCTCATGCTGGCTTAGCTGTGGGAATCGCCAACACACACAAGCTGTCCTACTCCCCTGGGCAGATACACTGTCAGGGACTGGACTCATAAGTCCAGAAACAGTTGTTGGAAAGCCAATTAAGGTGATTGTGTCATTCCATTTTAGTGATATGCCCCGACCAGCCTAGGACTTCAATGGCACTTCTTGATGAGGGATTGGGAGACTGTGCCATTCCATTTTAGTAATATGCCCCAACCAGCCTAGGACATCAGTGGCACTTCTTGATGAGGGTAGGGCTGTTTTGATCTAGAACAACAACAACAAAGAAGGATAGAAGACAGAGCACGTGGAACCCCTTAAGCTGCCTGAATTGGCTGCCGTGGAAAATCACGACCTTGAATGACTAATTTAAGATTAACTGCATAGCGGACTTCGGCTTTGCTGGATAGCCACACTTTGTGGTAAAGAAACACACCGAACCATGCCATGGGGTGGATTATTGAACTCTGCAAAATCTGTGTGTCAACCTGGCTACCCTTAGAGATATTCCCTGTGTGATTAGAAATACTGACAGGCTTCAGTGCTTTTATATCAATGCTGATCGTTTGGGGGTGGCGAATGGAGGGAGTGTGGGGGTGGTGGGTGGGTGGGGTGGGGGGGTTGGGGTGGCTAGCTAGACGAGAGTCTGTATATGTCAGACTGATAATCCGTCCAAACTGCTTTAAAGCATCGGAGAATTAGTGCAGCAACGATTGCAGTTCGTGAGGCTAGTGCGTTATCAAGGCACGATGATTCAAAGCTATGATTTAGAGCACAGATTCTGTCACTCAGGATAAAACAATATTTTTCCAAATTTAGTTCACGAATAAGTTAATCCTTTTCACGCCCTAATTTTATCATATAAAAAGGGTATGATGTAGTTCTCTGTATATTATCAGTCAAAGCGAAATTCCGTGGAAATTGTGTATACAGCGCAATAGGGTATAATGTGTGTGTTTGTGGTATGCAAACATGTGCATGATTATAGGCAATTTATACACCTGATACAGACCAGTGGCTCTGCCATTCCTGTGCTCATTAGGTCAGTAAAAATTGCTGTAAAACCATGACTTGTCCTCGTCACAGCACCTCTCCCTACTCCTGTCCGCTTTCACCGGGTAAGCTTTTAATTTCTCTTTTCTCCGTGAGTGTATGAGCGGGTGGGTGCGACGATTGTACTGCACTGAGTATCTGCAGAGGTCAAATTAACAAATTGAGTTTCTTCCTTTTTATCATTCATACCTTATTTTGATTGTACTGCATTGAATATCTGCAGGGGTCAAATTAACAAATTGAGTTTCTTCCTTTCATCATTCATCTCTTATTATGATTTTACTTCCCTTTTTCAATCTGAATTAATAATACTTATATTTTCACGTCTTGTGAACTATAATGATTATTTTTATAATGTGATCTATTTCATTATAATTGTTGTAGTTGTTATCACTGTAATCATTTTTTTACCCTTATTTTGTTCCTTCCCTAGCTCTTCCTTTTTCTTTCTTCAGATCTTTGGTGCATTTTTAGCTGACTGAAGTATACATTTCGCACTTAGATTTAAAACCAAATGAATGTTGTTGGCTTGTATCTAGGGCCTGGTGTTGTTTGTACTGCCTACAATTTGTTTTTTTGACAGGCAAATTGTTGTTAGTTTTTCAATTGAATGCAGTTATTTCTATTTTCTTATATTTTACTCATTCATTTCCATTTCTGTACTTCATTTCTTTGAGAGGTTTGTTGTCTAATAGTTAGACTAAAGCTACTTGTTGTCTAATAGTTAGACCAAAGCTACTTCATTTCATTGAGAGGTTTGTCGTCTAATAGACCAAAGCTACTTGTCTGATAGTTAGACCAAAGCCACTTGTTGTCTAATAGTTAGACCAAAGCTACTTGTTGTCTAATAGTTAGACCAAAGCTACTTGTTGTCTGATAGTTAGACCAAAGCTACTTGTTGTCTGATAGTTAGACCAAAGCTACTTGTTGTCTGATAGTTAGACCAAAGCTACTTGTTGTCTAATAGTTAGACCAAAGCTACTTGTTGTCTGATAGTTAGACCAAAGCTACTTGTTGTCTGATAGTTAGACCAAAGCCACTTGTTGTCTAATAGTTAGACCAAAGCTACTTCATTTCATTGAGAGGTTTGACGTCTAATAGTTAGACCAAAGCTACTTGTTGTCTGATAGTTAGACCAAAGCACTTGTTGTCTAATAGTTAGACCAAAGCTACTTGTTGTCTGATAGTTAGACCAAAGCCACTTGTTGTCTAATAGTTAGACCAAAGCTACTTGTTGTCTATAGTTAGACCAAAGCTACTTGTTGTCTGATAGTTAGACCAAAGCTACTTGTTGTCTGATAGTTAGACCAAAGCTACTTGTTGTCTGATAGTTAGACCAAAGCTACTTGTTGTCTGATAGTTAGACCAAAGCTACTTGTTGTCTGATAGTTAGACCAAAGCTACTTGTTGTCTGATAGTTAGACCAAAGCTACTTGTTGTCTGAATAGTTAGACCAAAGCTACTTGTTGTCTGATAGTTAGACCAAAGCTACTTGTTGTCTGATAGTTAGACCAAAGCTACTTGTTGTCTAATAGTTAGACCAAAGCTACTTGTTGTCTGATAGTTAGACCAAAGCTACTTGTTGTCTGATAGTTAGACCAAAGCTACTTGTTGTCTGATAGTTAGACCAAAGCTACTTGTTGTCTAATAGTTAGACCAAAGCTACTTGTCTGATAGTTAGACCAAAGCTACTGTTGTCTGATAGTTAGACCAAAGCTACTTGTTGTCTGATAGTTAGACCAAAGCTACTTGTTGTCTGATAGTTAGACCAAAGCTACTTGTTGTCTGATAGTTAGACCAAAGCTACTTGTTGTCTAATAGTTACCTTTCGATGAATGCTGCCTGATTCAGTGCAGGACAGGTTAAAGCAGAGCAAGGAGAGGTACGATCTCCATCATTTGTAATGCCGAACCACAGACACGGTGAACCCCTATAGTTTAATATACCTATGACCATGAGGCTTGTGCAGCTTAGCTTTACCTTATATTACGCCACTAATTTCTGTGTGCAGGTTTACATTGGAGGGAAATGCTATATCTATGAACAGAAATGGCTTAGAAGTTCTCGGGCCATATTGACTAGTAAGTGTAGTCAGAAAGGATTCTCACCTGTCAGTCTGGAAACCCATCAAGAATGGAATCAAACCGTTAAATCACTGGAACAAACGGGCATTGTGGATTTAATATGGACTGGTTTAACTAAAATTCGATCACATCCAATGTAATGACATGTTTTTGGGTTTGGGCTGTTGCTTTTCTTGTTATTGTTTTATGTCTGCAGTCTTAAATATTTTGTGTACATTCTCAGTGACTGGAAAACATTGTCATATACCTAGTAATTCCTAGCTTTCAGTAATATCTATTGAAGCCCACCTCACCCAGATTTGTTCAGTGCTCAGAAGGCATTAAAGTCCCAATCGAGGAAAGCTGAGAGATCGCCTGTCTTCACATAATTACGTTTTCACATTACTTAAGTTTAAGAAATCCCAGTTAAATTCGCCCCACAATTGACTATTGTCTAAACTTTCCCAGCTATTTTTCTATGGAACATATCCAGTGAGCCTTCCTCTGGAATACAGGACACCATTAGATTCTCCAAGCTTTAGGCTCTGGAAATCTGCTAATTCTAAAGACATAGACACAGACTGACCCCAAGTGTACATTCAGAGACAATCTTTAATCAGTCTAACTAACTGAAACCAGTGTTTTTGTTAGATTAACCGACGGTTGTTTTGATATTTCACACTACAGGGTCAGGTATCACGAGTAAATAAGGTCATTAAAAGAGAAGAACATAAATGATCACATCCTTCGATTTTCACCTACGGTGTTTGTGTGGGATTTTAAGCAACATCCAAGGACATGCATATTTCAGGTGAATGAAATTCAACAAGGTGGTTGCAAACTCTTCACTTGAATATACAGCAAACATAGGTCTCCATAGTCATGGGAATGATCTTCCATTTGTATTTGAGCTTCTTATAAATGTGTAATATTTTTCCATGGAATATTTAACAGTTAACATAAGGTGATTCACAAGTTCTACATGTATTATTGGGATTGCTATCATTATCATAATCGCTATAGTTGTGATTTTTGTTTATCTTTTTCTGTTATAATGAATTTAATAAATTGGTTAAGGATGTGCATAATGGAATAATGTGCACATTTCGCCTCCAGTATAAAGTTCTTTTCTATTATGATAAGACCATTTTATGAGATTTCTTTGAAGCAACAGAGCAGATATAAATGAAAATAATCGCAATTTTAGTACTAAGACAGGCTACATGCAGACAGACTTTGCCAAATGTAACTATGTGACACTACATGAGCCAGCAACTGAAGCCCAGTTAACGCACCAAAGAAGACAATATCACTACCTTTAGAACAATAGGTACATGAAAGATCTTTAAGTATACAAATTCACATTCTTGCTGAACGACAGAAAGACTTAAACAGATGCTTCTTTTTAATTTAAAAAACCCATGTATTTCTACATAAAATAGACATCATACGTTATGTCAGGGTTTGTTGATTCAAAACACGTCAGAACGACTTGTCCTTGCCACATGACAGGTCAGTTGATAGCAAGGCGCTTGATGGAATTAGGTCAGCAGCAGCACGATGGGTAGATTAAAGGAGCAAGATGGAGCCAAGTGGCAACTAAATTAGAACCACATGAAGACAAAACATTGAAATTAATGTGGAAGTGAGAAATAGTGGATTGGGAATAGAAACCTCAGGTAACAACCTTCAGGAAGGAAGTGGGAAATGATGAGTGGGGAATAGAAACCTCAGATAACAACCTTCAGAAAGGAAGTGGGAAATGATGGGTTGGGAATAGAAACCTCAGGTAACAACCTTCAGAAAGGAAGTGAGAAATGATGGGTTGGGAATAGAAACCTCAGGTAACAACCTTCAGAAAGGAAGTGGGAAATGATGGGTTGGGAATAGAAACCTCAGGTAACAACCTTCAGAAAGGAAGTGGAGCCAGTCTGCCTCACACCTGCTGCGTACCCATTACAGATCACAGATGCACTGCCAGTGACCCGTGGTCAGAGGTTTCAGACAACAAGGGCAAAGATGACCCCACTTAGCACAATGCTGCATAAGAACTGTCATTCACAGCTCTGTAGCATATATTGCGGTGACTTGTTGAGGGTCTCACACAGGCACGAGAGAGAACTGGGGGTGATATTGTTGCCTTATTTACATTTATTCACACAGAGTATACATACTCTGCATTAAGTACACATGCAGGCATTTGGAAAGAGCAGGCAACTGGGAGGATAGTGTGGCACCAAGTGAGGAGAAAAGCGAGGGAGAGAGAGCATAGAATGTTTAAGGTGCAGTCTGGAACTACTGCAGGCACATGATGCATTCACAGTACACTAGAGAGTAGGCTAGAACAATTGACGCTTGGCTCTAAGACTAGTCTACACATCATTTTCCAGGTGAAATTACCTGTATAACTCATGCTCCTGTAAATTCATTATTCAGCAATAATCCAAACCAGTAGTTAGAACAGCCTGGAAATATGCACAACAGCTGCAAAGAGTAAGTCTTCTAGCACGAGACTTACACATTTAAAACTTAGCAACTGAAAGCATTGATGTGAGAAGGCTGAAAAAGGCCTGTGCCGCGATGCTGTGAATCTGACCATAGGAATGTGCTGGAGGCAGATGTTGAAGCACTAACTGAATCAGCCAGCAGTGACTGGAAATGGGCAGTAAACCAATGCTGAACAGGTTTCAAAATATGTTTTAACTTTTTAGAACCTGATTTTATATGAAAATATGTAATTTCGATTTGAACGAAACGAAACCCCCCCCCCCCCCCCGATGTTTTTACATTTTTTATATCATTAGAGCGCAAACATGCGCATGCTAAAAATGGCAAATCCCCACTATTTTCATCTCGCTTATCAGTTTCCCTCTACTGAGCACAGGAATCAGGGGAGGGGGGAGGGGGAGCTTCGGTTTACGTTCGTGCTCCTGAGCTTATTATAATCCAGTACCTGGCTATAAGTCCCGTGTACATTATGGTGTTAGGAGAATTTCTCACTTGATTTGAGTCAAGGGGCACGTAGACATGAACAATCACGGTGGTGATCGGGCACCACCCTGGTACATTTGGCGTAATGGCCGATTCAAATATGGCCGCCACCCGCCGCGGTGAAAATCCTAACTTTTGTGGTTTTGACAATATATACACTTGTAACACTTCTAATCCAACTGATTTTGGTGTGCTGAGTTCATTTCTGGTATTATTTTGTCCATTTGGGGTCATCTTGACCTTCAAATGCCATGGTCAAGGTAATTTTCTTATACTGACAATCTTGACCGTAACCTGGCGATATTCTAGCAGTAACAACAGGGTTCCTATACATAATGCGACTAATTCTGACATGCATTTTCACTGTATGATTCACTATTACGATTCATTCTTGAACTCCGCCGAATTGCTTCTATTCGCCATCTTCTCTCAGAAAACACAACAAAAGCTCTTGTCTGCGCATTTGTTCTATCCCGCCTGGATTACTGTAACGCTCTTTTGTCTGGCTCTCCCTCTCATCTCATCAACAAACTTCAAAGAGTTCAGAATCATGCTGCCCGTCTCATCTTCCGCACTTCTAAATATAACCATGTTACCCCATTGCTCCGCTCTCTCCACTGGCTCCCTGTTCAGCTAAGAATATCCTACAAGATTGCCTCTCTCTGCTTCAAATCTATCGAGTCTTCCTGTCCTGAGTATCTCACCCACCTGTTACATCTTTACACCCCATCTCGAGCTTTACGTTCCTCATGTGACACTCGTATCTACAGTATCCCCACTGTTCGCACTAAAACCTTTGGTCAACGTTCCTTTGCCTATCAAGCTCCAACTACCTGGAATCAATTGCCTCGCTCTCTCAGATACTCACCCTCACTGCCCACATTCAAGCGCCTTCTCAAAACTCATCTGTTTCCTAGGTAACTTCGTCTTCCCTGTGACCCGACGTTTGCAATGTGTGATGCGAGTGTCTGCTTTGTGTGCGTTCGTGTCTGTGTGAGTGTGTGTTTGCGTGTATGCATGCTTGTGAGTTTGTGTCCTTGCTTTGGATTTTGATGCCTTTTTCTCATGTATGATTGTTATATATTGTGTGATTTGATGTCTGTTGTGATATTGTAAACGCCTAGGGCATTCAATTGATTAGGCGTCATAAATGTTCATAATAATAATAATATTAAAGATATAAGTCATTCTGATCTTGAATTCACAAGTGAATGCCATTTTCACCTATTCAACTAAAACTGTCTTTGCTGCTTTTTCACTTTTTTTCTGTATTGTGTGGTCAATGACACATCCCAACAGAAACAGAAAAAGTTCTCAAGTATGCAACAAACATGCTCAATGTAACTGCAATTGTCTCTTTCACTGATTGGAACATGGAGAATTATCTGCTTTTCCATGGCAGAATGTGACGCAGCAGAACAGTACCCACACCGTCGAGTGTCACACTTTCCTGTGCACTTGCATATTGAGAGCAAAGTGGGTAGCAAGGGCTTCATGAATTTAGATGGCAACAGGGTGCCAAAATGTTGCTCCCACCCTTGTTCTAGTGGTTCTAGGTAGTCCTCACGTTGTTGACTGGCCGCCCCAAACAGATGGCATGCTTTGTGCACCAGAAAGGCTCCTCTGTGGATGTGGCCTCTGATGACACTGCTTGTGAGTGGGAGAGAGTCAATTCCAGCTGTAGCACTGCTGTAGTTCACTCTGAGCTGGTTGAACGTTTCAGCAGTTGTTGTTGATCTGACACCCGCCCAGACATGTACAAGGTAAATTTCCGCCAGAGCTTCATCTTGCTCTGACAAGCTGTCTGTCTGTCCAAAGTTCGTCAGATACTATACATGGTCAGCGGCCAAAGCAGCGTGCTTCGTCCCTACCTTATTCATACAGTCATCTCCAGTCAGTATGTGTGCTTTGATCACTGACATGGCCAGTGGTGCTCCAAGCCTAGAAACTGCTTGGTGCAGTGGAAGCATCCGCCGCTTCTCACCTGTGCCAAACTGCTGCCAGATTTCCTTCAACCCCAGCACTTGGAACTGAGGGGTGTAGTGAAGCGGTAGTGCGAAAGTGTCCATGTCGTTGGAAACTACTATAACTCTCTTGCACTGTTTGACACGAACGGCCCACTCCACATCTACACCAGTCTGGCGTTTGCCTCTTCAATCCAGCTGTGCAGGTCCGGGATTTCTTCACCGCCAGCTGCTTTGGCTGGAAGCACCTCATCATCAGAGACGACAGAGCTGGCGATGATGACAGGATTTTCTTCAGCTCGATTGCTCACCATATCTTGAACCAGCAGCTGAAGATTCTGTTTGTTCTTCTTAGATGCCCAGAACTTGTCAAGCTGTCGAGGGATGGGTGTGTGTCTGCGTTCATGCCAATAATGTCAATGGGCGTCACATCAGCTTGCCTCATGCGCTCTCCTTCTTTCAGGGAAAGTTCAACGTATGAATCTAACACCAGGTGAATGTAGTCCGACTCATGGCAGAGGCTTGTGGCTGATGTGATGACTGCAGTGACTACAGCACCGAGGGTAGAGAATTCTGCTACGGCATCTGTCGCATCTTTGACATGAAGTCTACCACAACATGAGTGGGAAGAAGAGACGCCTGATTCCATTGTGTGAGGTCCAGTTCAGATTCAATTTCACCAACAAGTGTTGACTTGTTGACGTGAGTGGGAAGATCACCATCAAACAGTGGAGTCACTGGCAGCAAATCGTGAGCGAGTATCTGCTTGATGTCCATGCCACACTCCTTTGCAATGTCCATGGTTCTCTGTGCCTCCGCAACGTCCTTGGATGACAGATCCTTCTTTTCTTTGAGAATGGTTGCTGGTGTTTTCTGTGGCTGTTCGTTGAACTGGGGCAGCTTCCTCTTTGATACGGTTGCACTCATTTTCTTGGTCTTCTCGACCAGCACCTCCTGCCTGCATGACTGGTAGACACGCTCGCCATTCTCGAGACACTGGAGCAGACGCTCAGCCACTTGTCGGTCAACAGCCAGCTTGGTCAGCAGGTGATGCAGTGGCACGGGTTCTTGAACCACCACTGGGTAAGGATTCTGTCGCTCCATCACAAAGTCCAGCAGCTTCTCCACATTTTGATTGAATGTGACACAGTGAGTAGAGCTCAGTGTATGCAGAAGATGACATTCTGTGTGGTTCATGGGGTGGTTGGTGGTGAGCTGGTTGAGGAGATTGGTTATACACCCAATCTCGTGGACCAAGAGTTCACATTCTGCCACAGAACCGGCATTTCGTGTAGCTCCCACTACACAGTGACCTCCAGGACCCTTGGACACTCGCTGGATGGTCTGCTCAACCTTCATGTCGCCTCCGACAGCACAGAACCAGTCTGGACGATCCTGAACAACCCACTGGCCCATAGAGAAACGCCGATAGAGTCAGGATGTGTGAACTCCAGCATCTTGATTTGCTCAAGATACCACGAGCCATAACGCAGGTAATTGATGCAGTCCAATTCTGCAAAGATCGGCATAGAGTCCTCGACAGTAGCTACATATAGATCCCAGTTTCCTTCTCTGTCGGAGACAACAGCGTTTTTAATGACGCTGAGCGAATGGACCATTCTGCACCAATCCACAAACCTATCAACTCAAAGAATTTGGCAGGAGCAGCAGGACTTAGCCTCACCTGCTCTAGCTCTGGATATGCAGTTTTGACTTTGTGTTGCCAGAACATCTGCCACTGGAGCGACCGGATCAGGTCCTCCACAATCAGCATTCCAGTGAGAGCTCGGACATAATGGCTGCCATTCAAGGCCGACTCGATCACGCCACGTCCAAACACGCCACATTCAACCAGTGCGTCGTCTAGGCCAGAATCTCGAAGCAGTTTGCCCTGGCACCTGAGCAGAATGCGAGTTCAGTGGAAGGGTCCCAAGCAGAGGAGTAGATCCTTGAACTGTTCTGTCTCATGCAGGTAAACATCTGGGGCACAGCAAACACACCTTCATCGCACCAAACTGCCATTGATGCTTGGTTCAGCTGTCTGCGACAACTTTGAAAGTTTGTGAGGCCGCTGACCCTGTACAGCATCTGATGAACTTTGGACAGACAGACAGCTTGTCAGAGCAAGATGAAGCTCTGGCGGAAATTTACATTGTACATGTCTGGGCGGGTGTCAGATCAACAACAACTGCTGAAACGTTCAACCAGCTCAGAGTGGAGAACTACAGCAGTGCTACAGCTGGAACTGACTCTCTCCCACTCACAAGCAGTGTCATCAGAGGCCACATCCACAGAGGAGCCTTTCTGGTGCACAAAGCATGCCATCTGCTTGGGGCAGTCAGTCAACAACGTGAGGACTACCTAGAACCACTAGAACAAGGGTGGGAGCAACATTTTGGCACCCTGTTGCCATCTAAATTCATGAAGCCCTTGCCACCCACTTTGCTCTCAATATGCAAGTGCACAGGAAAGTGTGACACTCGACGGTGTGGGTGCTGTTCTGCTGGAGTTTGCTGCGTCACATTCTGCCATGGAAAAGCAGATAATTCTCCATGTTCCAATCAGTGAAAGAGACAATTGCAGTTACATTGAGCATGTTTGTTGCATACTTGAGAACTTTTTCTGTTTCTGTTGGGATGTGTCATTGACCACACAATACAGAAAAAAAAGTGAAAAAGCAGCAAAGACAGTTTTAGTGAATAGGTGAAAATGGCATTCACTTGTGAATTCAAGATCAGAATGACTTATATCTTTAATAGTGAATCATACAGTGAAAATGCATGTCAGAATTAGTCGCATTATGTATAGGAACCCTGTTGTTACTGCTAGAATATCGCCAGGTTACGGTCAAGATTGTCGGTATAAGAAAATTACCTTGGCCATGGCATTTGAAGGTCAAAATGACCCCCAAATGGACAAAATAATACCAGAAATGAACTCAGCACACCAAAATCAGTTGGATTAGAAGTGTTACAAGTGTATATATTGTCAAAACCACAAAAGTTAGGATTTTCACCGCGGCGGGTGGCGGCCATATTTGAATCGGCCATTACGCCAAATGTACCAGGGTGGTGCC
>CM065746.1:3494328-3511828 GCA_033310375.1 Conus canariensis
GACCTTGCCATACTGCACTGTACTACCAGTCTTCCTGATCTTGCCATACTGCACTGTACTACCAGTCTTCCTGACCTTGCCATACTGCACTGTACTACCAGTCTTCCTGACCTTGCCATACTGCACTGTACTACCAGTCTTCCTGACCTTGCCATACTGCACTGTACTACCAGTCTTCCTGACCTTGCCATACTGCACTGTACTACCAGTCTTCCTGACCTTGCCATACTGCACTGTACTACCAGTCTTCCTGACCTTGCCATACTGCATTGTACTACCAGTCTTCCTGACCTTGTCATGATCATAACTGCACTGTACTACCAGTCTTCCTGACCTTGTCATGACCATAACTGCACTGTACTACCAGTCTTCCTGACTTTGCCCTGACCATAACTGCACTGTACTACCAGTCTTCGTGACCTTGTCCTGACCATAACTGCACTGTACTAACAGTCTTCCTGACCTTGTCATGACCATAACTGCACTGTACTACCAGTCTTCCTGACCTTGCCATGACCATAACTGCACTGTACTACCAGTCTTCCTGACTTTGCCCTGACCATAACTGCACTGTACTACCAGTCTGGCTGATCAAGACAATGCAAAACAGAGAAGAGGATAAGGGAAGACGGTGCGCTCCACAGTACAAAAGGAGAGGGGCGGGAGAGAGAGAATATAGCATCTGCACTGGGCAGTGGTTTAGTGGAGAAAGGGCGGAAGGGCTGGGGAGAGGGGGGAGAGCTGGGCAGTGAAGAAAACTGAGCAAAGGTCAGAGTCCAAAGGAGCAGTGTGCTCCTTTGTCTCACTCTGGCGAGTGGATGGAGGGAATAGTGGGGCAGGGGAGAGGTAGGACTGAGTGGTGATTTGGTATCAGTAGTATTATGTTGACTTACGTCGGTAACATGTTTGTACGCCTGGCAGAGAAATCCACGTAGTTACCTCTCTTTAACATGTCCTGCCTGCAAGGTATATCGAGGTTGACTGCAGAACCCAGTATCTCCTTATATATATGTATGTGAGATACTGGTTCTGGCAGTCAACCTCAACATTGTCTGTTATTTTGCTGTAAATATAATTCAGATTACTAAATTGAATGATCACAAACACCTCGGCATTAAAATATGGTGGAAACTGCATATGTCTGCCTCCAAATTCCTTCTGGTTACAGAAACCTTCTAAACACCTAATACAGGAAACCACACACTATGCCATCTTGCACTAAGGTTTCGTTTATGTGTTAAATTGTCGTAAGAGATATAATTGGCAAGAACAGTGTTCGGCAGTATTTGCTTCAGAAATGAAATGACACAACAGAGCTTCTGGTTTTTGCGAACCTGCACACACATTTGGAAAAATATGTGTAAGGTTCAGATATGGATACGCCATATATATCTATGTGGTGACACTACTACAAGTACTATTACTACAGTTACAACTACAACTACAACTGCAGCTGCTACAGCAGGCAGCAATGACAACTACTACTATTGCTGCTGCTACTACTATTATTACTACTATTATTACTGCTACTACCACTGCTGCTGCTGCTGCTGCTGCTGCTACTACTACTACTACTACTACTACCACCGCCACCACTGCTACAAAAGTGTCAATCAGTTTGGAGTCATCAACTTCATATCCTTACAGCTAACCAAGTATTTCCTTATATCCCGTGCAGTTTTTTTCAGTCCTGATGTCGCTGCTTTGGTCTGTGATATAAGGTACAGGAATGTCTTACGGTGGAGAAGTGGTGCTGCTGCTTATTACTTGGATACAGAATATTATGATGGTGCGTATCTTAGGTTACATCCCTGTGGTGTATCACCAGAGTACAAGTATGAAAAGGAAGATGTCTTCTGGGAACTTGTTGGCGTCTTATGTGAACCTACTATAATGGATCATCACAAGAGCAACAAGTCTGTTACAATACCTGTACCCACAAACTGGACAGAGTGGCCTTTTCAGGTTGTGACATGTCGTCTGGGCCATCTCACACACAGGATATTTGCCTGTGATTCAAAGACTCTCTGTATGGCTTTAGGCAATCCTCAGAAATGGTATAACAATTATTGCAATGTCGCTCCTGGACTGACTATGTCATATTTTTATTGTGGTGTTTCTGAGGAATTCATACCTTACAGTCTAGTGTGCAATTATTGTTATGATTGTGCACATGGCTTTGACGAAAAGTTCTGCGTAACAATTCGGGACACCAAACTAAGAAATGTACAGGTCCGAATCATTTGTTCTCCCTTTTCTCCTCTTCTAAACTTTGATGTTTCTGAGAAGGAAGATGCAGTCTTGAATATCTTGTGAAATTTGGAGTGGAAGAGATAAGCATAAATAAATAAATACTGCGATCTAAAACTTCATACAACAAACACAAACAATGAGATTTTCAGGCCTCTAAAGCAGATTCGGCTTTTTTAAAACTCAGTTTTAAGGAAATGTGCCATAAGAAGGCAGAGGACATTTGTAACAATAAATCGCAACAGAGATAACAAACTCAGCTATAAGAAAATTCCACCAATAAGAAACATGGTTTTATTTATCAGGTCTTGAGTGGCTTTGGCAGTTTCCATTTTATAGCTTTGTATGCATGGATGTTTTCTGCCAAATGAGTGGAGCCTTTTATTTGCTACCTTGTTTAGATAATGGTGTCTGGCCATCTGGTGTTACTGATAGTTTGGTATTTAGTCCAGACAGAACACCAAGAAGAATTTATCAGGATAATTGGAATTCAATGTTCATACAAGAGGCAATTCTTTTTCTCTGAAACTGCAATTCTTGATTTTATTCAAGCGACACAATTGTTATATAATCAATCAAATTGAAGCCTTTTATATCCTCTTTGAGCGCCTGTTTCTTTTGTGTGTTTTTGGGGCACACATTACGAAGAAATTCCAGTGACTGACATTGACAATGTACACAAACATCATACAAGATTATAAAACACGTTACATTGATTGACACTGGCAACCATTAACATTAACATTTAACAAACAATTTCACGAAGCTTCGTGTGTTTCTGCCTTATTCTGGTACGTTAAGGAGACCTTCAGGATCCATATGCACTTCGTGCGTGCGTCATTTGGTGAACAAACGTCACTTTAAACTTAACATGCACAAAGCAAAACTCATGACATGTAGATCTGAATCGACTGCTGAAAATAACAAGTGCAGTCGGTCTGTTTGTATCAGTACTACTTACTTAAAAAAAAGAAGAAATTAGTTTCAAAAATGACGTATTTCATTCAAAAATCAACATCGCAACTGCTCTTAGAGTCCGATGAAATGACATGCATTTCAGTTTCTTCTTCTTCTTCTTCCTTAAGAGCTGGTTCACTCAAAAATGAGTAGGTAGCCATTGCGCATGTTAACAAAAAAAGAGAATGCGACTCAGCCTGTTGGCCCCTGGAGCAAAATTTGGCAACAAGGGGGTCGCACATGATATTTTAAAGGTTAAAAGCAATGGCCAGGTTAAGGCCTAGGTAACCATAAAATATATGGGGAAGTTAAAATAGAAAAGTCAATCAATATGCAGATCTCAAGATTGTCTTATCAATTTGATTTTTAAAAGAGACTGCATTTGTGGCAAGTTTATCTTGCAGCTCAGGCAGTAAGCATCAACATTGTTGCTTCCCCTAATGTACTCAATTTTCATGTCAAAGTTTTACAAATACGTCGCCCATGGCATCACTCTGTCATAGATAAACTTAACTGGGTTCAAATATGTGAGTGGGCAACAATCTGTCTGCAAAACAAATTTTACACCTCGAAGACCCAGATCGAATTTTTTTTACACTTAACACAATTGCAAGGTACTCTTTTCCATTGTAGAATAGTTGTGCTATGCTAACTACACATTCCAGCTGGCGAAGGTAATGGGAGCAACTTTCCACACTACGCTTGCATTAGGTCCTCAGGACGTAGGTCTCAGAAGGGTCAGGAAGACGTACGATCGTACCACTGGTCAAGAGATCCCTGCTGTTCTGGTAGGCCTTCCTTCTGTGTCACTGGTCAAGAGATCCCTGCTGTCCTGGTAGGCCTTCCTTCTGTGTCACTGGTCAAGAGATCCCTGCTGTCCTGGTAGGCCTTCCTTCTGTGTCACTGGTCAAGAGATCCCTGCTGTCCTGGTAGGCCTTCCTTCTGTGCCACTGGTCAAGAGATCCCTGCTGTCCTGGTAGGCCTTCCTTCTGTGTCACTGGTCAAGAGATCCCTGCTGTTCTGGTAGGCCTTCCTTCTGTGTCACTGGTCAAGAGATCCTTGCTGTTCTAGTAGGCCTTCCTTCTGTGTCACTGGTCAAGAGATCCCTGCTGTTCTAGTAGGCCTTCTGTGTCACTGGTCAAGAGATCCTTGCTGTTCTGGTAGGCCTTCCTTCTGTGTCACTGGTCAAGAGATCCTTGCTGTTCTAGTATGCCTTCCTTCTGTGTCACTGGTCAAGAGATCCCTGCTGTTCTAGTAGGCCTTCTGTGTCACTGGTCAAGAGATCCCTGCTGTTCTGGTAGCCTTCCTTCTGTGTCACTGATCAAGAGATCCTTGCTGTTCTGGTATGCCTTCTGTGTCACTGGTCAAGAGATCCTTGCTGTTCTGGTAGGCCTTCTGTGTCACTGGTCAAGAGATCCCTGCTGTGGTAGACCTTATGTGTCACTGGTCAAGAGATCCTTGCTGTTCTGGTAGGCCTTCTGTGTCATTGGTCAAGAGATCACTGCTGTTCTGGCAGGCCTTCTGTGTCACTGGTCAAGAGATCCTTGCTGTTCTGGTAGACCTTCCTTCTGTGTCACTGGTCAAGAGATCCTTGCTGTTCTGGTAGGCCTTCTGTGTCACTGGGTCAAGAGATCCTTGCTGTTCTGGTATGCCTTCTGTGTCACTGGTCAAGAGATCCTTGCTGTTCTGGTAGGCCTTCTGTGTCACTGGTCAAGAGATCCCTGCTGTGGTAGACCTTTGTGTCACTGGTCAAGAGATCCTTGCTGTTCTGGTAGGCCTTCTGTGTCATTGGTCAAGAGATCACTGCTGTTCTGGCAGGCCTTCTGTGTCACTGGTCAAGAGATCCTTGCTGTTCTGGTAGACCTTCCTTCTGTGTCACTGGTCAAGAGATCCTTGCTGTTCTGGTAGGCCTTCTGTGTCACTGGTCAAGAGATCCTTGCTGATCTGGTAGGCCTTCTGTGTCATCGGTCAAGAGATCCCTGCTGTACTGGTAGGCCTTTGTGTCACTGGTCAAGAGATCCTTGCTGTTCTGGTAGGCCTTCTGTGTCATTGGTCAAGAGATCCCTTCTGTCTGGTAGGCCTTCTGTGTCACTGGTCAAGAGATCCCTGCTGTCCTGGTATGCCTTCCTCTGTGTCACTGGTCAAGAGATCCTTGCTGTCTTGGTAGGCCTTCTGTGTCATTGGTCAAGAGATCCCTGCTGTTCTGGTAGGCCTTCTGTTCATTGGTCAAGAGATTCTTCTGTCCTGGTAGGCCTTTTGTGTCACTGGTCAAGAGATAGCTGCTGTTCTGATAGGCCTTCTGTGTCACTGGTCAAGAGATCCTTGCTGTCGTGGTATGCCTTCTTTCTGTGTCATTGGTCAAGAGATCCTTTCTGTCCTGGTAGGCCTTTTGTGTCATTGGTCAAGAGATCCTTGCTGTCCTGGTATACCTTCCTTCTGTGTCACTGGTCAAGAGATCCCTGCTGTCCTGGTAGGCCTTCTGTGTCACTGGTCAAGAGATCCCGCTGTTCTGGTAGGCCTTCTGTGTCACTGGTCAAGAGATCCCTGCTGTTCTAGTAGGCCTTCTGTGTCACTGGTCAAGAGGTCCCTGCTTTTCTGGTAGGCCTTCTGTGTCACTGGTCAAGAGATCCTTGCTGTTCTAGTAGGCCTTCTGTGTCACTGGTCAAGAGATCCCTGCTGTTCTGGTAGGCCTTTTGTGTCATTGGTCAAGAGATCCCTGCTGTTCTGGTAGGCCTTCTGTGTCATTGGTCAAGAGGTCCCTGCTTTTCTGGTAGGCCTTCTGTGTCACTGGTCAAGAGATCCTTGCTGTCTTGGTAGGCCTTCTGTGTCACTGGTCAAGAGATCCCTGCTGTTCTAATAGGCCTTTTGTGTCATTGGTCAAGAGATCCCTGCTGTTCTGGTAGGCCTTCTGTGTCATTGGTCAAGAGATCCCTGCTGTTCTGGTAGGCCTTCCTTCTGTTTTGCCCCACTCCTATTTGCTAGGTCTTCCTTTCTTTGGCACGTCAAGGAGAGGTGCAGATATTACAGAAAAGCTCAGGATGACTTCTCTGTTGGATTCAGCTAAGCTTGTGAAATGCTGTATTTGCGTCTTTGTTGTAGGAAGTGCTGTCTCTTCACTTCGTTCTCAAGAAGCTCTTGCAGATTATCCTGAAGTTTATTTTTGGCGAGCAGAAAGTTTTTCCAGTCCCTCTTTATCACGTAGGGCCACCTGGGCGCTTTCAGCTGCTTTCAATGGCACAGTTTCTCCGTCTTTCTTTACCTGAGCTCTCAAATTTACAAGGTCTCAATACGAGGATGACTCGTGGGGGTGAAATCGTATTTCTTCCTTTGTTTCTCTGTATGTAGACAGTTACAGACAGTCCTCATCTGGAGCCACATTCTCTCGACCGGAAGTGGTCAGCTTCCTTTTTCCAGGCAACTCTGGTTCTCTCGATTTTGCCAAAGATAGAATCATTGGATGTGAACTTCCATAAGGAGCCTGTCTCTCCAGAACAGCACGGCGTGTCCACATCGTTCATGGCTGTTGGCACCTTCTTCATCACGCTGTCCACTGACAGAGGGAAACTGTAGCCACCTGTATACTGGTCTTCACCTACATTCCCTGCTACACGACGACCCCACTGCATCCAGAGTTTCTCAGAATTTTAATAGTCTAACCAGCTACACGCCCTGTTTACTGCAGGTATCTTGTTTCCGATTGCTAACAGAGGTTGTCTGTCCTCTAGCCAGGGTCCTATAGTACTTGGTTAAGGTCTGTTGTCACTAATTTGAGACTTTTCAAGAGCACCAGCACATGTTTGCCCTTCAGTCCTTGCTGCAGCTGTTCTTATCCACATCCCATTATCGTCTGCTTCAACAGTTTCAAAGCCGAGAAGAGAGTCATGGTTAGACGTTGGGCCCTGAGGAATAAACAGTCTACTGATTTTGTTTGCAAGGACTTTACCCCCAGGGTGAGGGACCAACGATATAAGCTGCTGCCTTTCCTGAAGGAAGTAAAGGAAGCCAGCAAGAAAGCCTTTCTCTGCTTCGACTCCCTCGTCATCGAAGGCAAATCCTTTAAGTACGACTCTGAAGTAGGACTCTGCAGCCAGTGGTCTGGTGGAGTGACCGAGAGGGGCGGGGGGGGGGGGGGGGGGGGGATGACAGGCAGGCTGGCGTCATCAGAATACGGACAACGAAAGAAGATGATAATTATGTCACCAGTCCTGTCTCTGGGTCATCGGCTGACAGCACACCCACATATCAACCCAGTTCACCCACCCATACACTCACACTTTTACCCAGTAAAGTGTTATGTGTGTTTCAGATAATGGCGTGGAATGTTCGAGGTTTATTCTACAAGTCAGACCTTAATTCGTTCCGGCGTTTTGTGAAAAGTTTAAAATGTTCTCTTTCCCAGAAATGTGGTTTTATCGAACAAGTCAGACACAAAATGCTTTCCCTGATTTTCATGTTTTACTCTCTATGCACGACAAAACTAGTAGGTGGTGCTACTGTTTGTGCACACGAATCTGTCATGTGTCATGTGAAACAACTACTTCAATCAATAAAGGACTGTGTCTTTCTGAAGGTCCGTTTTGAATTCTCCGTTCTATACTATTGTGGCTTTTGTTTGCATTGCGCATGGACGTTCGGTGATCTATGGAAAAAAAAAACAGTGATCACGGTACTGAATTGTTAGAAAACGGTATGTGTGAGACAATTGACCGATACCTGAATTACCTTGGTTACTGTGTGGCGATTTTAATGCCCATACATCTGATGTCTCTGATGTATATGATCTCGGTGAAAAATAGACGTGCACAACCACTAGAAGTTTTAGAAATATTAATGCAACATAAACACAAACTGTTCGTAAATCTAAAAACTAGGGTGTCAATCATTTTGGTCTGAAACTTATTGAACTGTGCACAGAAGTATGATCTGTTAACTGAAGAATTGAAGGGGTCAGTGAGGGAGAAATTACATGCGTATCAAACCAACGTAAAAGTGGAGTTCGTAATTTTATTTCTTCCCATTCACTCTTCGATATGTCGTTGACATGTACTTGAGAAACAGTTGTAAATCTGATCATTTTCTTATTGTTGCTTACTTCACTTATTTTGACAGCATGGAGTGTGAGGACAATTCTTAACAAATTGAACTGGAATAGGAGAGTCGATTTGTTCGGAAAGAAGAATATGCAGATTCATTCACTGATTATATTTTCAGTCACGACGAAGGAAAATTTCAAAATGTTATGACAGTACTTGAATGTGACGGGGAGGTGGGGTTGACTTCGTCCGTGGTATGAGTAATTTAAGAATTTGTTTAATGTAGAACAAACAGCGGATCACTCGGATTTAAGCCGGAAGGTTGAAGATGTCCTACATGATCATGTACCTGGAATCTGCAGTGATTATTTAAATGTTTAAATGGATAGGGAAAGTTCAGAGGACGAACTTTGTAGTGCATCCATGCATTGAAAACTGGGAAAAGTATCCTATGCCCTGACTACTGTATGTATCAGCCAGAGACAGTGATGGCCAGTTACGTGAGTCAGTTGTCCGCTCGCGAACACCGTCGTGTTTTGTGTCTTTTTAGATGCAATGGGTTACCCCTGAATAGTATATGTCACTTGACTCAATAAATCATTGACCCATTTTGTGAACAGTGTGATGGACATTGTCTTGAAGATATATACCATGTCATGATAATCTGTCCGAAACATTCCACACGTCGCAGAAAATTCAAACCTTTGTACTATTACCGTTTTCCCGCCAGAATTTAAGATACAGTTATAAGGTAGAAACATATCAAATGAATCATTATTTAAAGTTGCAGTTTACATTAACTGAATCCTTGAAATTGAGGAAATGAAACCTTTGACTATGACCGATTCATAAGGTAAACGTTTACCTGTAATGCACATGGATTTTGCCATGTACTTTTTGTTTGCTTTTAACATACACGAATGGGTCAGCAGATACGGCTGTGAAAAATAATAGAGATGCAGTTTTCATCAAGTTTTCAGATGGCAGATCCTTCAGAAAGTCTGTGGCCACAAACACATATTGCACAAACTACCGAGCTGAAGCCTTGCCCTATTCCTTGCTGCCCAGACCCTTAACCAGGAAGACAGGATCCCCACCAACAGTCTTTCTGATAGACTGTGAATCTATCCTGAAGAACCTCCAGACACCAGAAGGGGAGCAGATAGTCAGAGCCATCAGAGAAGAACTCAGTCTCTTCCAACAGAGAACTGCTGTAGTCCTGCAGTGAATCCCTTCTCACTGTCGCACTGGAGGGAATGGGGACGTAGATCATCTGTCTAAGATCAGCAGCGGGCAGGAACAACCAGGACACCGATGCCGTACTTTAAAGCTAAAACCATCTCGAGGAACAACTTCAGAAGAGCGTGGCACCAGAACCTGGACATTTGGACTGAAGGAGAGAGCATCCACCAACTCGACAGAGCAGCTCAGGCTGCAAACAGGACACTGCCAGCTCCTCTCGCATTTCTCAGTCTGACACTGTCTCATACTGACCAGTGCCCTTGTGACACAGGCTCCCAAACTCCCGTCCACATCTTACAGACCAGTCCCTCCTTTGAAGCCTTGAGACGCCAGATGTGGCACAATCCAGTTGAGATCCAGGAAAAGCTAAGTGGACCGGCGGGGTCGCTGCGGCGGACTGGTGACTTCACCTTACTAACTGGATAGAAGCTCTCCTTACTAACTGGATTGAAGTTCACCTTACTAACTGGATTGAAGTTCACCTTACTAACTGTATTGAAGTTCACCTTACTAACTGTATTGAAGTTCACCTTACTAACTGGATTGAAGTTCACCTTACTAACTGTATTGAAGTTTACCTTACTAACTGTATTGAAGTTCACCTTACTAACTGGATTGAAAGTTCACCTTACTAACTGGATTGAAGTTCACCTTACTAACTGTATTGAAGTTCACCTTACTAACTGGATTGAAGTTCACCTTACTAACTGGATTGAAGCTTACCTTACTAACTGGATTGAAGTTCACCTTACTAACTGGATTGAAGTTCACCTTACTAACTGTATTGAAGTTCACCTTACTAACTGTATTGAAGTTCACCTTACTAACTGGATTGAAGTTCACCTTACTAACTGTATTGAAGTTTACCTTACTAACTGTATTGAAGTTCACCTTACTAACTGGATTGAAGTTCACCTTACTAACTGGATTGAAGTTCACCTTACTAACTGGATTGAAGATTACCTTACTAACTGTATTGAAGTTCACCTTACTAACTGGATTGAAGTTTACCTTACTAACTGTATTGAAGTTTACCTTACTAACTGTTTTGAAGTTTACCTTACTAACTGGATTGAAGTTCACCTTACTAACTGGATTGAAGTTCACCTTACTAACTGGATTGTTCACCTAACTAACTGGATTGAAGTTCACCTTACTAACTGGATTGAAGTTCACCTTACTAACTAGATTGAAAGTTCACCTTACTAACTGTATTGAAGTTTACCTTACTAACTGTATTGAAGTTCACCTTACTAACTGGATTGAAGTTCACCTTACTAACTGTATTGAAGTTCACCTTACTAACTGGATTGAAGTTCACCTTACTAACTAGATTGAAGTTCACCTTACTAACTGTATTGAAGTTCACCTTACTAACTGTATTGAAGTTCACCTTACTAACTGGATTGAAGTTCACCTTACTAACTGGATTGAAGTTCACCTTACTAACTGGATTGAAGTTCCCCTTACTAACTGTATTGAAGTTCAGTTACTAACTGTATTGAAGTTCACCTTACTAACTGGATTGAAGTTCACCTTACTAACTGGATTGAAGTTTACCTTACTAACTGTATTGAAGTTCACCTTACTAACTGGATTGAAAGTTCACCTTACTAACTGGATTGAAGTTCACCTTACTAACTGGATTGAAGTTTACCTTACTAACTGGATTGAAGCTTACCTTACTAACTGGATTGAAGTTCACCTTACTAACTGGATTGAAGTTCACCTTACTAACTGGATTGAAGTTCACCTTACTAACTGGATTGAAGTTTACCTTACTAACTGTATTGAAGTTCACCTTACTAACTAGATTGAAAGTTCACCTTACTAACTGGATTGAAGTTCACCTTACTAACTGTATTGAAGTTCACCTTACTAACTGGATTGAAGTTCACCTTACTAACTGGATTGAAGTTTACTTTACTTACTGGATTGAAGTTTACCTTACTAACTGTATTGAAGTTCACCTTACTAACTGTATTGAAGTTCACCTTACTAACTGGATTGAAGTTTACCTTACTAACTGGATTGAAGTTCACCTTACTAACTGTATTGAAGTTTACCTTACTGATTGGATTGAAGTTCACCTTACTAACTGGATTGAGGATCAAGCATGGCTGGGGACGCAAAAGAAAGAAAAGAAAGAAAACTTTGTTTATAATTATACGTTTTCAACACTCAACCAAAGTATGCCAATTATTGGGCAATTCACTTCTGTTCAATGGGCAGACAGCTTGCAAAAATTGATTCAACCATTATAATAATTAAACACACATGCGTGCGCGCGCGCGCACACACACACACACACACACACACACACACACACACACACACACACACACACACACACACACTTAGAGAGAGAGAGAGAGAGAGAGAGAGAGAGAGAGAGAGAGAGAGAGAGAGTCATTAAAATCAAGTATGTACAAATTCAGGGCCGATGTATTTCAAAATTAGCATTGGCGAGTCTATCGGACCATTCGCCCTAGAAAATTTTGGGCATAATTGGATTGTTGCTGGGCATTGCTGGATTGTCTGTAGAGATAACTGACATATAACCTACAGACATCTAAGCATTGGTTCACACTTTTCATGAATGATGGCACATACATGTTACACATGCAAAATTATCTCTACCCATACATACTCGATGTATAATCATGTAAGACGTGCTTCTTGCGTGAGAAATGGTTTTAAAATTTTCTGAAATTTAGTGAGATTATCTGAGGGTGAGAGAGAGAAGACGTTTGAACAATTTTCTGAAATTTAGTGAGATTATCTGAGGGTGAGAAAGAGAAGTTTGAACAATGAAGCTGGTGTTTAGATACAAGGATAGTGAGGTATGTCAGAGACTACATTTTTTTTTAATATCACCACCGCCGACACCATCACCACCACCGTCAGAAGTCATCATTACCAGCAGATGGAGGCTTTCTTGCACACCTACATCACAAAGCAATGACTGGTCAAGTCCGACCCCGACAAAAGCATACATTCACAAATGGCGACGATTCGTTCCAGAGTGGTCATAAATATGATCTGCCTTTACAAAATGTCACCGAAATAACCAGGGTGGCATTTTGTACCAGTGATCACATTTTGTACAGCAACGTTAGTACAAATAGTCACCGGGTGACATTTTGTACCAGCGATGACATTTTGTGCAGCAACGTTAGTACAAATAGTCCCCGGGTGACATTTTGTACCAGCGATGACATTTTGTGCAGCAACGTTAGTACAAATAGTCCCCGGGTGACATTTTGTACCGGCGATGACATTTTGTGCAACTTTAGTACAAATAGTCACTGGGTAACATTTTGTTCCGGGGTGACACTGTCTACTGCAACAGGATCGCACCATGGCTGATGGTACTGATGACCCCGAAATCAATGTCAGAGCTGAGACGGTCACTGTGTCAGTATCGGTGACAGAACTGTATGATTATGGAAGTAGTGTGCTTGGTGGGCCAAAATAGCGGAGACACAGGCCGACAAACAGGCCTAAAGCAGGGTCCTACAGTGTCGCCATCATCAACATAATCATCATCATTATCATCATCATCATCGTTATCATCATAATAATAAACTTCAACTGTGATTTTATGAAATGGAATGGTTTCAAGACTCACCAAATCGGCCCCACATTAATGGTTTGGGGAAAACTGCGAGAATTTTCAGTATGTTTATAGGCATAGTGTAGGTTATTAAAATTTCTGGCACACGTTAACTTTCCAAGAGATTTCAACATTCTTTCTATAAATCAAGTTCCTAAAAGACAACTGAAAAATATACCACTGTCAGTTAACTACTTTGATTTAGAGGCGAATAAAAGACTGCTAAATTTGTACTTACAACAGGAGCTTGCAACGGTAAATTAGCATGAAAGCTTCTATAATTACAGAATGTTTAAAGAAAAGTTTCAGTTTGAACTTTGTCTGACCAGTGTACCTGCTGAATTATCTACTGTGTTTGTTAAATGAAAAAAGAAACTTTGAATTATGGGTTACCAGTCCAGAGTGGTCGTTTAGCTGGTTTGATCAGACAAGACAGACAATGCAACGTATGTTATCACAATTATTTAGGTGATGAAATGCACTAGTTTACCTTGTCTTATTTTAGTGAGTGTCATAGAGAGTCGCTGAAATCACATTCTTACAAAGAGTCACTGAAATCACATTACCATAAAGAATCACTGAAATCACATTATTACAGAGTCACTAAAATCACGTTATTGCAAAAAGTCACTGAAATCACATTATTATGAAAAGGCACTGAAATCACATTATTACAAAGAGTCACTGAACTCACATTATTACAAAGAGTCACTGAAATCACTTTATTACAGTCACTGAAATCACATTATTACAAAGAGTCACTGAAATCACATTATTACACAGAGCCACTGAAATCACATTATTACAAAGTCACTGAAATCACATTTTACAATAAGTCATTGAAATCACATTATTACAAAGAGTCACTGAAATCACATTATTACAAAGAGTCATTGTAATCACATTATTACAAAAAAGTCACTGAACTCACATCATTACAGAGAGTCACTGAAATCACATTATTACAAAGAGTCACTGAAATCACATTATTACAAATCGTCACTGAAATCACATTATTACAAAACGTCACTGAAATCACATTATTACAAAAAAGTCACTTAAATCACTATATTACAAAAGTCACTTAAAACACATTATTACAAAGAGTCACTGAAATCACATTATTGCAAAGAGTCACTTAAATCACATTATAAGCGCCGTAACTATATCAAACTTCCTGAATTACTTAGCTCTACCAAAAATCAACATTACTGAAAGTAGCCAAGTTTGTTCAGATTATGATGTTTAATGAGTAAATCGTAATGAAGTTGGTAGTAAGTAGAAATGGTACAAGTTGTATACATGTTATCGCGCGCTATAAAGTGTTGGCGTTGTTGATAGAACCATTTGTAGTTTTTTGTTTTGTTTTTGTTTTTGTGAGCTTCATTCATTGTTGAAAAGTTTCCTCAGGAACTTAGGCTGTGAGTATGCGTGATGTGGAAAAGTCATTGCTTATTACATTTAAGTAACATTTATTTGCAAATTATGTTGTTTCTGAAATGCTTTTTTATCCATGCATCCCCACAGGGGTTTCCCTGATATAAGCCATTTGACTTCACTTGTTACTGGTCCTCGGGATGACTTGTTCTCCATTCCATGTGAAATAGGAGGTAAAATGAAACCCGAAAGAAAAGAAAATGTTGTCATGTAGCTATATTTTCTTTTCGCGTTTATTTTCTTCTGTCGGGATTGTATTTGGTACAACTTGGAGATACGTTACGCACACGATGGGTAGATGGGTGGTACAGAAGACTTGTGTTTAGTCTCTCACACTGTATCTGCCTTCTTTTTGTGAGGCATCAGCACGACTAGGGGATAAACGACAAATAATGTCACTTGGTCACATGGCTGACTCACCTAAAACATCTCTTCCACCCATCCTCCTCTCTCTCTCTTCTCTCTCTCTCTCTCTCTCTCTCTCTCTCTCTCTCTCTCTCTCTGGAGTGAGTTCAAGCACATGTTCGAGGCATTCACACTTGGTTGAGTTTCTGTAATTAACAGCTAATTATTCGACTTTCATTACGTTCCTAGTTTCAGAAATGTACAAGATTAGTGCTTTCGGTACCGTTCATAATGCCTGCAAGTTTCATGGAGTTCGTTCTCGTGCGGAGATTTTCCCTTGACTGTTTTGTTTGGGACATTGAAGGGGCTCAAAGACTGTGTTCCAGAGGTCACTGGAACACGATGTATTCCTCGTGGTTTTGACACGCAGAGCAGAGTACAACACAACATTCGCACGGACTATGCGTCGCTGTATTTCTCGCTTTGCTGGATTTCTCGTGACGCTCTTTCTCGTGTTGAAGGCAACATTCGGTTGTGTGACAGTTTCGTTTGTGATTGTTTTACTTGCCGGTTTCTTACTGCAATGCATGGACGTAGAAGCAAACCCAGGAACTACACAATCAAATCTCATGCAAATGGAATGACACTTAGCTCGATTGAACGAGGCTATTCATGTCTTGACTGAGAAATGCGCTTTTCATGAAAGCAAATATGCTGGCTGGCTGGATTACTTTGATGGGGTATGTCAGAATGTGCGCAATGATATGAATAAGCTTGAAGCTTTCTCAAGACCAAACAATGTTACATTTTTTTCAATGTCCACGAGGAAGAAAACAAAAGTATTGTGACTGCACCAGGAAGGTGGTTCAGCTCATGAACAGGTCTTACCCCTGCAAGATTTCCTCCCTGGAGGATGTTGAACGGGCCCGTCGTGTAGGGCGGAAAAGAGAACACTCTGCCTGCCCACGTCCCCTCATTGCAAAACTACACAGGTGGAGCAATAAACTGTCAGTTCTCAGTGAAAAGGACAGCAGAAAGGACTTGGCTGACACGTTGAACATTCGTGTGGGTGATGATCTCATGAGCAGACAGCAAACTATCATCAGAAGCGAGAAGGAAGATGGACGACGTGCCTTCTTTCGCAACGGACGCCTGCATGACAACAGAAGAGAGCAGCGCCATGGATAGCGGGTTAACAGACAACGTTCTCTGCAAAGCCATCACGCCGAAATAAAAACCAGCCGTGGCAGCCACTCAGCCCACCTGCTCCCTCTGAGAAGGAATCCTTTCCTGCCCTCAGACGTCCACATTGCCTCAACTCAGCAGAACGACGGATCCTCTTGCTCTGCGGTCTGCCTGGTGTCCCGCCCTGCGCCCTGCCTTTGCTCTCCAGCCCCAACGTCGAACGGATTAACGAATTTCTTGAAGCTGTTAAGGAAAGGTTGATGTTGTGCAGATGGTAAAATTGGAATTACCGTATAATACCAGTGACAGGTTCAATGTTTACAGAATCTTCTGTTCTGTCCCTAATGTTAAAGCATATTTCTTAGTCAATTTAGACAAAAATTTAAGGCATATGTTGATAAGATTCAGACTTGGCATTTCCAAAATCGCAGTACATCGTAATCGTTATAGAAAATACAGAGAAGGTGATTTAATATGTCCACTTTGTCAAAGAGAAAAAAAGGTGCATTTTCTTTTCTGCTGTAGACTGAACACTATGCAGTCTATATGACTGAAGAGGACAATGCATACCTTTGAAATAAGGTACAAAGTCAGTTTAAATCACAACTGCTTATGGCATGCATGAATTAAAAACGGTTAGAAATGTGTTTATCTTTACAAGGCTTTTAAGCTGCGTCCTGTTCTCATTTCTTCAACTTAATGCAAAGTGTGTTATGAACGATTGCATTGTTTATAAACGCCACGTTGGACAGGTGTTGATATATATGCACCCCTTCATGAGGGGCAATGGCCAAAACATGATAAAACCTTCTGTATGCGAAACCGTCTCTCTCTCTCTCTCTCTCTCTCTCTCTCTCTCTCTCTCTCTCTCTCTCTCTCTCTCTCTCTCTCTCTCTTCGTGTCCAGTTGTATTACATTCTGTAGTCATGCCGTGGACGATGTATGATAAAGCGAAAAACATGAAGAGCAAGTCAGGAAGACCAGTTAGTTTTGTTCTCACGTTTTATCATTGTGGTTTTAGTGTAAAATACCAAGCAAACGTTTTGATGAGGATATACGATTTCGACAACTTGTCAAGCCGCCAGCTGTAATTAATTTTTCTGGAACATCAAGGCTCCCTGTGGTCCGTCTTCCAGCAAATCACACACAGTGTCCGGACTCCCACTTTCAGTGTCCGGAGGACGGCTACTGCCTACCTGTCTATGTCAGGTGTAACGATATCAACGACTGTCCAGATCACGAAGATGAAGCTGGATGTGACAATTACACCTGTCCAGGGTTTTACCGATGTCAGGGAATAAACAATGCACCATGTATGCACGTGAATCACCTGTGTGATGGCTATCCGCAATGTCCACGGAATGATGATGAACTGATGTGTGATGTGACGTGTCCTGAGCTATGTTCCTGTTCCGGCCTGGCCTTCATATGTTCC
>CM065746.1:3516828-3579328 GCA_033310375.1 Conus canariensis
ATCTATAAACTCACAGACGGAGGTTTGGACTGTACTTCATAAGATATTGCCAAAAAGGAAACAGCCCAGAAATAACATTCCGACTGACATGTGTTTTCACAATTTTCAAGCTTTGTTAGAGATAAATACCGACAATGAGCCAACTGACATGTGGTTTCAACATTTCCAAGCTTTGTTAGAGTAAAATATTGACAATGAGCCAGCTGACGTGTGGTTGTAACATTTCCAAGCTTTGTTAGAGTAATTTTTTTTTTCTTTTTTTTCTGTCCCGACCTCTGCGCCACCTCAGAGGCAGTGCACCCACGCCGCTCATTCCGACACCCCATCCACAGCCACAACCCGGTCGGCCCCGCCGCAGCCCCGGCACCAGCAATCCACTAGAGTAAAATACTGACAATGAGCCAACTGACATGTGGTTTCAAATTTTCAAGCTTTGTTAGAGTTAAATATTGACAATGAGTCCGATCGTGGGCGTTTAAAGATGAGTCTGATGTGCACATGAACCGTCCCATTATTGAAGAAGAAGAATTATTAGTGATTGAAAAACTGAAAAAAAAATGTAAAGCAGCGGGCCCCGATGGCATTACAGGCAAACTGTTCAAACACTTTTCATGACCAAGTTGTGCAATTTTGCCTGAAAATTTTCAATAAACTGATGACAGCATGTTTTCGGATAACTGGATGGAGTCAGTATCATACCTATCTTTTTAAAAAAGGTGATGCTAGTAAGCCAGTGATTAAAGGGATATCTGTTTTAGTAACATAAGCAGTAAAATAGTTGGAATGATAACAAATAACAGATTGCAAGAATGGATTGACCACCATTACTGGTGATCACCAAGCTTGTTTCCAAAATGGTTATTCGACTGTTGACCACATGTTTACTTTGATGGCTCTTGTTCAGAATCAGTTTTCTCATAATCGAAAATTGTATCCGCTTTTAGAGATTTTGAGAAAGCGTTCGTTTCCATGAATAGATCTCCTTTGGCCAGTCATGGTTATAAATGGTATTAAGGGTAAACTTTGCAGGTGTATCAGAAGCATGTATGAGGTGCTTAGAGATATAGTTCTTTGCGGGGACAAACTAACAGATTACATTAACTCTACAGCTGGGGTTATGCAAGGTGATCTTTGCAGTTCTGTTCTATTTTCACTCTTTATCAGTGAGGTAGCAATTGAAGTGATCAACAATGGGAACATGGGGCTTTGCTGACTTTGGATGCTTTTGAGTTGTTTATTCTTTTATTAGCCGATGATGTGGTTTTGATATCGGAGACTGTTATTGGTTTACAGACTCAACTGAATAGTCTACATCGCGCAGCTGGTTATCTCCAACTGAAGGTTAATTTGTCCAAGAATAACATCATTGTTTTTCGAAAGAGTGGATATTTGAGTTCGAAGGAAAGGTGGTTTTATGATTGTGTCGCCATGCCTGTTGTAAATGCTTGTAAGTATTTTGGGATATTTTTCTCTACACGTCTGAGTTTTGTTAGCACGTGCGAGGAGCTTGCAAACAGGCCAAAATTACGTTACACAGTATTATGAAAAAGTTGTATGTCGTCAATAATACGTCTTTGTATGTATTTCTCAAGTTGTTTGATAGTCAAATTCAATCAATTGTGCAGTATGGGTCTGAATTATGTGGATTAGACAACGCTGCCGTATACTGTGAATCTGTGCAACTGTTCGCATTAAAAAAAGTTTTTGGGTGCAGACAGGTGAACGCCTAATGATCTTATTCATGGTGAGACAAATAAATTCCCTTGCACATACATTCAGTGGTGAAATGCATCTGCTATTGGTAGAGTTTACTTTACATGGAGGAGTACAGATTACCACGCAAAGCTTATAACATGTTATATGATCTCAATGCTAGAGGAAAATACAACTGGGTAAGTAAAGTACGTATTTGTCTCTTTGAATGTGGTGTTGGTTTTGCATGGTTAAATCAAGGTGTTGACAATGTTAAGCATTCATATGCTGCTTTCGTCAACAATTGATTGACTGCTCTTAGCAAAGATGGTCAAATCATGTGCAGAATAGTGAAATGTTTTATTTATATATAAATGTTTGCAATTTTTATTATTTGAAACCTTATTTAACTTTAGAAATGGACAGGCACTTAAAGTATGTCATCACCAATTTGCAACACAAACATACATTCTCTCTCTTACTAAGAAGCGCTTTCAAGCACTCATGCCAGTGCGTGCAACCCCCCCTCCCCCCACACACCCACACGTGTATGCTCTCTCTCTCTCTCTCTCTCTCTCTCTCTCTCTCTCCTCTCTACCCTCTCACGCAAAAACACACACACACACACACAGAGGAAATATAGATACATGTTTTCGACGTTGAGAACAAAAACATCAAAATACAAAAAATAAGTTCAAGCGGTTATATGACGTAAACGTATTGCAAAAGCTTCTGTGAAAGTATTAATGCATCAAAAATGGTCGTACCTGTACTATTATTTTCTGGAAAAAAATGTGTGTTGGTGTTTCTGCAATGCTTCTTCAGACCTTGTGAACAGGAGCAAAAGAGTGAGACTTCACATGCTTCAGTGAAGTTTTCTCATGTCAGAGTAGACTTTGGAGCTCAGCTACGGGCCCACTTTCTGGCAAACTATAAACAATCCTGACAGCGACAGCCCAGCAGCTGGATACACTGGGTTTTCCCTGGATCAGTTACTTTCCTTTTCTTGGTGGAATCTCACCAATATACACTTATCTCCAGATAAGTGGTAGCTTACTCTTCCAAATCACTGGTGTTTTCTGACAGCCAGAATCTCTTCGGTCAAGATACGGGATTCTGGCAGTCACTGTGTGCTAAACGTGCTGCTCGTACAAACTGGGCAGAACATAACATATAGAGTTGATGGGTTTTAGTGAGAAAGCTGCTTCTACATTTGGAGATACTGGGTTTTGGTTTTATCGATAACTGATCAAAAATCAAAGACATGAGAAAAAGTTATGAAAATGTTTACTAGGTGGTCACACTGGAAAAGATAAGGTAGTGTAAAAAAAAAATCGACAAAAATGCAAGATACTGGGTTCTGGCAGTAAACCCTCGATATCCACTAAAAATATGTAAAGGACACTTTATGGAAAGACAAAAACCACTGAAACTATGTAAAGCACACTTGATGGTAACACAAGAAACACTGAAAGTATATAAAAGATACTTGATGGAAAGATATTAAACCACCGACACTATGTAAAGGACACTTAATGGAAAGACACAAACCACCAACATCTGGGTTCTGGCAGGCAACCCTCGATATCCACTAAAAATATGTAAAGGACACTTGATGGAAAGATAAAAACCACTCCAACTATCTAAAAGACACTTGATGGAAAGATAAAATCCACTGAAACTATGTAAAGGACACTTGGTGGAAAGATAAAAAACCACTCCAACTATCTAAAAGACACTCTTGATGGCAAGATGAAAACCACTGAAACTATGTAAAGGACACTTGATGCAAATATAAAAACCACTCCAACTATCTAAAAGACACTTGATGGAAAAATAAAAAAACGACTGAAACTAGGTAAAGGACACTTGATGGAATGATAAAAAAAAACCCACCACTGAAACTCTGTGAAAAAAACACTTGATCGAAAGACAAAAGCACTGAAAGTATGTGAAGGACAGTTGATGGAAAGACATAAAACAGACAGTGAAGACAGTAAAGGAACGGAGTACAGGTTACGTGTGAAGTTAGTCATAATAAAAGACAAGCACAAGATTGAAATCTCCGTTTTCCCCTCCTTCATCAGGACATAGTTGCTATGAATGAAAGTGTAGCAAGAATACACAGTGCGAACCATTGACAGTGACATAGTTGTTAGGAATGAGTGTAGCAAGAATACACAGTGCGAACCATTGACAGTGACATAGTTGTTAGGAATGAGTGTAGCAAGAATTCACAGTGCGAACCATTGACAGTGACATAGTTGTTAGGAATGAGTGTAGCAAGAATTCACAGTGCGAACCATTGACAGTGACATAGTTGTTAGGAATGAGTGTAGCAAGAATACACAGTGCGAACCATTGACAGTGACATAGTTGTTAGGAATGAGTGTAGCAAGAATTCACAGTGCGAACCATTGACAGTGACATAGTTGTTAGGAATGAGTGTAGCAAGAATATACAGTGCGAACCATTGACAGTGACATAGTTGTTAGGAATGAGTGTAGCAAGAATTCACAGTGCGAACCATTGACAGTGACATAGTTGTTAGGAATGAGTGTAGCAAGAATTCACAGTGCGAACCATTGACAGGGACGGATAATCCGAGAGTGACTGATTCTGATTAAGTGTTGAAGATAAAATTGATTGCTGTCTACAGAAGGTAGAGGAGACTCGAGCTCTGCTGATGATCGATGCTTATTACTTACAAAACGAGTTTGGTTTAAGATCAGGTTAACGTTTTCACACCTGACTGGCCCTAGGAGCAGTGAACTGTCAGACGTTGTTACGGATGGAAGTGCGTGTGTGGATATCTGTCCCTTGCATATATTGAAGCTGTTGAACTGAAGTGAAGTGAGCGTTCTTGTGTTACAATAAAAGAAATGAACATTTCCTGAATTGACAAAAGACGTGATTATATGAAATAAATTGAACATTCTTGTTTACAAGAAAGCAAATGAACAGCGTGTGAATTAACGAAAGACATTTATAGTTTGAAAAATAATCATCATTGTGTGTAATGAATTGTATTCATGGTTTATTGAAGAGGATCCAGATGGAAATCCTTTTCCCTAATTTGGAAGACTAGATTATGAAAGGTTTATGTGGAAAACCTTTCCCCAATTTGGAAAACTAGAGTCTGAAAGGTTTATATGGAAATCCTTTCCCGTGCAGTGTCATGATTCCGGAAAAGGGAATGTTGTAGTGTAATGATTCCGGAAAAGGGAATATCCGGAAAAGGGAATGTTGTAATGTTATGATTCCCGAAAAAAAAGAATATTGTAATGATGAACAAATATGCTGATGTATGGCTCAAGTTCTAGTGAAATATGATGTGGCTAATGAATGTGAACGAATATGCTGATATGTGGCTCAAGTTCTAGTGAGATATGATGTGGCTAATGAATATGAAGATAGTTGTGATTCTAATGAATGGTGGCCATGATAATCAAGGTAGTTAATCAGTTTCCCCAGGTTGATAGTGTTCCCTGGATTGACGGGGACTGACTGCTACTGAGGCTAGGGCCGGGGCCGTAGCTGGTTGACGCCCCGTTCTCCACCGGTTGCTGCTGGTGTGGAGAGGCCGGCCTGAGCGCCGAGAATCGCCCTACCTGCCACAGCGCCCGTGACCGGTCAGTGTTGGGCCAGTGAAGAGGAGACATCGCTCCTGCTTCTGTGCCAGCGACCTGCGTTCGAGGACGTCGCTGTGTGTGCCACAGCTTTGTGTTAGTGTTTTGAGCCACAGCTCAAAAGTGTTTGAGCTACATCTAGTAAGAGAGACTGTCGCCGAGTGCTGGCAGAGACGCCACGAATGAGTTATTTTTTTGTGAGCCACAGCTTTGAAGAGACTCTGTGTCAGACTTGCCTTGTCGCTGCCGTCGTCATCATCGCTGGACCCGGCAGTTGTCAGTTAAAATTGTATTAACTGGTTATTTGTGTACACCTGATGGTGGGTGTACCATCCTATGCTTGATGTGTTTATTTGTATATGTTTGTTGATGGCTCGGGCAGCATAAAAAGAAAAGTGTTATTTTGTTGCCTGGCTGTCCATGTTCGGATGAGTGGGTGTGTGTATGTGAATTAAGAAAAAAGTCGTGCATTCATCCATAATTACTGAGTGGGAGTCAGACAGATATCCACACACGCACTTCCATCCGTAACAGACGTCCACCATGTCTAGGGCATAACATGATGGAAGGCGGAGCCCATCTCACTCCTGTCACCGCTTTTCAACTTCCCTGAACTTAGTCAAGCACTACCAAACCACAGGCTTATGTCAAGGACCTCTGGCAAGAGGAATGGAACTCGCAGACGGATAACAAATTGTACAAAATCCGCCCAAACCTGAAAAAGTTTTTACCATGTACCCAAGGTGGCCGCAAAGACGAAACAGTGTTGTGCCGTTTGCATTCAGGCCACTCGTTTTACACCCATTCTTATCTTTTAAAAGGTGAAGAAGCTCCGTGGTGCATTCCATGTCATGCACCATTCTCAGTGAGACATATTCTTTTGGAGTGTTGGGACTTGCATGATGTGAGACATGAACACTTTACAGCAGACTCCATGAAAACCCTTGTTCAGAGATGTCCGACCTCACATGATCTTTGAATTTCTGAAAGAGATTAGCATTTTTCATCTGATCTAAGATTTTAGGAAGAAAGATTTTTAACGAAGTTTCTGGTGCGATTTTAACAGTGTATTTTCAAGAGATGTTTGAACGGTGGCGGACAGGCCTGATATGGCTCTTTGCGGTCGGCTGGGCTATATGCAACATTACCTTACCTTATCTTACCTTACCTTACCTTACGTACCTTACCTCACCTTACCTTACCTTGGTCAAGTACTAGTTTACTATTGGGTGGACAGAAAGCCGTAAGAAAAATCCGACTCCGTAACTGGTTTGAACTGACCATCCTCCGGTCTGCAGGCAAACGCTCTGACCAGATGTACACACACACACACACACACACACACACACACACACACACACACACACACACACACGCGCGCGCGCGCGCGCCGCCGCACGCACGCACCCCCCCCCCCCCCCACACACACACAAGTAAATAAGTAAATTTGCTTATAGCCTAGCAGACCGCAAAAGGCCTTATCAGGGCTGTCACCGCATTCAAGTCTACTCACAAGTCATTAGAAAAATAAACAGAAAAGAGTTGGGAGGGGGGTGGGTGGGGCGGAGCGGAGTTGTTCAGAGCTGACATAGAGAGAGTGAGAATCAGAGGGACTGGGAAGATTTAAAAAGGCGAGAGACAGACAGACAGACAGACAGATAGACAGAGACAGACAGACAGAGACAGACACAGAGACAGACAGACAGACAGAGACAGACAGACACAGAGACAGAGAGAGACAGACAGACAGAGACAGACAGACAGAGAGACACGCAGCGAGACAGACAGACAGGCAGGCAGAGAGACAGAGAGAGAGAGAGAAACAGGGAGACACAGAGAGAGAGACAGAGACACAGAGACACAGAGAGACAGGGAGACACAGGGAGACAGAAACAGACAGACAGACAGAGAGACAGACAGAAACACCACAGTTCATAACATAGCAGAGCATGAAGGACTCACAGAATTTGAGACATTTGTGATGCTGGTCGGTGAAGATGAGGACGATGGATATGATGCTTCCGTGTTTCTTTCCGGTCTGAGACTGCCTGACAGGACATAATGCGTCAACCAGGCCCGAGAGATAGAGACACCTTCGTGGTGGTCAGGAAATTTGAGAACAGTGTCAGAGATGCCTCCACTAAGTGACTGTGTGCTTCCAGTTTCCCCACTCGAGTCAGTAGCAATTTCAACTCAAGGTAGGAGCTGGTCGGAGCAGAAGCATCCCATAAATCCCACGACCTCCCAGCCGGGAGTCGGCGACATTGACCACTATGCCATGGCAGCTGACGACTTTGATTTTATGTTTTCAAATCAACAATCAACATTGAGAAAAAAGGATAATGGCAACATGTTGGAAACGTATGAGCGTATGCGACAGATTCAGGTCATTTGGTTTCCATGACTTTGATACAGAAGCCTTGCAAATCAAATTTAGAGTATATACTGGAATGTACAGACTTTTAGATAGATTTTCCCAGTGCTAACAATGTGTGATGTGCAGTTAAGCGCCTGTCATTTTTCTTGTTGAATTGGTTTTTGATGATTGCTCAGAGACTTCTAGGTTGCTGGATTCCATTGACCTTCACCGTGCCTTTTTATTCTCTCTCTCTCGCTCTCTCTCTCTCTCTCTCTCTCTCTCTCTCTCTCTCTCTCTCTCTCTCTCTCTCTCGAGACAAAATTGTCATTTTTGTACCTTCTGTCGCTTTTCCAACATTATGTTCAGAGTGTAAATTAATGGATTGAGTATAGAATTGAGAGGTAGCACCAAAATAGCCATGGCAACATTGACCTCCCCTGAAATAGGAGTACCTAGAGATGCCAATAGACCACACAGGCCAATAGGAAACCAGCACAGAAAGTCAGACATGGCAATGGACAGAAGTCGTCTGGCAATGATGGAATCTTTGGACTTAGTGCCTCCACCACTCATGTTCTTAATCTCTGTAGTTTGTTCAGACATAGAGTTTGACCTCACTGACCAAAATATCAGGGACTGTCCCACGGCGATCAGCAGAAAGAGGATCAGATTGAACACAATCATGACACCAAAGGAATAAGCGTGTCCAGAAAACTCAGCTCTGGTGACGGGAAGAGGGATGCAAATGCCTGTCTGGCCGTAGTACTCCCAGTGAGACGTCCCTGGAAGCAGAGGTATGGCAGCCAGGATCAATCCAAGGAACCAAATGATGACACACACCATGTGAGCTGAGGTGGCTCTAAAACGGATCTGACTGAAAGGGAAGCGAAGCACCAGAAATCGATCCAAGGTGATGAGGAAAATGAGGAAAGCTGACACCTCAGATGATAAAAATGACAAAAATCCTGCAACACTGCAAACTGGACTTCTTTTCCACTCACTCTCTTTCCAAACATAGACGCCTCCGTAAAACCGGTCTGCCATTCCTATGAAAGCTAGGTACACCCCCATTAAAAAGTCAGAAAAACACAGATGAAGGACAAACACAGCAAAGCCTGTCTTAATTCTTTCGGACGAACAATACGAGCGATAGCCAAAGCTACACAGATTTCCCAAGATTCCAAGTACACACAAAACTGTTACAGCAAACTGATAAATGCCAGATTTCAGCAGGTCATCGCATGATGAGATTTCATCAGGTGGGGTGACGCATCTACCTTGGAACAAGAGAGGTAAAACTTCAGAACAACATAGTTTGAAGCTGCTGGCAAAAACATGCGTGAGGAGTTTCATCCCTCTCATGATTTGTGGAGTGAAGTCATTAACAGGATTGCCCCGAAGGTCTAAAACACGAAGCTTTAAAAATACATCTTCTCCTTTCAGTAGTTTGATTCTACACCGGGAGACGTCTAGGAGTTCCATGTTTGGCCACACAGATGATAGTATGTTCATGTCGAACGAGTGCATCTGGATTCGTGAGAGATTTAAGACAAGCAGTGAGGGCTGTTCGGGCGCCAGCTGACCGTTCAATAAACCTCTAGACAAAGGATTACCAGCCACACTCAATGTTCGTAGATTGTGTAGCGCTGTGAAGTGACTGAAGTTGACATGGGTCAGTTTATTGTCACCTAAATCCAGACTGTGAAGATTTGGTAACGTGAAGTCTGTTAAACTGGCCCAGTCACAAGCTTGAACACCTAGATAGATCAACATTGAACTGTTCATGATGTCATTTTGATGGAGTCCACTTCGTCTGGCATCCAGGTAGCGCATCTCAGGGAAAGAGCTGACGTGGAAGGTGTGGGTACATTTGAAGGCCAGGCCGGCACAAGAACATGGCTCAGGACACGTCGTATCACACATCAGTTCATCATCAATCTGAGGGCATTGTGGGTAGCCATCACACAGGTGATTCACGTGCATACATGGTGCATTGTTTATTCCCTGACATCGGTAAAACCCTGGACAGGTGTAATTGTCACAGCCAGCTTCATCTTCGTGACCTGGACAGTCGTTGATATCGTTACACCTGACATAGACAGGTAGGCAGTAGCCGTCCTCAGGACATTGAAAGTGGGTCTCAGGACACTGTGTGTGATTTGCTGGTAGAGGAACCGCACGTGCTCTCTTTCTAAAAAAATTGATGACTGCTGGAGGCTTGACAGGTTGTCGAAATCGTATGTGGGACTCAGAACTTCTGTCATACGCTAGCCGACACTAAATAAATCGCCAAAACACATTCATTGAATAACTAATCCCACACATGAAAATGGTTTGTTCGGTTTTAATTAAGTGTTCTAAACAGAGGATACAGTCTGTAATGTGCAATTCGGGGGGGGGGAGGGGGGAGGGGGGTTGGGGGAGAGAGAGAGAGAGAGAGAGAGAGGAGAGAGAAGAAAAAGACGAAGACAGACAGAGAGAGAGAGAGAGAGAGAGAGAGAGAGAGAGAGAGGGGGGGGGGTTCACCCCATCCCCTTTTTTTCCCCAACAACACTATTTGCATGAGTTTCTCACCCCCCACCCACCTCACCCCTACCCCATGCATACGTTTGTGTGGGGGGAGAGATATGAACTCTTTCTCTCTCTCTCGCTCCCCATCCTCGTTACTCTCTTCCACCCACCCCCTCCATATTCTGCCCCCCTCCCTTTTCCCCCCTCCTCACGATATCTTACCACCCATTGATCATTTCCATTCTCTTCCAATCATTACCCACACCCCCACATAGAACTGACTACCCACACATAACTACTAAACCGTATCTCGTACAAAATCTCAACTCTCACTTTCTCTGCTCTCTTTGAAAATAGACCTTCTTATCTCTCAGATCTCCTTAAAATCTACACCCCTTCTCGACAACTACGCTCCTGTGCTGACGACCGCCTTCTGCGAATGACTCGCTTCAGGACTACTGGTGAAAGATATTTATCTTTTCAAGCTCCAGCAACGTGGAACAGACTGCCAGACTCCCTCAGACATTCAGATTCTATCTCTTCTTTCAAGTCCAAACTTAAAACCCATCTATTTTCTCATAATTAGTCAATGCTGTGGGGGTGGGGGTGGGGGGTGGGGGGGTGGGGGGAGGGGGAATGAACAACCTAACTCATAGCCGTCTGGGCCTTTTCAAATGTAGTGTATGTGTATGTTCTCTATTACATGTATTTGTTGTATGATTGAACGTTATAGGACTAAGTTTTTGTAGTGATACTTGAAAAATAAGTGAATGTCACACTCGTAGTATTAGGATTTGTTAGTTATTGTAGTAATAGTATTTGTAGCTGGGTGTAAGGTGTACTATTGTATATGAGAAGGGTGAATGTAGTATAACTTTGTAAAGCGCTTAGAGAAATTCGTTTGATTAAGCGCTATATAAGAAACTATTATTATTATTATTATTATCACCCATTAAAATTGTTCATTTATTTATTTATTTATTCATTTATATCTTTTATATTCGTTATTCACTTATTTGATTTAATTTATTGATTTATTTTTTCATTCATTTATTATTATGATTCTTATTTATTTAATTAAAAAAAACTTATTTGGTGTTATGGATGAAAATGAATGACTGTACAGCATACGACTCTTCTTTTTGCTGGCGGCCATCTTGGAAATTGCTCAAATACACAAATTTTCATTTAAAAAAATAGACCTGTATCTGGTTATGTTCAGGGCATGAAATTGTTCTTCTCAGCCAGATTGGTGTTTGTAGCATTAAATGAACAATTATGCAAAATATATTCCAATTTTTCTGTCGGCCATTTTGAAAAATGCCCCCAAAATACGTTTTACAAATTTTTCATGGTGGCTCTAAATCAGGTTTTGTTCAAAACATAAAACTGGCCATCTCTGCCAAATTTGGTGCTTGTTGCATGAAGTGCATGATTTTTCGACATAGAACCCCCGCTATCATGGAATACGTGACGATTGGAAAGGAACTAGGCCTTGCAGGTGATGAACTCAGGAGATATGTTCAAGAGGCTGAGGCTGTATCAAGAGAACTGGAAAAACGAAAATTAGAATTGGCAGCAGAAGAGAAGAAAAGACAGGAAGAACGTGAAGAGAAGAAAAGACAGAAAGAATATGAAGAAAAGAAAAGACTAGAGCAAGAAGAATGTGAAGAGAAGAGAAGACTTGAAGAAGAAGAACGTGAACACAGGAAAAGACAGCAAGACAAAGAAAGAGAAGAGCGAGCTGCTGAAAGAGAATTGAAAAGTCTTGAAGTAGAACATCAAGAGAAAGAGAGACAAAGAGAATTTGAACATCAAGAGAAAGAGAGACAGAGAGAATTTGAACTGCGGATGGCAGAAGTGAAAGTTCAAAATGGCGAACGCATTTCCCAGTCATAAACTGAGGCTGCCAGGAGACCACGTCTTCCAGCGTTCGTAGATGGGAAAGACAACCTCGACAGTTATCTGGAACGTTTTGAACGCCATTCTGAAGCAAAGAGATGGCCAAAAGAACAGTGGGCTACCAACTTAAGTGCCCTTTTGACTGGTCAAGCCCTTGAGGTCTACTCAAGACTACCCCGAGAAGAAGCAAATGAATATGAAACACTGAAAACGGAACTTCTTCGAAGTTATGATTTTTCTGAACAAGGCTTCCACAAACGTTTTCGGTCCAGTAGGCCAGAGAAGAACGAAAGTCCTGCTCAATTCCTGACCAGGATTCAAAACTATCTAGAGAGATGGCTGGAGTTGGCTGGAAGAAAGAAAGACTATGATGGTTTGTCATATCTGGTCCTGAGAGAACAATTTGTAGAATCCTGTCCTAAAGACCTTGCAGCCCACCTTCTACAAGAGAAAGACCAGAGCCTGAAACCTTGACTGAAGCTGCACAGAGGTTCCTGGAGTCTCACAACCGGACCCTTGACACAAGATCAAAACCATCTACAGACCGCATACGACCAGTCCAGGTTCTAAGTATATCAACCTCACCATTGAAATGCTTTAACTGCGGACGCCTGGGTCACAAGGCTGCTGAATGCAGACAGCCCAAGCATTCAGATAAACGCAGCCCTCCACACTCCAGTCATGAAGACCGGAAAGACCAGCGCCAGGGTGGAAATACAAGAAGCCTAACATCTGCCAATGTTGCCGTCAGGGAAAGGAGTCAGGAGAGACAGCCGTCGCAGAGGAGATGGAGATCTACCTCACGTCAAGCCCGTGACAACCCTGGATAGCATGAGAAAGTGGTGCAATGTGCCTTCTTAAACCGTGCCAGGAGTGATGTGAGTGTCATGCCTGTGGTGAAGGGACATTATGACGATAAGGAAGTACAGGTGATCAGAGATACAGGGTGCAGTGGAGTCATCATAAAGAAGGACCTTGTTCCAGAAAAGCAGTTTACTGGCAAGAACGGCTACCTACGACGTGCCCATGGACATGTTGAAGCCGTCCCCACAGCTAACATTGAAATTTCTACACCGTTCTTTGTTGGGAAGGTGAATGCTTTGTGCCTGCCCAGTCCTCCTCATGACGTCATCATCGGCAATATTGAAGGTGCCTGTGCAGCTGATGATCCTGATCCTGAGTGGCCACACACCTGTGCAGTAACAACACGCGCACAATCCAAGAAGGAGAAAGAAGGATCTACACCATTGAAGATCAGCATATCTACAGAAATCCCAGAAGTAACCAGAGAGAAACTGATCCAGTTACAGCCAACTGACTCTTCTCTGCAAAAATATGCCAGCAGAACAGACGCCATGACCAGGGGTAACACCGATGTATCCTTTGTGAAGAAAAATGGTGCCATGTACAGACAGTACAAGAAAAAAAAAGTATAACTGATGGGGGTCAAATAACTTGCCAAGTTCTTGTTTCTGCCAGTTTACGAAAACCCGTGATGGAGTTGGCCCATGACTCTATCCTTGGAGGCCATATGGGTGTCAAGAAGACCACAGACAAAATCATAACAGCCTTCTACTGGCCAGGTATCCAGGGCGATGTTGCTCGCTTCTGCAGATCCTGTGACGTGTGCCAGAAGACTGAACCCAAAGGAAGAACTCCAAAGGTACCCATGGAGAAGATACCACTAATTGACATACCTTTCAAGAGGGTGGCCATCGACCTCATAGGAGAAATCAAGCCAGCCAGTGAATCAGGACACCGATACATCCCTCACTTTGGTAGACTATGCCACCAGGTATCCGGAAGCAGTCCCACTGAAACGCATCGATACTGAGACCGTTGCTGACGCCCTGATTGACATCTTCAGAAGACTGGGTGTGCCTGACGAAATAGTAAGTGATTTAGGGACCCAGTTTGTATCTGACTGCATGAAGGAGGTTGTTCGTCTGCTCAGTGTCCGCCAGTTGATCACCACGCCCTACCATCCCATTTGCAATGGCCTGGTAGAGAAGTACAACGGGACATTAAAGGCCATGCTGAAGAAGTTGTGTGCTGACCAACCACGACAATGGCACAGATATATCAATGCCTTGTCGTTCGCTTTCAGGGAAGAATCTACTGGATTTTCTCCCTTTGAGCTACTGCACGGCCGGACTGTGCGAGGACCAATGCACATCCTGAAAAAACTGTGGACAAAAGAGTGGAATCTCCAGAAATCAAGAACAGCTATCAATATGTATTTGAGCTGCGTGAACGCATTGAAGATACCCTACAGCTAGCCCGAAGTGAATTAGAAAAGTCCCAAGGCAAAAGCAAACACTATACCAGCCGCCGTGGCGAAGTGGTTAGCGTCGCGGACTCCCGGCTGGGAGGTCGTGGGTTCGAATCCCATCAGAGTCATGTGGGTTTTTTCTGCCCCGACCGGCTCCTACCCAGAGTTGAGTTTGCTGCGGACTCAGTTGGAAGACTGGGACCACACAGTCGAGTTTCATCCACTTAATGGATGCGTTTCTGAGAGTGTTGCTCAAATTTCCTGACCAACACTGCAGGTGCCTGTATCTCTCGGGCCTGGTTGACGCCGGGATATATTATGAAAGGAAGCGTAGAGTACAGCCCTGTCATGTAGTCTCAGACCGAAATGGAAATCCGTAGCATCATCTTAATCATCCTCATTCTCATCGATCAGCATTAAAAAAAATGTCTCAAATTCTGTGGCCCTTCATGCCCTACTCTCATGGTGACCTCAGTTTCGATGTCCTCTCCACGTCTGTGGCCTTGGTTCCGTCGAGGTCACCGGTATCGGCGAGTCCATGGGGGCTGTCGTTGGACGGACGTGGTGGCGCCCTCCGGAGGGAGAGCTCACTCACGCCGGCTCCGCGACTAAGCAATTATTGTCGTCAGTAGGGGGCTTAGTAGGTGGTGTCCTGCGTATGTTAGATCAGAACAGGCGCCACTGAACACCACCGAAGTGACTCGGCAGCAGTGCAGTGTCTTCTCCGGTGGGTTACCTCTTGACGACTTGACATTGACTGCTCCCTGTGGATTGTCGGTGCCGGGACTGCGGCGGGGCTGACCGGGCCGTGGCTGTGGACGGGGTGTCGGAATGAGCGGCGTGTGTGCACTGCCTCTGAGGTGGCACAGAGGTTGGGACAGCAAAAAAAAAAAAAAAAAAAAAAAGCAAACACTATTATGACCGGAAGACCAAGGTTAGGAAATTTTTGTCCTGCTGCCTACTGACAATAACAAGCTGCTGATGCAGTGGAAAGGACCCTATCCTGTAGAAGCAGTCAAGGGTCTGAATGATTATGAAGTGAAAATCAAAGGCAAGCAGAAGATTTTCCACACAAATATGCTCAAGAAATACTTTGAACGGGAAGAAAAGCCAGCTACAAATGCACATGCTGCTGAATTCCAAGAATGGGAACCACCTTACCCCTTCTGTGATGGTGACAACTACACTGAAGAAAGTTCTGTGAATGATGAAGAACTGTTAGAACTAAATGATTTCAAATCCCAGGAAACTATTGACAGTGTAGTTTTGGGGTCACAACTGAACAGCCAGCAGCAAACAGAAATACATGGACTGTTAACTGAGTACTCAAGTATCTTCACTGAGTTTCCAGGAAAAACAGATCTGATTCAGCATGAAGTGAAGCTGACATCACTCGAGCCTATCAGGTCAAAGCCCTACCCATTGCCTTATGCTACCAGAGAGTCGCTGAAAGAGGACATCAAAGACATGTTGAAACTGGGAGTTATACGAGAGTCCTGAGGGTCGCCATACGCGTCGCCATTGTTGTTGAAAAGAAAGATGGTACTAACCGAGTGTGCATCGATTTTAGGCGACTCAAAAAGCTGATTTACCTAGATCCTGAACCCATGCCTACAGCTGCTGACCTATTCCAGAGACTGAGTGAAGATAAAGTTTTTTCCAAGATCGATCTCAGCAAGGGGTATTGGTAAGTTCCCATACCAGAAGAAGACATTCCAAAAACTGCATTTGTGACTCCAGATGGGACATACGAGTTCCTCCGAATGCCCTTCGGTATGAAGAGTTCTGGAGCAACACTCAAGAGGGGCATGAAAAAATTATTGGGCAACATGAAAGGTGTCATATACTACTGGGATGACATCCTGGTCCATTCCAAAACATGGACAGAACACCTGGAAATTCTTCTTAAGCTGTTCAAACGGCTGTCCTCTGCCAACTTGACTGCGAGACCCAGCAAGTGTCTTATTGGCGCAGATGATATTGACTTCATTGGCCGTCTCCAGGAATGAATGAAAGGGGTGCTCAAGGACAATGTGACAAAAATTCTAGAAGCACCTCGTCCCCAGACAAAAAAAAACTGCTGTCCTTTCTCGGCTTAGTGGGGTTCTATAGAGAATACATGCCTCACTTTGCAACTGTGACTGCTCCAATGTCGGACCTTCTGCGTAAGGGGAAGCCCAACCAACTGGAGTGGGGAGATGCACAAGACCGAGCCTTCAACACTGAAAAACTTTCTGTCCGAGGAACCTGTGGTACGGTTGCCTGACCCTAACAAGACGTTTGTGCTCAGCACTGATGCCTCTGACGAGGGTGTTGGTGCAGTCCTCATGCAGGAACATGACGGGAAGCTGTTCCCAGTATCGTACGCCAGCAAGAAACTATCCAGGGCAGAGCGGAGGTATGCTACCATAGAGAAGGAATGCCTTGCTATCGTATGGGCAGTACAAAAGTTTGAACTGTTTCTCCAGGGGTTCATTTTGTGTTGCGTACTGGCCATAAACCTTCATCTTTTTAGAATCTGCCAAGTTTGTGAACAGTAGGGTCATTCGCTGGGCCATGTACCTTCAGAACTTTGATATGAAGGTTGACTATGTGAAAGGCACAGACAATCTGGCTGCGGACTTTTTAAGTCGTTCATGAGTAAATGAGACTTGTACTAGTTGTACATTTTGAACGGATGTGTGTTCCCCAGTTGATCTTTGTTTTAAAGTCATTTGACATTTCTTTTAAATTGTAAAAGTTTTTAGAAATGTGGGACATTTCTTTGAGTGGGGGGTTATGTCACAATTTAAAAGGGAGACAGGAGAGGGGGAACTTTTGTGAAAGACGTCGTAGCATTAATGACGCGTTGCAAGCCTCCTTTTATTTATCGCTTTTAGATCTTTGTATTGTCGGTCAGTGTAGTGCTATTGTTGGTTTGTTTTAAACGTTTGGAAAGTGAATGTATGCCTAATTGTTCAGTATTGCTTTTGGATCGATTGATAATGCGATTGGAATATTCAAGATTATGTTCGAATGTTCACCAGGTTTCCGTAAGTTGCTAATGCATTGCCGAAGGTTCGAGAATGTTGTAGAAGCTGACTGAATTACATTCGCATACGCTAGTCACAATTTCATTGGTCAAACTTACTGATATGCAGAATACTCTAGAAAAGAATGATCAAGTATGTTCGAGAATATTCTTTAGATAACATATAAAAGAATGAGAGCTGTGCGACTGAGAGAGAGAGAAATGAGATTTGTTGAAGAGTTCTAGTCTAGAAGTGTTCGGGTCTTCACTGACTGAGTCTAGTCGATGAAAAGCTGCCATTAGTAGAATATTGCCTGCTGCATGTACGATTGAGTTCCTGTACGACTTATTGAACCTGAAGGTCAGTGTATTGTTTTTGTTGCTATATTCTTCAACGTTTGTAAATAAAAGGATCCTCTTCGTTTCAATACCGCCTGGTGTATTTTGTCATCTGCAAGCCGAACACCTACCACTGGATCTACAACAAACTCTTACAAGTTAGAGTACTGCACTTACCTTGTACTGAGGAAGTAAGCGCATTTAGCATTGTAACTCTCTCTCTCTCTCTCTCTCTCTCTCTCTCTCTCTCTCTCTCTCTCTCTCTCTCTCCTCCCTAGCGTGTGCATGCGTGCACGTGTGTGTCTGTCTGTCCGTCTGTCTCTCTCAGTCTCTCTCCCTTAATTTATCATTTATAGCATCCGTTTGAAAAGTAAGGTGATATTAGACATCTAAATTTACACTCCACTCTCCCATAAGTAGCTTTGATAGTTGATTCAAATGTTTGGCCAGACATAGGTAATCTTTCTCAAAGATTTTTTTTTTTATAGAACCCCTTGAATTCATTATCGAAATCGTATCATACAATGTTATAAAGAATAAAAGACACAACCATTGTTAGGTGGGCACTCAAAGTCTGACCAGTGCCTTGGGTTAATGCGTAGGTCCAACATCTGCTATGTCGTAGCCATGAGACCCTCTTCTTCAATTCTCTCATCTTATCTGTTAATTCATTTATCCATCAGCTTAAAATCATGCACAGTGCGGTCTCAAAACTTAGCGGATGTGGCATAGCGTATATGGACTAGTCCGCTTGCAGTGACGCCTCCTTGATGACATTGAAACTGAAACGTTATACTCACAGATTAAATAAAAAATACCGCAAGCTATGGACTGCAGACACAGGTTAAAATGAGTTGATGATTACAACAATAGAAAAAAAAAAACTGCTTCGTCCTCCTAAGAAAGAATAGAATATCTACACCCCTCGCTCTCCGCAACTTTTGGGGGGAGGAGGGGGTGGGGGTTGGGAGATAAACACGTAGGCTGACAAAGAGAACAAATGATACACACCTCTCTCTTTCGTTTATCTCTGCGTCTGGGATACACACAAAAATCTTCATCGGCGCCGTCTGTGCAATCGTCACAAGAATCGCACACTAAACTATACGATATGAATTCCTCCGAAACGCCACAGTAATAATAGGGCAGAGTTAATCCCGGAGAGACATGACAATAGTTATTGCGCCATTCATGAGTGTTTCTTATGGTCTTACACAGACTTTTTGAAGCACAGGCCAGGACCCGGTGTGTCAGATGTTCCAAGGGACATGTCACGAGAGGAACAGGCCACACTGTCCGCTGTGTGGGTACAGGGAGTGGGACAGACTTGTTGCTGTTGTAGTGGTCCATCAGATAAGCGGGTTCACAGAAGACACCAAAGAGTTGTGCTGCGAAATGCCACTTCAGGTATTTGTAGTCTGGTGACACGCCACAGGGATGGAACCTCAGATAGGCACCGTGATCATATTCTGTATCCACATAATAAGCCGCTGTCCCACTCCTCCATTGCAGGACATTGCCGTACCTGGGATCGAAAAGCAAAAGCATGACATCGGCTTCAAAGAACCATGGGCATACATCCGTCATATCTACGTCCTCTTTTTCACTTACAACCACATAAACACACGCGTGCACAGAGAGAGAGAGAGAGAGAGAGAGAGAGGAGAGAGAGAGAGAGAGAGAGAGAGAGAGAGAGAGAGAGAACGAACGAATTTATTGCTATTAAGCTGCACAGCTCCTTTAGCAAGTCGGCGCGATGTACATTGACAAAACGCGACACGATAATATCATTGACATGGAAACCACAGCAATGCATTTCTTTTTTAAACATTACATGCCAAAGTCGTGAACGACAAACTGTCTCTGACATGTGTGCACGATCCGTTCAGCGGACAGTCATCCAGGTAGAATTGGACCAGACCGCGGAGAGCGTGCAACCGCCGTAGAGCACGTGCTTGCGTCTGTGTGTGTTGTGTGTTGCTGGCACGTCTTCCTTTCCGCAGGTGGGCTAGTTTAACACGTTCTTCCGATAACATGTTCTTGTGTTCCTGCTTGACAAACCAGAATAGACAGTCGTCTTCCGAACTCGGATCGCAGGCGAACTCTAAAACGATGTCATCCGATTCGCACAGTTACACCCCCCCCCCCCTCCCCCCCCCTCCCCCGCCGTCTGACTGATGAAGCACGATCTTTCAGAATGCTAAGTTTCTGGGCTTATCTCTCAACCGTCTCTGAACTTGCCGATCAGTCAAAGTGCCAACATAGTCCTTCACCACACCCGTGTCAGAGCCTGCCACTGTTCTGTCGATAGAATGCACGAGGCCTGTGTTGATGACAGAGTGCTGGATCTCCTGGTTCATGATGTCGCACTCAGTCTGGCAGGAGTACAAAGGCAGAAGACTGTCTTGAACATTCGACGTGTCAGTCTCGCTGTCAACATCTGTAGGCTTGATGTGTTCAGTAACATCCTGTGTAGTGCACTGTGTACTGTGATCTTCAACTTCTGTGTCAACCAAGGCTAGCTGATCCACTACACAGGCTTTTCCGTAATCTGTATTCTGTATATTTTGGAAGAGAGAGAGAGAGAGAGGAGAGAGAGAGAGAGAGAGAGAGAGAGAGAGAGAGAGAGAGATACACAAACAAATGCGCCATGCGCAGTACCACACACACACACACACACACACACACACGTGTGTGTGTGTGTGTGTGTGTGTGTGTGTGTGTGTGTGGTGTGTGTGTGTTGTGTGTGTGTGTGCGAGCGCGCGCGCCTGCGCCCGTACTTAATTGCAAAATTGGTAAAGTTTTGTGGGTTTTTCTCTGAGATCGAGATAAACAGAAGCAAGAAGGGAAAGGGTGGACGGTGAGGGAAGGCGGCAGAGACACTATTAATTCCAAACAGGCTTCAATACTAGTTAACTCACTAGACCAGCAAAGGAAGGCGGCAGAGACATAATTCAAAGGCTACTAGTTAACTCACTAGACCAGGAAAGCATGCCTCTATAGTCCGTTTTGTGGGAGAAAATTCACACCGATATCTTCACCTTTAAGTAAATTAATCCACAATTAATTTAGAAATGTTGATTTGAAGGATTCCACCTTGCGTACAAAATGATATGGAGAACATGTTGAAATGTGACTTTCAGACGAGAACATATTCTGTCCCCATTTACCGATTACAATCAACAGTTAGTCCAGTTTAATTGAATGATAACAATTTCTGAAAATAGTTATGAATGCGATTTAGATTGATCTTTTTAAATTAGCTTTCCTTTATCTGTTCTCTTTTTAAATGCAACCTTTTAGCAGTCTTTAATGAAATCTTGCTATTTATGCGTTGATGAAATGCTGTTGAATATACCACTTTCATGTACTTCCGATGGGTTTTCTTTTAAAAAAAATGTTATGTCTTGTATAGCTGGTTCGAGTTTTACTTATTTTACATTCTAATAATAAAAAAGATTATCTTAGAATAAAAAAAACCAAGGGTTTCGCCGTGTTATCATTGTTTACTGTATGAAGTAGAAAAAAGGCTTGATATTTAAGCTTTATGTTTGGTCATGAAAATAATTATGTTCAAGTTCCATTCACACGGAAATAGAAACATAATTATTTGTTTAACCCATATTTTGTTCAATATTGCTTGTCTTTAGCACATTCGTATTTGAAACTATCTTACTTTCATGTCCTGTATGGTTGTTTTTTTTTTTGCAAAACTCTTACAGGAATTATGGCACCTAATTTGTTTTCTAATTACGAACAATTTCATGTCAAGTGGCCCCTAATTTGTCTGACATTTTATGGCCAATTTTATGTCAAAAATGTGTATTTTCTTCTTTAGAATTGGATAACATACCTTTGATTCTATGTTTACCTTTAGCAGAAGTTGTACAAAAGTGTTTCCGGTTAATACAAACCTAGAGAGAGAGAGAGAGAGAGAGAGAGAGAGAGAGAGAGAGAGAGAGAGGGGGGGGGGGGATAACGTGATTATGTCAGCTCAATAAGTTAAAATGTATGAATTCGTTATTATGCTTTCATGGTTTTCGTATTTCTTGGAGACTGCCACTAAACTCATGGGGTGTAACTCTACAGTTCCTGTTTCCTGTGAGACCAGTTCAAAGTCTCTTTCTTCAACATAAGAAGTAATGCTTATGCTCTTTGTATCAAATAGAAGGCCTGACCAACCACCGTTACTCCATATCTAGGCCCGTATTATTCAGCGCTATGCTGAGTAATGGTGCATCATCAGATCTCTCCAACAACATTTCCATGACATCCGCTGATTTGAAAGATTTGGATACAGATTAACCGTAGTAGTATTGTCATTGTCACTGTTCTTGTCACAACTCTCTCTTTTTTAATCGGTTTTTGTCCGCTGCTGGACGTCAAGCATTTTCAGAATTATTATGCAGAGAAAATTCTTTTTTGTTGTTGTCCGTTTGGCATTATGTATTAAATGAGTATTACTTTGCACCCGGTATTATGTGTACATATTGGTATATTTGGCTTGCTTTTAAGTTACTCAACACTCCGTGTTAGCCTCTGAAAACACAAAACAGTGCCAAACAGTAGCAACAATAACAAATCAGTATCCAAAACTGCAAAGACATTCGGTTACATTGGATTTAATCTAATTCGGCGTAGATCAGTCCATACTGCTTCCACAACACCAGTTTGTTCTAGAGATGTGACGAAGTGACTCCATTCTTGATAAGTCTCCAGACTAACAGGTGAGGTTCCCTCCTGACTGCAGTCATATGAGTAAAAGACCTTTTGCTGTTCATACGTGTAGCATTTCCCTCCAACGTGAACCTGTAGAAAAGATTTGACGAGTTGGCAAACTGACAGAAAACCGTCTTCGTCTGAAATGCTGTTTAAAATAGGATTCAGAGAAGCATCTGAGAGTCATGACCTGAATGCGGCTTGGCCCCTTAAGAGTGAAAGAAGTTCAGGGCCAAGCATTTATCTGAGGGGTACGGGAGGGGGGTCTTCTTAGAAGATCACCAGCTGTCAGGCTCACTCGGACGTTTCCTCCTACGGTGCAAAAGAGGACACGATATTGAATGTTCGTGGACACACACGTGTACTCTCACCACACACACGCACAACCGATGTTAGGTAGGTACCCGTGGTCTGGCCAGCGCGTTGGGCTAATGCGTAGGTCAGACATCTGCTAAGTCGTAGCCACGAGACCCTCTTCTTAAATTATCTCATCTTAGCCATTACTTCATCTATCTATCAGCTTCAAATCATGCCCAGTGTGGTCTCAAAACTTATGTGGTTTAGCGTATAGACTAGTCCGCACCAGTGACACCTTGATGAAACTGAAACTGAAACTGAAACTGAGTGGAAAAAGCTAACCAAACATAATGGTCAAATGGTTTCAATTAAAGATATTGCAATTATGTATCAGAACTACTGAAATATTGAACAAAATTGATGTAATGACCAGTGATCAGTGAACCTTCACTAAGATTAAAAAATACAATAAACGATAACTTATGCTACTGTAAGGTAACTAAACAATTCATGACCTTGATCGTGCTGCCAACATGAGAAGATAAGTGGTTTCTGGTTCTTCGTTTTCACTGTCCTAAATGGTATTTGTTTTCGCCTGAATAAGACCCAAGAGGTCGAAATGCTTTGTGTCTAGTCCTGTACTCTGTTTGTCTGTGTCCTTGGCGGAAGCTAACCCCCTCTCTTTCTAGATTTTGCTTCATTTTCCGCCCTCAGTGAGTTCGTTTTGAAACCTAAATAATTCCGGTAAACACTCATAAATATGACGAATGGGAAATATCTGAATGTGTGCAATTTTCAAATAACTGCCCAATAACCGGTTATCAGATTTGTTTGAAATATTCAAACTGATTCTAGCTGTTATTTTATTTTCTTCACCAGACTGTACTTGTACCGGCACATTGAAGATCAGTTACAAAAAAGTTCCCGTACTCCAGATGTTCTTTACTGAACTGCAGAATAGATAGATTTGGAAAATATATTGCTCGGCTGTAAACTACATTGGAAGATTTTGTTCCAAATGGCTCCCTTGCAAGACTTTGTTTGCAGAAATGTGTCAGATCATCAGTGCATACTGATTTGCACATTGGACTACGATCGTTCCAGTATAGTCATAACACTTTGGGACACTTGGTCCACATCATGTACCTCTACACAGGCCTAAAACAAATTGTAAGTAACGGTAACCTTCAGATGTGTTGCAAACCACCCTCTCCAAAGTTCGAAACATTCTGCTTGTAACCCCTGCTTTGTACCTGTGTCTCTGTCTTCCTGTCTCTTTGTCTATCTGTCTGTCTGTCTATTTGTCTGTCTGTCCCTCCCTCTCTCCCTCTCTCTCTCTCTCTCTCTCTCTCTCTCTCTCTCTCTCTCTCTCTCTCTCTCTCATATGGAACATCACAAACTGTTCCACCCATTTCAGTCAGGCTTTCGTCGAAATCACTCATGCCACACGGCTTTAACACGCCTCTGTGATACATGGCTATCAGCCATCAACGAAAGAAAACTCACTGGAACTGTTTTCCTCGACTTTAAGAAAGCCTTTGATCTTGTAGACCACAACATACTATTAAACAAAATGACTGCATATGTTCAAAATCCGGCAGTAGTCAGCTTCCTTCAGTCATATCTTAAAAACAGGACCCAGCGTGTTTACTTAAACGGTACTTGTTCCTCTGAAGGAATAGTGAGCTGTGGCGTTCCACAAGGCTCTGTCCTTGGACCTCTTCTCTTCTGTATTTTTATAAAGGACCTACCGATGCACATATCTCACAATGATGTCATCTGTGATCTGTTCGCTGACGATAGTTCTCTTCACTGTAGTGATACAAGCATTATGTGTGTACAAATATCGTTACAACAAAGTATAACTGATGTCTTAGAATGGTGCAACCAAAACCGAATGGTCCTTAAACCGCACAAAACAAAATGTATGGTCCTAGCATCGAGACAGAAACATCAACGACAGCATCTTATGTTGAGCCTAAAAATGAATGAAACCTTGATCGAGCAGGTTACCGAATACCGTGTCTTAGGCGTGATCATTGATGAGAACTTTAAATGGCAATCACATATAAATCATGTTTGCAAACAGTTGGCTCGCAATTTGTTTTTACTCAATAAACTCAGTTATTATGTTGAACCACTTATCCGGAAATTATTTTTTGAAGCTCATTGCCTCTCTCACATCAACTATGCGCCCACTGTCTGGAGTGGTGCCGGTGAAAATCACATAAAAAAGATCAACTCTATGCATAGACGGTGAATTAAGCTGATTCTTCCCGACAAGTCTCTATCAACCACGTGCAAATTCGCAAAACTAATGATGTTACCACTGCAGAGCCAACTGACCTATAATAAGGCAGTACTAATGTTTAAAGTCCATGCAAACATGGCGCCAGCATATCTTGCTGAGTTTATCCAAATGGCAACAACGCGATATGATTCAAATAATTATATTTTACCACGTGTCCGCATTGATTTGTTCAAATCTAGTTTTGCATTTTTTGGTCCATCTGTGTGGAACTCTCTTCCTCCGTCTGCCAAAACATGTCAATCACTGCCGTCCTCCAAATCAGCAATACTTAAACATTTACTTGAACAATAAATCTAACCTTTTGAGCATAGTCTCAACGCCCTACTTTTATGCTTGCCTCTATATTAGCTAATGAAAACGTGTGTGTGTGTGTGTGTGTGTGTGTGTGTGTGTGTGTGTGTGTGTGTGTGTGTGTGTCGCGCGCGCGCGTGCGTGCGTGTATGTGTGGGCGTGTGCCTGCATGTGAGCGCTCGCGCGTACGTGTCTGATTGCGTTTGTGTAATTTTGTAATGAATTTTTTTTAATCATTATTATTCTTATTACTATTGTTATTGTTATTATTATAATGTTGCTATATTCTTCATTGTTTCTGCCATGATTAATATGTGCAGTCTGTTTAGTTGAATGTTGTAGAATAGCAAGGACAGATTGGAAGAATAGGCACTGCCTAAAATCTCTATCCTTGAGTAATAAAGTTTTTGAGTCTTGAGTCTTGAGTCTCTCTCTCTCTCTCTCTCTCTCTTTCTCTCTCTCTCTCTCTCTCTCTCTCTCTCTCTCTCTCTCTCTCTCTCTCTCCTTTATGTCACTATTTGTGTACCTCCGTTGTAGGTTGCAGTTTTGTGCCATGAGTATTTTAATGCGGGGTGCAACGTAAGTTGCAAAGTGAGGCGACTGCAGGCGGAAATCTCCACAAATTTGAAAAGTAATTATTTTGACACCACCAAATGACGTGGACAAACGAATCACAAGACAAAACACGACGCATGTCGACCTTTCAGGTCTTCTTCAGGCAAGATAAACAACATTCAGGACAACGAAAATGAAGAACGAGCAATCTCTTCTCTTTGTCGGATTCGGCGCAAGAAGGGCGTTGAATGAAAACGAGGCCGTCAGGAAGGAGACAATGCGAGTTGAACTAGTAATGATGATAATAATGACACTGATCACAACAGTAGTAATGATAATGATGAAGATAAAATGTATTAAAAGAAATCATGAGAAGAGGATTATGATACTATGACAATAGCAGTTGCAATATTGGAGAACGGAGAGGGGTTAGAGGATTGTTGAACAGCATGGTTGTCGTGGCGACATTGTTAGTGGCCATGATGATGGTGATTATAATATCAACAGTAACACTGGTATTAATGATAATGATAATACTACTACAAAAAGTAATGGTAATGGTAATAACAGTACTAATAATAGAAGTAACGGTACAAAAATATATGAGATGGTATCAATATTATATATATATATTTTTCGTGGAAAGGAATAGAAATAGTCAATGAATAGAAAGCAAACAGTACTATCGGACGACACCAATGATAGTATCGCTGATACGTGTTGTAATGTTAGCAGTAATAATAGTGACTGGAGAGAAATGGAAGTGATCAACGAGAAAAGGGCTAGCATTCCCATTGAAGTGGAGACAAACAGGAGAAAAAGAAAGAAAGCTAGTGCGTGCGAGAGCGAGCGCGCGCGCACGCGTTTGTGTGCGTAGGTTTGTTTGTTTCTTATGTTTTCTTCTTTTTTCCGCATCTACACCTATACTCACACACATGCACAGGAAAGAGGGAAGAGAAACTCTTGTAGAGAAAATCGTATATGAGAGAAAACTACATGAAGAAAAGGGAGAGGATGAATATCTGAGTAGACAAACTGAAAGAGTGTAGTGAGAGGGGAAAGGAAGATAACTCTAACTTATTTCTCAGGTAAATAGTGGGATATAAGGAGGTATGTGTTTTGTTTTAGCTGTAACTGGTGTGTGAGGTAAATAGTGAGAGGTGTGGTAGTATGTGTGTGCGTGTGTTGGTGGAGGATATAGTTGGCTGATGTTGCGGTGATGGATAGGTATATGCTACACTTTGGATGTTGATGCTACGGGAGTGGAGGGAAGACAAGGTGGGGTTAAAAAAGGAAGTGAGGGGACATACCTACACCTGTGTACATATATATGTCTATATACACACATAAACACACACACACACACACACACACACACACACACACACACACACACACACACACACACACACTCTCTCTCTCTCTCTCTCTCTCTCTCTCTCTGTCTGTGTGTCTTATTTTCTAATTATTGTATATAAACATTACTACAATTAATTTTACAAACAATGACGATGGGATAAGTAATAATAGGACATAGTGAACACAAGTAAAATGGTAGTGAAAATAATGATGATAATAATAATGATAATGATAATAAGAACAACAACAGCAGCAGCAGCAGCAGCAACAACAACAACAACAACAATAATAATAATAATAATAATAATAATAGTAATAATAATAATAACAACGGCATTAGTAATGTTGATAATAATGATGGTGATGATAACGACAGCGAGTAATGATAATAATGATTTGATGATAACGGTAACGGTAGTAATAAATGTATAAGTAATTTTAGTAATAATATAATTTGGTGGAAGGAGCTGAAATGCTCAATGAATAAACAGCCCTGTACAAACATTACTGTTGGATGATGATAATGATAATAGTGGCAATGATAAGTGTAGTAATAATAGTAATGATAACGGAGGCTGGGAAGGGATGAAAAGGCTAACATTGCAATTGGAAGAAAACAAAAAAGGAAAAAAATGATAAAAGTAAATAAATAAAAAGAAGGGTGTGTGTGTGTGTGTATGTGTGTGTGTGTGTGTGTGTGTGTGTGTGTGTGTGTGTGTGTGTGTGTGTGTGTGTGTGTGTGTAGTGAGTAGATCAATGTAGTAAATGGAGAGACACAGAATGTAGGGAAAGGGAAAAGGAAGATAGCTGTAACTTATGTCTGAGGTAAACAGTGGGAGGTATGGTAGAGAGAGAGAGAGAGAGAGAGAGAGAGAGAGAGAGAGAGAGAGAGAGAGAGAGTAGGTGTGTGTGTGTGTGTGTGTGTGTGTGTGTGTGTGTGTGTGTGTGTGTGTGTGTTGTTGGTGGAGGATATTGCGGGCTGGTGTTGCAGAGGTGGAAGGGTACATACTACTTTTGGATGTTGATGCCATGCGGGTGGAGGGTTTCAAGTCTGACAATAAGATCTAATTCCTTCATAAGGCGCTACAAGTTGTCACTTGGGGTACATTAAACAGGCTGACGCACTTCTTGACGTCTTCACTGTCACTCCATCATAGCACATACAGTCCGTGCCATTCTTACCAGTCAGTTTATTTACAGTTCTTCGGTGTGAAAAATATCTAAATTGTGCTCAGATGGTCATTTTAAACATATCGCTTGCAACAAGAATGTCTGCATTCACTTACATGTTTTAAACGAGACAGTGTCTTTTTGAAGACTTTCTTTCGATCAAAAGCTCTCTTTAACTTCCTCCATGGTGTACAAAACATTACCCCTAACATGTGAACTTTTGACATGGTTAATACACATAGAAAGCTACACTCACGTAAAAAGCATAGGCATGAAGAGAAATGAGTACAATCGAACAACGCTGTTTGACTTTTCTTTTCTTTCGTAACACTTGTATCTGAACGTGCCGGTGTTCAAACTGACATGAGCTGCTCCCCAGACACACACAGAGTTGTCTCAATTCCTGTGTGAACCATAAAGGTTCAATGCCCCATCTGTTTTTGGCTCCAACCACTCACGGATTACAAATAAAAAAAAAAGTGTTGAACACACTGATTAAATTAAAGCCCGAGCACGAAAAAAAAAAAAAAGGCGAAAGAACGTAACAGGATATACAAGCACATATAAATACTCTAATGTTCAAGTATTCAGAATTGACGCATTGTTAAGCAAGATTTGAAAGGTCTCGTTGAGACATTGGCGATACCTGGTCAGTTTAAATCAAACATTTGACAAATTGTGAACGTGAAGCTTCGAATTACTTCCGATCACGCGAAATCGATCCACGGAAGTGGGAGTTTACCTTGTAATCGAGAATATGAGAAATAATCAGTCAAATCTTAATATTGTTTATTTGCTCTTTAAGACGAAATTCCACTCCAACGATTGCTGATTTCAAGAGCGAGATGGCAGCAGTAAACGAGTCAGATGGATCAAACAATATTCGTCGCTAATCTTTCTCACGAAAGCAGTGATTACGGTCGCGATATATTATGATATTGTTTATCACAACACACACTGCAACATCGTAGACCGCCTCGGTGCTATGCCCTATGTCGCGCAGTGATAATTTGTACCACTGTTACTGTATAAACTGTCGCCCCGTACAAAATGTTCCCCTGGTACAAAATGTTGCCCGGTACAAACTATCGCCCGGTGAGAATTTGTAGCCACGCTGCAGTACAAAATGTCACCCGACGTACAGAATGTCATCCAGGCTGATGGTTTGTTTTGGAGGGAAACATCCTCTTGTTCTCTATAGAAGACATTTTGCCTTTTGTGAATATTTAACTTCTGGCTGTGATTCGTCATTAGAATGATGTGATCTAGGTGTGCGAGGCGGATTAGAGAAGATGAGTATACTATAATGATGATGCACGATGGACATAGATTCATTTGCGGGCGTGCACACACACACACACACACACACACACACACACACACACACACACACACACACACACACGCACGCACGCACACACACACACACACACACACACACACACACACACACGCACGCACGCACCACACACACACACACACACACACACACACACACACACACACACACACACACACACACGCACCCCTAGTTTGTAAAAAACGGAAAATAAACTTTCATTTATCGAGGCATGGAATCAGGACCTTGGTAGTCAGTCTCCTTCAGTTTCTTCGTACGCATCGGCTGTGAAGGAAGTTTCTTCACATTCTGTGTGCTGTTAAACCCATGGCTTTTTTTTTCAAAACCATTGCAACGAAGAGTGTCAAGCCCAGGTTGAGGTAAATCCACCACCTCCCAGTTCAAAGTGGATGCCCCTAGCGGGAGCAATAAATCCACCACTTGTGAGGCTGCCCAGCAGTCTAATCCATTTGCTGCTGAGCAGACTAAAAAAAAACCCACCCTTTTCGCCTCGAACTTTCGAGAGCAGTGCCTATGTGGCAAGGGAGTGTAGCCTAGCGTAGAGATGGCGAGAGCAGTGCCTATGTGGCAAGGGAGTGTAACCTAGCGTAGAGATGGCGAGAGCAGTGCCTATGTGGCAAGGGAGTGTAACCTAGCGTAGAGATGGCGAGAGCAGTGCCTATGTGGCAAGGGAGTGTAACCTAGCGTAGAGATGGCGAGAGCAGTGCCTATGTGGCAAGGGAGTTTAACCTAGCGTAGAGATGGTGGCAAGGGAGTGTAACCTAGCGTAGAGATTAGAAAGGTCACTTCCACCGTCTCCAAAACCTATCACCGCCTGTGGACTGGACAAGTCTGCCAGCGGTCTGGAGAACAAAACAAAGCTGTCCATCTTCAAAACATATATGCTCCATCGGACGCAGACGACGACTCAGAGATGAACTGATTTCTGTTTGTCCTCAGCACCATGGATAGGAACTAATCCATTGGAATATGTGTGGTTTAAACTCGAGGTGCTGCAGCTTTTGTATCGTACACTTAAACCTCAGGTAGTAGTTCTTCAGGAAAGAAAAATTCAAAGCCAAAAGACCTTCACTCTTTCTGGCTTCAATATTCTCTCCGAACCTGCACAACCTTCCACGTTGGGACTAACGGGCAGCGTTGTCCTTCTTATCCACAAAGTGTTGCTTTTTGCCCTGCTCTTGCTACCCCTCTTCAGGCAGCAGCTGCGAGAGTCGCTCTCCATAAAACCGTTACAGTTTGCTCCTTATATCTACCACCTTTTGTCACGGTTTGTTGTCAGAACTTTGTCCGTCTGATTGAAGAACTTCCTCGCCCTTGTTTGCTGTTGGGTGACCATAATCCCTTTTGGGGTAGTGTGAATTCTCCATCCAGAGATCTGCTTCTTAAAGATGTCTTTTCAGAGTTGGACTTGTGTTGTCTGAATGATGGGTCTCCAACTTATCTCCATTATTCCACAGGTACACTTTCATGTTTAGATTTGTCAATATGTGACCCCTCGATGGTCCTGGACAAGGAGTGGTCTGTCTATGACGATCTGCATGGAAGTGACCATTTTCCTGTTCTACTAAAATCAATAACAACTGTGAACGCCTCTGTTCCGCAACACCTTAATTATGAGAAGGCTAATTGGATTTTTGTTTGCTGCAAATATTTCAAAGAGCTCCAGGAAACTGTCATTCTTAAAAGTCAAGACCCAGGAGAATCTCTAATGCAATACTTTGTTTAATTCTGCAGAAACCCGTGTTCCGATGTCTTGCAATAAACTCCAACTGCTGAAGACACCTTGGTTTAACTCTGACTGCCTACAGATATCAAAAGAATGCAACCGGGTTCAGCATCGGGTATTCCAAACACCTTCAGCTCCCAACGCTCGAGCCCATCAAAAATTCCAAGTCAAAACGAGACACACTTTAAAAATCAGTAAGCGTCAGTCTTGGATAAACATTTGCTCCAGGCTGACATTTAAAACATCCAAGAAAAAAAATCTGGAATATCATCAAGAAAATCAAAGGGAAGAACACCAACCCGTCAATTCATCACCTGAAAGTTGCCGATGCTCTGATAACTGATAAACAAGCTGTTGCCAATCTGCTGGCCTCCACCATCCAACAGAACTCATCATTCTCAAGTAAATCTGCAGCCTTAAAAAAAATCAACTGGATGAAAAATGTTCATACAATTTACAGTACGCAATCGACCTTTTTCAATGGATTAACTTAAATCTGCTCTGCAAACCTGCAATACAATTTACAGTACGCAATCGACCTTTTTCAATTGATGAACTTAAATCTGCTCTGCAAACCTGCAATACAATTTACAGTACGCAATCGACCTTTTTCAATTGATGAACTTAAATCTGCTCTGCAAACCTGCAACGATTCTGCTCGTGGCCTGGATGATATTCATCATCAGCTTTTGAAACATCCAGAGAGCTGTTTCCAGACTCTTCTAAAAGTCTACAACCGTATCTGAACCACAGGATGCTTTCCGCCCTCCTGATAGAAAGCCTTGATCATTCCCATTCCTAAGTCTGGAAAAGACCTTACCGACCCTTCAAACTATCATCCAGCAGCTCTGACCAGCTGCCTCTGCAAGCTAATGGAAAAAGATGGTCAACTCCCGTCTGATGTGGAAGCTAGAAACCGATGGTCTTTTGACCAATGAACAGTGTGGGCTCCGGAAGTATCATTCGACTGTTGACCATATAGTCTGTCTGGAAACCATCATCCGCAACACCCTCATTAATAAACAAAATGTGGTCGCTATCTTTTATTATTTGGAAAAAGCGTATGATACCACTTGGTAATCTGAATTTCTTTTAGATTTTCATAAATTTGGTTTGCGTGGTCATCTGGCTTTATTTATTCAAAACTTTCTGGCTGATTGGCAATTCCAAGTCTCTATCGACACCACGCTGTCTGACATCCATGGACAGGGGTTGAATGTACCTCAAGGGATCATCCTTTCTCCTGCTCTCTTCAGTATCAAAATTAACGATATGTCAATTCAGTAAAGCAGGGTTCTGAGTCATCTGTGTTTTTTAATGACTTGGCACTGTATGCACTTCGAGCCTCTTATGCCAGCATACAGCGTCAACTCCAGATTTGTGTGGACAAGATTCGACAGTGGGCCGAGGAAAACTGGTCTACCTTTTCAAGTACCAAACACAGTGTAACCATTTTCACAATTATGGTCAGTTCTTTGCCGATCGTGAAATTCGTCTGGACAAATCCAGCATCCCAGCTGTGATAGAAGCCAAATTTCTAGGATGTTTTTGTTCATCAAAAACTGAACTTCCAACACTTAAAACTGCTACTCGGAAAGCACTGAATATTCTAAGAGTTGTGGCACGCATGGATTGGGGCGCTGAAAAGAAAACTTCTCCATCTTTACAGGGCTCTAATCCGCTCCAAACTGGACTAAGGGTGTGTACTCAACGCCTTGGCCAGATCTTCATACCTGAAAAGTATCGATCAAATCCACCATCAAGGGCTTCGACCCTGTTTGGGTGCATTCCGCAACACCCCTGTTTATAGCCTGCATGCTGAGGCGGGAGAACCATTACTCTGGATTCGTCGGCTGAAACACACCTTGAATTACTGTTTGAATCTATCCTCTGAACCCCCAAACCCTGCATATGACTGTGTTTTCGACTCCACGTTTCAAAAGAAATTCGATGACCACCCAATTTCCATCCCACCCCTGGGAATTTGTATTCTTCCCTGTTGAACAATACAGATATAGACCTTGGAGTGGTGTGCGATTTTTCAAAGTTTCCTGCTGACCCACCATAGACTTTCTTTACTTCAGAGATCCGGTTTGATTTAGCCTCGCACCGGGAAGATTCCACTGGCTCCTTGGCATACAAGTCCTTTTCTGCCGAACTGTGTTCCACGTTTCCATCCTTTAGAAGAATGTTCACTGACGGTTCCGAATCTGAGGAATGGGTTGCCTCTGCTGTGTATAGTGCAACTAGTCCTTCTGAGAGATGTTGTAAACACATCCGCCCCGACAGCTCCATCTACACTGCTGGGTTCACAGCCTTAGTCCTGGCTCTTGAAATGGTTTCTAAATCAAAACATAAAGTTTTCATCATTTTATTGGACTCCCTTTCTGCACTGGAGGCCATTGCCGGCCGTAACCGCAAGCACCCTCAACTGCTGAAGTTATTTGAAAAGTACACTTCACTGAAATCAGATGGATATAACAAAGTTTTTGCTTGAATTCCCAGCCATGTGGGCACTCGAGGCAAAAAAATGGATGATGAACTTGCCAAAAGTGTCACAAAGAAAGAGTTGAGCAGATTGTCTATCCCTCACACTGATCTGAAACCCAAAACCCAGGCTGACGTCAAAGACCTCTGGCGAGAGAAGTGAAACTCGCAGATGGAGAACAAACTATTTAAAGATCGTCCAAACCTGAAAGGTTTTTTACCATTTTCCCGAGGCGGCCATAAACAGGCCACTTCTTTTACTCCCATTATTATTTTTCAAAAAGTGAAGAAGCTCCGTGGTGCATTCGATGTAAAGTACCACTCACAGTGAAACATTCTTATTAGTGTGTTGGAATGTGCGTGGTGTGAGACATAAACGCTTCACAGCAGACTCTATGAAAACCTTGTTCAGAGATGTCCCACCTTGTGTGATCTTTGAGTTTCTGGGGGAGATTGACATTGTTCATCTCATCTATGATTTGCATCTGCCGAAAATCTGCACAGTGTTGGCTGATGCAGGATCCAGTCCATAAAAGTGGGTTCAAAAGCCTGGTCTGATACCAGGCCTTCATTTGGCAAATGAAAGACTGGGCTGTTTCAGTGTTTGCCCTGCACTGCAGTTGAGAACCGACAGTCACAGATTTTTGTGGTGGTGATTCAAGTGTGTGTGTGTGTGTGTGTGTGTGTGTGTGTGTGTGTGTGTGTGTGTGTGTGTGTGTGTGTGTGCCTGTGGAGCTGACGGTCGTGACAGTCAGAGCATGTGCCTGTGGGTCGGACGGTCGTGACTGGCCCCAAATGTGCGGTAGTATTTTTTCGGCTTGTAGAGCTTTGTTCGCCCAGCAGTGAACAGGTACCTGATTCAGTTCAGGGAAGGGTAAATGCGGCGAAGGGAAAGGTTGTAGGCTTTGCCTTTAATCATGCCATGCGTTAGCACAGTGAATATCTGACATTTCACTGTCTTTGCAGTCCATAAGCTATGGGTTCTTTATGCTTGCCAACCTATTGCAGACCTTAAAAGGCGTTCCAGCCAAATAATTTTTCAATTGAAAATAAGCGTCTGAAGGCGTTATTGTCAGTCAGTCAGTCAAATCGGTCTGTCAGAATGAATAGTCTGAGGAAAACAACAACAGCAGATAAGACGTCGGAAAACTTAGACCAGGATTCCAGCCACAGTGCCTAGGAAATCCACGCCGAATTTGTCACGAAGGAATTTGTCAGCTCTCGATGCTAAACACTGGAAGTTTAACTTTCCACCCGTAAGCGCAAAAGAGGAATAAGAGAAATGAGATGCAAAGACATTCCATAAACTTGATGCACTTATAGGAACGGCCACGCTGGAGACATTGGGGATATTTGGACGCATTGTCTACGGAACCTGTGCAAACGCCCATCGATCAAAACAACCTAAAGTGAAGACACCTCCTCAAAAATCCAGGCGTCAACGAATGGCATTCATTAGAAAGAACAAGATGAATCTCAAGCAACAAATGGAGGCTGCCTCAGAGGCTGAAAAGAAAGGAATGGAGAGTCTCTGGGGAGACTTGACATCACAACAAAGTGCCCTCAAGGAGCAGAATCAACCAAACGAGAAAGGAGCAAAAACATAAGACTGGTTCTTCAGGGACCCGTTCCAATTCGCCAGGAAACTATTCGAGGAGCCAAAATCAGCTACACTCAGTAGACAAAGAAACGTGAGTCGTATCAGGAAAATAATCCTCTCCGACATCCAGAGAGCACCACGTAAAATCCAAGGCTTGGTGTGGCCGGCAATGCCAGGAAATGTTCAATGGCAAGCCACCAACACTGGAAGAGGTCGAGAAAATGGTCAAGAAAGCTAGATTCAAGCCTTTACCTGGACCCAGTGGAATACCTGATCTGCTGTTTAAGAAATGTCCCAATGTCCTTGAGTGGCTCCCTAAACTGATAAAATCAGCATTTGAAGGAAGAGATCAGCGTCCAATGGATCATAACTGGAGTGCACATTCCCAAAGAACGAAACTCGAGTGACAACCAATTCAGACCAATATCACTTCTGAACGTTGAGAAGAACATCTCTTTCTCTGTAACGGCGGCCATGTGGACTAAATGCCTTACCGAAAATGAATACTGGGATTTGTCAGTCCAGAAAGAAGCATTCTTGGAGTGCCTGACTGTGTACAATATGCCAGGGTGATTTCCAAAACCTTGAGGCACAGAAAACGGATCTCGACCTGGAGCGGCCCGATCTGGCAAATACAAATGGATCAGTTCCATACGATCTAATTTAACCAGCCCTCGAGATGAAATCATGTCCCCACAGCATCCGAGAAATGCTGAGGAAGTATTTCCACGGCTTCTCAATGAATTTGTCAACAAAGGAACACACGATGCATTGGAATGACATGGAGTTGGCATAGCAAGTGGCAATGTATGTTTTTTTTCCAATACTGCATGTGTTGGCAAGGGAGGATCTCTTGAAAGAAGCCATAAGTAGTACCAATTCAGCAGATCTCGGGAATGGATAGCAAATGCCCCCTCTAACAGCCTCCATTGATGGCACAACAGTGCTTTGCACCAAGGAAGATGAAACGCACAAAATATTGAAGCAAGTAAGCTAGTTAGATGCTTCATCAAGAATGAGCTTCAAAGCAAAGAAATAACGAAGCCTGTCCTTGCCAAAGAGAAAAGTAGCTGAAAGAGTTATGCTCACTGTAGACAACCAAGGCATTCCAACGGTGACAGAAGATCCAGTCGAGAGCCTTGATAGGTGGTATGATGACTCTCTGAAAAACGCAATAGGAAGAACGTAACAAACTAAATGGCAGAAGAAATTCTGCAGATGATAGACCAGTGTGGCTTCCCTGGTAAATAAATGGTCTGGTGTCTGCAGTTCATGCAGATCTCAATTCTCCTCTGGCCTCTACTGGTGCACGATATCGGCAACGGCAAAGTGAAATCAACAGAGGCCAACAATCCACAAGCACGCAAGGAAAGTGCATGTGTCCCACCTGGTCTCACTGACATTGCACTTTACTGTCGCCAAGCAAAACTGAAGTTGTCCATGATATTTGTTCTGGAGGATTTAACAGTGGGCTAAGCGAGGCTGCTAACCATGCTTGAGGGCTCCGGGAAAAAATTGTGAGGTCAAAGCAGCCCAAGCTAAAGACTGGCAGAAAAGGGAAAGTTCAGGAGGTCGAGAACATGGCAAAGGACAATCAGGGAATTACAGGACACGCGAAAACCAGCAGAGACTAGTGGAAATGAAGGTAATGATCACAGGCAAAAGGGAAAGCAAGGGAGACATGACAGTAAGAAAGAAGAGGCTGCCGAAAGAATCCAGAAGGCAGTGCAGCTAGGCCAACAGGGGCAGTGGATTGCGTGGTGAAACACTACAAAGTCCCAGCTGGAATGACAGAGCACATCTCGGGATCAGCTTTATCCTCAGGTCCGTCTGTGACCTCCTGCCCTAGAATTTAAATCTTGCGAAAAGGGGAGGGGGGTCAGAAGACTTTACATTTCCGCTCCGTCAGGACAAACAAACCAGAACATGATTATCCTAAATTCATACCAAACAGCGCTAACCTATGAAAGGTACACATCAAAATACAACCAAACAACTTAAAGTGCGGTTAGCCGTGCCAGAGGAAATACCAGAAGCTCCAAAATCCACACTTGACACGGCAGGAGGGCACTAATCATGATGTGGAACAGCTATGACATCAAAAACATGGAAGCGGGTTTTATTGGTTAGAGACGATGATTGAAAGTGCGCAGCAGACTTTTCAGAGTGGGAAGACCATCCACAGATCATCATCAGGAGTGACATGAAAACGGGTATTGAACTCGGCTCAGTTCATCAAAACTAATGAGACTGACTGAACGCCCTGTGTCCTATGACAATAGAATGGAACAAGCTCACATCTAGCAGACTGAAAAGTGTACGGCTCCAGAGGACATCTGGAGGGAGTCTGGCTTCAACAGTCCTCGCCATAGAGGTTGGAGCATGGTGGTTCGTTGGCTCTTCAGCCTTTGATCTCATCAAAGAGCTCGCGATTTCTGGGAAAAAAAAAACAAAAACAAACAAACAACAAAAACAAAACAGAACACAAAAGGCAATGGCAGATGCAGTTGAAATATTTACAGCTGGACCTGGTCGAGGACGGTAATGTTGCTTATAGCTCAGCCGACCGCAAAAGGCCATAATTATCAGGGCAGTTGGTCGAGGCGGTCGAGGAAGAATATAAGTGAACTTCAAAAGGTTTAAATTTCTCGGTCTGAAACAGATGTCCGATACTAATGTGGGCAAGACATCTGTGCTAAGCGCCAGAAAATATTCCGGCAGCAGATGGGTTTCCATAAGTCGTGACCCAGATAGGCCTGGCCCCCTTTTAGTTAGTGCAAGGAGTTCAGGGCTGACCACTTGCCTGAGGGGTGGGGTGGGGTGTCTTCTCTGAACACCGTCTGTTTCAAGTGCTCCCTCGAGCTTCTTACTACTGTTCCTCTGTTTTTACATTGCACTGTTTCTATTCCTTACAGGTTTCTCTTTTCAATAACAAACATTTTAGTACATAATAAATAAATGAAAAATAACACCTTGTTCAATCCACATCTGTCAGAGATGTAGGGACAGTGGACCTCATCTGCAGAGTCAGCACACTGAGGGACCATGTCACAGGGAAAATGATGCTGCAGATCTGACTTTGAGAATAGTGAACAGTTCCACGTTTCTTTGACACTTGCTGTTGTGAATTCGACCCGCTTTGGTTTCACATCTTCCGAGTGAAATGAAAATCGAAGTTTGTATCCATAGAAATCTGTGAAAGACCACAAATCAGTGTCTCTCATGTAAATGGACGTAGAACAGTTCTGACCGGATTTGCGATACGGGAATTCATCAGGGAAGAGGTACGCTACATTTTTTCCGGGCAAACTGTAACTTCTGTACTCGTGGTAATTATCTGGCAAAGATCCACAAATGCCACAAAACATGATTAGCGTTCCGTATACATCTCTGGGGACACTGAGGAAGACGACATCGTGAGGGGGTGGGACCAGGGTAACACAGCTTCGAATCATTCGTGGAAGAGGTTGACACTGATCCCTGCCAGGAGACTGCACGTACCCTGCACAATAAACATCAGAGAACAGTCCTCTCTTTTCAGTATGATCAACACTTGAAGCCACACAACACCCATCAATAAGTTGCGATATTTCGGTTTATTATCAAACCTTCTTCAAGCACCAGAAATGGCCAACTGACAAACAAAACAGCATAGAATTCTGTGGTTGTGAAACTGAAAAGTGTCCACTGGAAGAAGAGTTAACTGGAATAAGAATTCACAGGAAAAAGTTCACTGAGGGATGGGAGATGGGAGACATGGAGAAAATGGAGGGGATGGGAGGGAAGGGTGGAAAGCAAAGAGTGAGAAATGGAGGGATGGTGGTGAAATGAGCTGGGAGGGGGAGAGACAAAGAAAACAATAATTATAACAATACTAACAATAATCATAATAACAATACTAACAATAATCATAATAACAATACTAACAATAATCATAATAACAATACTAACAATAATCATAATAACAATACTAACAATAATCATAATAGCAATACAAACAAAAATCTTTTTTTCTCTTTTCATTCTTCTTGTTATCAATTACGTGTCTGTGGATATTGCATCAATATCCCAGATTTTATAAAGAAAATCAAACGGGCAATTGAAAATTATGTTTCCGAGTATTAGAAACCATTGTTTACTTTGTATGATACTGTAAAGTGAAAAGCATATCAGATGTGGCTCAGAGATATCAGTACAGAGTTTATTTGTAAGTCAATAGGATATATTTAACATAAGATGTATTTGTTCTTTACAAAATGCAGAGAATGTGTTTGCTAAAAATGCATGTAAACTATTATTAAGCTGATCCTGCTTTTTGAACTATACAACATTCATTGAATCTGGGTCTGGGACAAACGCCATCATGCTACTGCTTCGTAAGAGTACTCACTGCCCATGTCTAGAAACCCTTTGGTTCTCCCATACCAAGCCAAAAAGCAGCCTCCTTTAAAAGTCTACGTCTTGTGCTTACCCAGGTAAATGTACATCGTCATACAGAAACAGAGTGGTAATGTAAGACTCCTGGTTCGTCCAGCATTGTTATATAGAACCAAAAGCAATGCAACATAAATGAAAAAAAGGCGCGATACATTTTCAGCATATACCACGTCCCTGTGTGTTTGGAAACTGATACCAAGCAAGCTACAATTTCTGAATGAAGTGTTTGTGAGCGCGCGTATGTGTGTGTGTGTGTGTGTGTGTGTGTGTGTGTGTGTGTGTGTGTGTGTGTGTGTGTGTGTGTGTTTTGTTTTGTTTTGTTTTGTTTGATTTAGCGTCTTTTCACAAAATAGTGTTTTTAGACGGATCTTGAAATCATCCTGAATGACGTAAGTATTTTATCACAAATAGGAATACCCCGTCATATCATATCCCCCATCAACGTAATACCCTGTCTGACAGAAATAAACATCAATAAACAATACCTATAATTTAATTTTTTTTAATTTTCAAATTGAGCAAACTACAGAGCTGTTCCTATAGGACTCCGAAGAAGAAATTTAGCTGCAGTGACAAGAAGTGATTGATCATCAATAATGGCTTTGAGATCGTCATCTTTAGTATTGTTTTTGACTGCCAGATAATCGGGCAAATATTGCTTTGTGAACGGACAATAGAATAAAATATGGAACGTTAACATTCTCTCTCCACAGGGACACCTAATGTCGTTTATATGTTTGCATTTTAACGCATTGAGTTTCAGTCTGTAACATAAAGAGCTAACTTCTCGTGCTCATTATTAATACCTTTTTGCAATAAGGAGACTTTACTGTCAACAGTTGTGACATTGTGGCTGGCTTTTTTATAGACTGCCTCCAGAAGATGATATCCCTTTTTTTACAGTTAATGGAATCTTTACAGTTGTGCAGCCATTTGCATTCCTAGCACCTTTCCTTGCCATTCTATCTGCCCAATCATTTGCTTGAACACCACAATGAGAAGGGACCCAACAAAAAGTTACATCAGAACCTTTTTGCATTAGAAAATTAACAAGATGCCTTATTTCAATCATAACGTCAGCTCTTTCCTTTAGCTTAGTTGAAGTTAGCGACAGTAAAACAGATCTTGAATCAACACACAAAAGAATTCGTAATATAATCATGGGAAGGTTTGCAATATACCTTAAGGCCATGAGAATAGCTACCAGCTCTGCAGATAAAATGGAATGGCCTTTTCCAACATGATAAGCTTGTTCTTTCTTTAAGCCAGAAATAACAAATCCAGCACCAGCATTTCCATCATTTATCACTGAACCGTCTGTATATACCTCCAAATGGTTCGGATATAGAGCTTCAACATGCGATCGAAAAGAGAATGCTGCATAGTGAGGGCTATTTTCTTTTTTCAAAATACCATAGTCAACATCAAAATTTGCTTTCATTAATTCCCATGAAGGAATGGGAGAGAATGGCGGGCACCTACATAGATCTTTATCGTTTAATCCTGATTTGCTTTGAATGTCTGAAGTGTAAGTGGCAATTGTTGTCAGTGATTTTATTTCTCTTGCCCTTTTCGGAAAGTGAATATCGGATCTTAATGTTTTTTCTACTTCATTAAAATGATCAACAGAGCTACTTCTTAGAACATATTTAGCAGTAGCTAGCCTGCGATAATCATCTAAAGGTATAACTCCTGCTTCTTTATATGTAGCTAAAGTTGGAGCATGAACAGGTATACCCAATGCTAATTTATACGCCTTTGAGTCCACACATTGCAATTTCTTCAGTAAATAATTTGGAGCCGTAAAATATATTTCCTGTGCATATGTGAGTTTTGACCTGACTAGGGCTGTCGCGAGGTGAATCAAACATGGAGTGTCTTGACCCCAATAGTGCCTACTAACAATTTTGAGAATATTTAAACACTTTCTAGCTTTTGTTAAAGTATTTCTATATGAATTTTCCACGAAAGTTTTGCAGTGAAAAATATACCTAGGAATTTTACTGTATCTTTAATGTGAAGTTCGCTTCCATCAATATGAAAGTTCGGCAATTTTCTGGGAGAATTACCAGCACTGAAAAACATCATGTGGGTTTTATCAACAGAGAAACTTAGACCATTCTGGGTCATATAATGACATTTTGTCTAATTCGCATTGGTACAGGGTTTAAATGTGCTTCAGTTTTCTAACAGGAGTACTGTTCTTTATATTAGCATCCGTCCACATACATATATCATTTGCATACTGTACTACAACTGTATGTTTTGACAGTACTTGAGGCAGGTCATGTATCAGTAAATTGAAAAGAAATGGAGCAATAAGTGAGCCCTGAGGAATTCCCATATGTAGATTTCTTGAAGTGGAATACGAGTGATCCACTTTTGTTTGTATTGATCTATTACATAGAAAATCTTTAATAAACTGATACATACGCCCCGAAATCCCATTGGTTTTGTTTCAGCAGTAGTTCTGAATGCCATACTTGATCGTACGCTCGTTTTATATCAAAGAAAGTAGCAAGAACATTTTGTCGGCGAGCGAATTGTCGTTAGATATTTGTTGAAAGTTTTAGTAAGTGATCAATTGTAGACTTACCAGAGCGAAACCCTGCCTGAATGTTTGGAATTATATTATTCTTATCACAGTAATGAGCTAATCTTGCAGTTATGATTTTTTCCATCAGTTTACCAGTATGAGAAGTGAGAGCAATTGGCCTATAACTATGCAGATCTGTTCTTGGTTTTCCGTTTTTATGTACTGGAACAACTATTGACTGTTTCCATAAATCTGGCATAACTCCATCATTCCAACAATTCGAAAACAATTTAAATAGATACTGAATCCATCTCTCCGGCAAGTGTTTCATTTCATTTGAAACTTCATCTAGGCCGACAGACTTTCTTTTAGTACTCAATGACGAAATAGTTTCCTGAACTTCAGCGAGTGTAATGGGGGCATTGATGTAGAGACTATTATCAGGATCTGGATCTCTATACTCGTATTTTGTTTCCTGGTCTTCCCTATATGGTTTGCATTTGGGTGAGAGACTTTCCACCCTGCTGTTAAAAGAGAACAAATCTGCAAATTTCTCAGCTTTTTGAGCAGCAGTCGGGAGTCTGTTGTTATCAATTGATATACGACATTTTGAGAATTTGTCACCATGTTTCATACTACGTATTTTCTTCCATACCTTTTGGAGATCTTTTGATGAGGTGATTTCTATTGAACTGCAATCTGACCAATATAATCGTTTAGCAAGGGCTATTTTTCTGTTAAAAGCTGACTTTGCCTCTTTCATTTCTCTGTGTTTTGAAGGAGATCTAGTTATCAGATATATTTTGTATTTCAGTTTTTTTTCTTCTTTCGCCTGTGCACATTCATCAGTCCACCAGCTGTTTCCTGCATATTTATGCGAGATATGAGATGAACATTTAGGAATGGAACTGTCAGCAGCAAATAATACTGATTTGACAAAGTGATCATATGCACAATTGATATTTTCATTTGGAGGGATCATATTACATGAATTAAGAATAGTTTCAAATTTATTCCAATCTGCTCGGTTGTAGTTATAGTTGCGGATTTTGTCGTCCGAAGGAACAACAGGGTCTAGCTTTTCATTTGATGTTATTTTGATTGGAAAATGGTCACTACCTAAAGGATCCGAATCGCATTCCTAAACACAGTATGGAGCTAGTTGAGGAGATATGAGAGATATGTCTATTGCTGATGGTTTGTGATCTTCTATGTCAGGTATTCTGGTTATACTACCATCATGTAGCAGATACATCTTCGAATCTACATTTTCAACAAAACGGTGACTTGTGATCTTATTACCATCTTTCTCCCCCAGTGGTGAATGAGCATTAAAATCCCCGCCTATGACCCATTTTTCATTGTTTGGAAGAGAACGCAACCATTCCGTACTTTCTTCATTTGGTTCCTTTGGGAGGTATACAGAAACCATGTTAATGATAAGATCTCGATGAAATTTAACAGTAGCGGCACAAGAATTCAAGAATGGAATATTTTGAGGGGCTGGCGATTTGAACGGGATGAAATCAAGATCTCGGTGAATGTAAATGGCTGTGTTGATTTGACCTGCTTGATCTTATTGGAAGATGGGAGGGTAGTAATAATTAGATAGGTGTGGTAGTCTACTTTTGACCGCATTTAACGACTGCAGTAATGTAACTTTAAAATTGTTTGAAGCAATATGTTGTACAAGTTGATCAATGTTTCTGATAATGGAGCGACAGTTCCATTGTAGAATGTCAATGTTTGAAGAAGCTACCATTTTAACTAGATTTGTTTGTTATGAAGATTGAGTAATGATGTAATAAAGCACTTAAGGATATTGTTTCGTCAAGCAGCTGCTCCTCTTGGGACGCATTGTTTAACTTCCTGCTCTTCTGGGCCACTTTGTTCATCTTTCTGCTCCTCTAGTCCGCACTGTTCATCTTTCTGCTTCTCTGGACCGCACTGTTCATCTTTCTGCTCCTCTGGACCGCACTGTTCATCTTTCTGCTTCTCTGGACCGCACTGTTCATCTTTCTGCTTCTCTGGACCGCACTGTTCATCTTTCTGCTCCTCAGAGCTGCACTGTTCACACGGTGTGTGTGTGTGTGTGTGTGTGTGTGTGCGTGTGTGTGTGTGTGTGTGTGTTTGTGTGTGTGTGCGTGCGTGCGTGCGCGCGCGCGCGCGTGTGTGTGTGTGTGTGTGTGTGCTTGAGTGAGTGAGTGTGTTGTTGTTGTTGTTGTTGTTGTTGTTGTTGTTGACGCTGTTGTTGTTTTGACGTTAACTGATTTAAAGAGAACAGAAACTTGAGCAAAGGCCCTCAGTTCTCCAAACCTGTTTGTTCCTACAAGATATAATGTTTCAAGCTATTCGCTCTTGGCAAATACAAGTCTTCGACTGAACTTTGTGTGTGTTGCATGCGTAAACCATGCTGGTCATCACTTTTGATACAGAGGTGTGGTTTTCTGTGTCCAACTTCCATATATAAAAGTATGATTATAGAATTGAATTGACGGAGCAGTTATCGTGTGGATGAAATAGCTGCTTTTTTAGTCTGAGAGACTCTAGTTCTGAAGACAGCCAGGAGGCGAAGTGTAGAATGGGGTATTTCCAGTCTACCAGGTTATTGTATGTACAATGGCTGAACCTCTGCCATGTGTATAATCCTATAGTAGCTCAGACACTCTGTTAGATAAGCAACATTATCTAACTGTGCGTATGAGCTACTGTGCGATTGCACACATGGCAGAGGTTCATGCACTCTCTTGAAAAGCTTTTGATACGCGTCAGTGTGTGATGGGTTGTGGAAACACGCACGCACGCAGCCTGTCCGAGAACCTTTGGAGAGGAGAACAAGTACCGAGCTTATTATGCCACAGAAACGTCCTCACGAACACTGCCAGCAACATCGTTGATCATGTATCATGTATTTGTCGTGGCTTTGCCCGCACTGATGGGTCTTCGGGCTTAAGAACGCTCTCTCTCTCTCTCTCTCTCTCTCTCTCTCTCTCTCTCTCTCTCTCTCTCTCTGATATGAACATTTCGATTCAGTAAGCTGCACAGCTTTGTACTGTACAGTTAACCAAAAAGGCTTTACGTTTTTTTTCTTTCATATATGAATAAAGACTGTTAAAGAACAAAACAAAACAAAAAACTTATCACAATTCAAAATGGCTGCATTTCCTAATTAGCAGAAGCAGATATATCTGCAATCTGTAATGCATGTATTTAATAATGATCACGTGTACACGATTGTTCAAATTCTCACACTAATACAAGTAGGAGAGAAAAAAAATCACTTATTGTTTTGTAAACGTGTTTTCCACTTGTTCTGAAATATATCCTATCATCTCGTTCACGACTATTTGCCGGCAATAAGTAAGAAGAAACTCTAGAAAGAGCCGTCAAAGAAGAAGCCCCTCCGCCCTCCCGTTCTCTTCGTCCTAACTCCACCCCCACTGGAAAGGTATCTCGGTCGACCAAAAGGGGCCAGGCTGCCTGCAGATCATGACTCCTAGATGCTCCTCTGCTTGAAAAAAAAAAACATGTGAGCGCCACCACAATTCCTGTCTGCTGAGTGGATGAGCTTCTCAATGCGTTCCTTTTTGAGAGGTGTCTTCCTGACATGGCTCTCCGACATCTCGGCTGGAACATGGAAAACGTCAGCCTTGTGAAGTTCACTTTTGTTCCTCCAAGACCAAATCCAGTTGGAACTCTGTTCAGCTGCCTCTGTCACTGCCTTTGAAGGTTCTGGTCCTCTTCATACCAACTGGTGAGAGCTGTTACATGAAGTCTTAAGCCGATGCATCCACAAATCCTCCCCTTGCTCCATCTCTAAGGCAAGGACTTGGGCTTGTGGCCCAGAATCCCTCACTCTTATGGCATGACGGGCATACTTCTCAGTCCTGTAGATGTTAGCTTGCTCCATTCCATGTTCATAGGGTTCAATGAGTTTAGTTTGAACAACTTTTTTTCGATGAATAGTACTCTATCCCTTTTCATGCCACTCTTCCTGGTGTTACCTTTCTTTATTTGGGGCGGCCAGCTGTGCACGCACTCCAGTGTATCTGCCTAGTCAAGCAACCCTCGCTTCCATGCTCTTGATGTCACGGCTATTCCAGACCATGATTTGTGGCCTTCAGCCCTGCAGAACATTTGCTGCCGGAGCTTCTGAGGGCGAGGCGACTCTCTGGCAGTGCTAACCGCATGTACACTCTCTGTAAGCTCTGGGGTGTTCCCACGTACGGACTTCCTGTAGACTAGCGGGTGCTTTGAATGAATCGGGCGATGTTCCGCTCTCTGCGCTGATAGAGCGGACGCATGAGGTCATCTGATTTCTTATTTGATTTATCACCTGCTTTCTTCCATTACAGCGTGTATGAATTGGAAGGCAGAATGCCATTGGCAGGGTGAAGTTGATCTTCCAAGGAACCGTGCATCTTATGTCATTCCAAGGAACCGTGCATCTTATGTCATTCCAAGGAACCGTGCGTCTTATGTCATTCCAAGGAACCATGCATCTTATGTCATTCCAAGGAACCGTGCATCTTATGTCATTCCAAGGTCCATTGCATCTTATGTCATTCCAAGGAACCGTGCATCTTATGTCATTCCAAGGAACCGTGCATCTTATGTCATTCCAAGGAACCATGCATCTTATGTCATTCCAAGGAACCATGCATCTTATGTCATTCCAGCTGGGTTTTCTTTGGGGTGCGGTTCACCCGCGTAGTCCATAGCCCCCGCTGGCCTTACTGGACTGCTTTCTGGATTCTCTTGGTGTCCTTCTTCTTCAGCTCTTGTATCACCATATTTCCCATTGCTTTCCCTTTTGCCTTTGAACCCCTACTTATTTCCTTTGATCAATAAAAGAAGCAATCCATGACGATGAACTGCCAGCCATCACCAACGTGGAGAAGTCTCAGAACGGCATAGGTGGTCTTCAAAAGCAGTTTAGTTCTATCGTCTATGCATAAATGCATCATAAATTTGCTTTTAAATGAAATGCCAAGTCTGATGACAAAACAGATTGAAACGGACAAACTAAACCTCGGACAAAATATAATCTGTAATCCCTTTTTTTTAATCTCTCAGTCCGCTCAATTCGAAAGAAATTAAATTATATATTCAGACATATTCGTGTGTATGCTGACAGAAGGCCATGTCTCGGCCAACTGCCTTTTTTAAAGTTATAATTCAGTTTAACTTCAATATTTCGTTCTTCATTGATCTTTAAAGGTCGGTAATCGTCATCGATCGAAGTAATACTGGATTTCTGTCTCGGGGGTTTACTTTGATTAACTGACAATGGATTATTTTACCTCTGAAGAACCGAAGCTGATTTTACGATTCAGTGTATTTGCTCTCTCTCTCTCTCTCTCTCTCTCTCTCTCTCTCTCTGTCTCTCTCTGTCTCTCTCTCTCTCTCTCTCTCTCTCTCTCTCTCTCTCTGTGTTTTTGTTCTTTTTTCGTCTGCTGTAATTTAAATCTCACTTGCCATGAGCACGTTTCATTGTTATGTGTCAGTGCATGCAATGGTTACTGTAAAAAGTAAATGCTTTCAGTCATACGGTTTAAGCGTGTTCACAGACGCGCGCGCGCGCGCGCGCGCGCGCACGCGCGCGCGTGTGTGTGTGTGTGTGTGTGTGTGTGTGTGTGAACTAACCTGCAGAAGGAGACACAGGAATGATCTCAAGGTCTGACTCGACAGCAAAGAAATCTAAGGAAAGTTCCACAATGCGAGTATTTAGTAAGCCAAAGCATAGTTCAAGAACAGCTGAACTCCCCAGTGCAGCAATCTCCAAATCCCTCCGAATAGTACTGTGTTGTGTAAAATGCACAATACTGTCACCTTTATGGAAATTGACGTTCTCAATGATGTCAAAGTCAATATTGTCAAGCGTGTGAATTACAAACTGGACAACCTTGCCCGGCGGCACTTGTATCGTGACGTCACATCTTGAGTATTTGTTAAGGTATGTACGGACACTCACATGACCACGTGTGTTTTTAATCAATAATGATGACGCCGTGTCTTGGCCTGAGCTTCTCAGCAAACATGACGTGATATTGTAAGTCGACGTGGACACGTTAGGCGTTATCACCCTTGCGTTGTCCGGTGTGGGAGTGCTCTGCCTTGGCGACTGGCTTGAAGACGCTGTATCTGTTTTAATGAAGTGCTTGGAATGCTCACGTGCTTTGTCAGTAACCATGACACTTTGCAGAGAATGCTCCACTAATGTGATCCTGCGGATGACCGTGTTTCCACGAAACGGCGATGAGGGTGTGGTGTAATAGCTGACGTTCCGAATACCTGTCGTGTTTTCAGTTATCACACCTCTGAGAACATTCCACAGGACACACAGAGCCACCACACGCCCAGTTTCACTTTTTCCACACTTCCGGGAGATTGAATACATTGCGTTAGACCGATAGTGTCCGACAATGCCGAAGTGAGTCCATATGAGAGTATCACACTGCTTTCTTAAATGAGGCGATATGAGGGTATCACGCTGCTTCTGAAATGAGGTGATATGAGGGAATCACACTGCTTTCTGAAATGAGGTGATATGAGGGAATCACACTGCTTTCTGAAATGAGGTGATATGACGGAATCACACTGTTTTCTGAAATGAGGTGATATGAGGGAATCACACTGCTTTCTGAAATGAGGTGATATGAGGGAATCACACTGCTTTCTGAAATGAGACGATATGAGGGAATCACACTGTTTTCTGAAATGAGGTGATATGAGGGAATCACACTGCTTTCAGAAATGAGGTGATATGAGGGAATCACACTGCTTTCTGAAATGAGACGATATGAGGGAATCACACTGTTTTCTGAAATGAGGTGATATGAGGGTATCGCACTGCTTTCTGAAATGAGGTGATATGAGGGAATCACACTGCTTTCTGAAATGAGGCGATATGAGAGAATCGCACTGCTTTCTGAAATGAGTTGATATGAGGGAATCACACTGCTTTCAGCATTGCGAACTCGTCTTTACTACGCGGATGTACTGAACAATGTTGTTAAAAGATCGATGCATTATCTGTGGTATTTGTTCAACGTACGCGCATAGGCAATCTTCCTGTCTACCTCTGTGTATGCCTTTCTCTGGCTCTGTCTGTCTGTCTGTCTGTCCCCACCCACCTTACCCTCCCTCTTCTGTGTGTCTGTCTATCTATCTATTTATCTATGTATCTGTCTATGTATGCGTGTATCTGTCTGTGTATGTATGTATGTATGTATGTGACGTCAGACAATGGCGACCAGAGCGGCTGTGCCTTCGCGTCGCTCTGCTTGAATTTGCTGTCTGCCGTCCATCCGTGGTCACTGTACTCGAAAACACAGTCAGTCCAGCAATGCAAGGCGCCTGGCCATTGATTGCTGAAGCGAAAGCTTCAGTCAGAGCTGCGCTCTGGAGTGGAGAGATTCGACATGTGGTGGACCCAGTCAACGACCAAGAGCAGCCCCTGCCAACGGGTCAACACACAGTGCCACTGGACTTTGCCAGCCCAGAGACCTGGGTGCCCTTTGAAGGAGTTGTTGTATCGAAGGTAGAACTGCATGTCAACAAACCGGCTGACCACCTTCCACGTTGCACTATTATTTTAATATTAAAACTATTTTATTACACGAGCTGTAATGAGTTATATCTGATCTGAAACGACAAGAGATATAACTGAATGGCGACGAGGACGGGATCAAGAAACGCTAAGTAGAACTTTTATTAACTTTGATTTGTCGATCGTACTAGTAAACGTCCGTTAGTCAAATTTTCGTTTTGACCATCATGGCTTCATTACCAAGTTTTCCGGCGTTTTCTGTACATGTAGACGAACAATCCGTTGGGATGAGGTGGTCTAAATGGATAGCGAAGTTTGAAAACATGTTGTGGGGACTGGACATAACGAATAATAAACGAAAGAAGGCTCTCTTGCTGCATTACCCAGGCGATGAGGCATACGATGTCTTTCATAGTTTTACTGATGGAGAAAAAGGATCAGACGATGCATACGACGTTGCCAAAAGGTCACTACAAAACTATTTCACGCCCACAAAGAATGTAGCCTAAAACGTCACTACAAAACTATTTCACGCCCACAAAGAATGTAGCCTATGAAACATTTTGTTTCCGACAAGCAGTACAGAATGAAGGGGAGTCCATTGACACATTCGACACAAGACTGCGCACACTGGCCTCTTCCTGTGACTTTGGCGTCAACAAAGAAAGAGAATTGCTGACACAAATTATGCAAGGCTGTAAATCTGCGAAGCTGAGAAGAGCTGCACTCAGAGACGACACGACCCTAGCCAAACTACTGGATGAAGCTCGAGCCATTGAGCTAGCAGATATTAGGGCTGCAGAGATGGAGAAAATGTCAACAACTACGAGTTCATTCAGTGCTCTTAAAATTGCTGACAAGAAGAAACAGAAGAAACAGCCAAACTCCGTTCATTCCAGTGACAGAACTCAAGGCAATCAGTCATTTCGTGGTCGTAGCTCAAATCAAAGAAATCGTCCATCACAAAACCATAACCATGACACAGAAAATGAGACTAGGTGCCGCAATTGTGGTGGAAACTTCCCTCATAGAGGCCCATGCCCAGCAAAAGGCAAAGAATGCAGAAGATGTAACAAAGTTGGACATTTTGCCAAAGTGTGCAGGTCATCCCAGAGAGTAAGGCATGTCAACAACGACTATGAAAAAGAAACCGAAAGAGAAACACACAGAGAACCTGAGTCGTCTAATGATGAATATGAATCTGCTTTCATCATAGACAACAAGGTCAAGAAAATCAGAACGCCAACAGTCTATGCATACATCTATGATATATCAACCCGATTCATCATTGACACTGGTGCTACTGTCAATATCATCAGCTTAAAATCTTACGACAAGATAAAATCAACACCTGCGCTGAGGAGACCATGTCCTACAATTTATGCATACCGATCGAAACAACCTCTTCCGGTCAAGGGTTTTCTTTCAACTACAATCACGTACAAGGACAGGCGAGCTCATGCAAAATTCTATGCAGTAGACACACCAGACCAAAACAGCAACCTTTTGAGTGCTGAGACAGCTCAGGCACTGAACATCATCCAGTTTGCATTTTCGTCAAAATCTCAGACAAACATGCTTGATGAGTTTCCAATTTTGTTTGATGGACAAACGGGGAAAATCAAGAATACACAAATCAAACTGCATATTGACACTGAAGCTCAGCCCGTCAAGCAAACGCACCGACGCATTCCTTTTCATGTTCGAAAGGATGTGAAACGAGAACTCGAACGCCTCGAGCAGGCCGACATCATCGAGAAAGTAGAAGGACCAACACCCTGGGTGAGCCCCACAGTGATTGTTCCGAAGAAATCTGGTGGCGTCAGAGTATGTATAGATATGCGAGAAGCAAACAAGGCAATCAAGCGAGAAAAACATCCAATGCCAACAATTGACGATCTCATCGCAGATCTGAACGGATCAACTGTTTTCAGCAAACTTGATCTCTCAAGCGCATATCATCAACTTGAACTGGCTCCTGAAAGTAGATACATAACAACGTTCTCTACACACAAGGGTCTTCAGAGATACAAACGGCTACTTTTTGGAGTCAACGCTGCTGCAGAGATTTTTCAGAATGCAATTTCAGAACTGCTAGCTGACATCCCCCATGCTAAAAACCTCAGCGACGATATTATCGTCCATGGAAAGAACCAAAAAGAACATGATGAGAGTCTGCGAAAAACACTCCAAAAGCTGCAAAGCAGTGGTGCAAAACTGAACAAAGGAAAATGCCTCATCTCCGTCAAGGAACTGATATTCTATGGTCATGTGTTTGGTGAAAAAGGCGTGTCAGCAGACCCAGAGAAAATCGCAACGATCATCAAGAGCAAACTATCAGCGAATGTCAGTGAGGTCAGATCGTTTCTTGGGATGACTCAGTACGTTTCGCGCTATATCCCAAACTACGCAACTATCACCGAACCTCTAAGAAACCTGACGAAGAAAGATGCTGTGCGGAAATGGGAAAAATCAGAACAGCAAGCATTTGATCAACTCAAACGAGCCCTCACCAGTGCCCATGTCATGTCATATTTTGACCAGAGCAAGCCAACTGAACTTCTCGTTGACGCAAGCCCAGTCGGTCTTGGGGCTATACTGACTCAAGAAGGAAAGGTGATCTGTTATGCCAGCCGTGCTCTGACAGATGTAGAACAAAGATATTCTCAGACTGACAGAGAAATGCTCGCTGTAGTCTACGGTGTAGAACATTTTCACCTACATCTTTTTGGTGCTAACTTCACTGTCATCACAGATCACAAACCTTTACTTGGAATTATTTCAAACAGAAAACCGACAACAGCAAGACTAGAACGATGGCGTCTACGACTGATGCCATACAACATGACATTGCAATACAGACCAGGACGAAATGAGCAAAATCCTGCTGACTTCATCAGCCGTCACCCATGCACACTACCCATACGAAACAACAAAGGCGATGCCTACGTGAACTGTGTCATAACAAACACAGTTCCAAAAACTATGACAGTTGAAGAAGTCCGTGATGCAACTCAAAAGGATCAGACACTTCAAAAAGTGATCAAGGCAGTAGAAACTGGCAACTGGAAAGAATCTGAAATTTCGCAGTTTGCAAGATTTCAGGATGAATTTTCTGTCCAGGATGGCTTAATTTTGCGTGGATATTGACTTATTATCCCAGAAAGCCTTCAGAAGAAAGTCATCAGAATCACACATCAAGCTCATCAAGGCATCGTGAAGACCAAACAATTGATTCGAGAAAAGGTTTGATTCCCAAACATTGACAAGATGGTAGAAGATGCTGTAAAGCGTGCGTACCTTGTTTATCATCTTATCCAGGAGCTACCCATCGTGAACCGTTGCAACCAACTCCTCTACCCGATGAACCATGGAGTTCACTGGCTGTAGATTTTACTGGACCGTTTCCCTCAGGTGAATACCTACTTGTAATTATTGATGAGTACAGCCGATTTCCAGAGGTGGAAATTGTATCATCGACCTCTGCAAAATGCGTCATTCCCAAGCTTGAAAATATCTTCTCGAGACAAGGCGTTCCCAAAACAGTCAAAACGGCTCTCCATTCAACGGCGCAGAATTCAGAAATTTCGTACAAAATTTCAGCATCAAACACAGGAAAATTACTCCATTGTGGCCAGAAACAAACGGAGAAGCAGAGAAATTCATGTCGACATTGAACAAGAGCATCAAATCATCGATCGCTGAAAACATCTCGTGGAAATCTCAACTACCTACGTTTCTTCGGTTTTACCGAGGCACCCCACACTCATCCACCAAAAGTGTCCCCGTTTGAAGCTTTAACAGGTCGAAAAATGAGCATTGGACTGCCAGAATTTGCTCAAACCCAATTTTCTACCCCGAGTGAAATACATGCCAAGATTGCCAAAAATGACAATACCTCGAAGTTCAAGATGAAATCGTACGTTGATTCAAAACGTCACACCCGTCCTTCCAATCTCAACATCGGTGATCAGGTATTAGTGAAGCAACCAAGGATGAACAAATTCACTCATCCATACAACCCCAAACCGTACGTCATTGTCCAGAAGAAAGGTTCCATGGTCACCACAAAGCAAGGACAGAAAGAAATCACCCGAAATTCTTCCCACTTCAAGGTGATTCAACAATCTTTCTCAGATGAGGAGGAAGAAGAAAAAGAAGAAAACCAGACACTGATGACTCCGCGTGCCAGATCGCAACCCAGCACTCCTCAAGTACCTGAAATCGCGCCAATACAACCTCACACACCGGTCTCAACACCTCATAGACCCCAGACATCAACTCCCAGGAGATTGACGCGAAGCCCTGTCGACACACCACCAAGAAATGAACACTCTAAACCTAATATACCAATCGATGCTCAACCATCAACATCAGCTGCAAACCAAAGGCCCACTCTCACAAAGAAGATACCTACATACCTTCAAGACTACATACTGAAGTGACAGTCAAATGATGAACGCACAGTGCATGAATGCATGCTCACACTAAATGCATGAATTCATACATACATTGGATTTAGCAAAAAGTTAAATTGTTCATGTTATACTTAATTTACTTATTATTCTGTTTCACTGCTGCTAAATTCCAACGAAGTTTTAAAGATCGAGTGAAAGACTTTACACATATTAATTTGAGTAGTGTTGAAAGGACAAAACAAGTGGAAAATTAACATAATTGAGAATACTCAACTCAATATCTATTTAACTTAATTTCATGCATGATGCATGTATTTGCTCAGTTGATTATTCTCGAAGCATTTTGAATGTTGAAGTTTCTATTCAAAGGTGGGGAGGAATGTTGTATCGAAGGTAGAACTACATGCTCTCCCTTTAATCATGTGATTTTTTACGTCACTTATTTGGCTGCATGTCAACAAACCGGCTGACCATCTTCCACGTTGCACTATTATTTTAATATTAAAACTATTTTATTACACGAGCTGTAATGAGTTATATCTGATCTGAAACGACAAGAGATATAACAGGAGTAATCCACGATGCGCAGTGGGCAGACTTCGAACGAACCAAGTGGCTGTTTCGTGAGTCTATCCGAACGAAACATGCAGATGCGGTCAAGTTTGCGCACGGGGATTTTCGACCGTGGCTTCTTCTCTTAGGCAAAGTTCAGAACGTCCTCCGCTTTCTGGAAGCGCAGCGTGACGTCAACCCTACGATGACGATGACGCCAAACGAAGAGGCGTCACAGGCTCCGGATGTAGAACTTCGCGTTCTGTGATTTATCTGGAGAGCTGTGAACAAGTTTCCCATTTAAATCGCCGGACAAAGTCAGCATGAATCGGAGAAAGATGAGTTTCGGCAGAAAATCGAAAAAGCTCTTCACTACATTGATCACACCATTGTCAGGTTGCTGATTCATGCACAAACATTCACACATGCATGCATGAATACAGCCAATACTCCCTTACACAACATGCATCCGACTCCATACAAATCACAAGGCGCTAAATACCAGTTGTTAAAATTTCATTTCCCCCAGTGTCTCCTCTTCTGCCATTTTCATACACAGCACTGGTGGGGTTTATTATTCCGACTGTTCACAGGTCATATTTCGCTTTATAATCCTCCTGGAGTCAGTTCATCACAAATATCGGGACCTTCATACCTCTTCCTTCAATTACAAATGTCTCTGGTGGACATCAAACATATGTTTCCACCTACCCTTTCCGCTGGGTTTCCTCAGAGCATAATTCTATGGCGATATCCTACTTCGCCTCTTCACGTTTAGACAGCATACCAACTATCTCTGGCTGTCTCTGGCTGTTCCTTCCGACATCTTTCTGGCTCCCGTAGCTCACCTGACTCTCCCTCCAGTCACAGCTTCGCCTACTTCGCTACCGCTACCATAACGGCGTAGGTAGAAAACAAAATAAGCTATGATGACTATACTGCACACAGTTAGCAGCAATCCAACATAAACACTTTTACAAAATAATTTCGATTCCCAATTCCACGATCGACATGGATAAAAAAAAACAACAAAGACTGGAACTTTCATAGCTCCTTAAAGTGGTATCAAATACTTACTCTGTCTGAATCACTCCCTAGCAAAATACATGCGTTAGCATGTTACAGACTCATGTCTGTATTAAATGGTCCTGACACTCGGCGGCCTCTTTTCCATTCTATCAGCGCTGTTGCTCGAATCTCTCTCCACACTCACTTCCAGTGTGTTTAGCTTTTTACCCAATTTTTCTTAACACATCTCACATTCAAAACAAAGGAAGTGACCTGCCCTTTAAGAACGACAATCCTACGCCGTTTCCTTTTCACACATTTAACTCCCTTCGCTCGCGCTTAATCTTTCAACTACACAGGCACTTACAATTTTTCTTTCCGTGTGCCTGACAACCATCTTCCCCAGTCTTCGCAAATACTACAGAGTAACTCACACGAGTGGGAAAATGAAAATACGGCACGAAGAATAGAAAAGCACAACCTCAATCAACTGTGGGCAGAAAATCAGAAACGTGCTATCCAAATAATCACCAACGACAGCAAAGTGGAAAAACGACGTTTGTGTTCAATACCATCAGACATTCTGACAGAATATTTCCAGCAGAAAAGCGAAAAGATCTTGCAGTACTCCCTCCCCTTCCCACCATGGCCCGCTACGCCCCCCCCCCCTCCCTCCCCCCCCCTCCCTGTACACTCAGAGGCATGATAGGTGTGTGGACATTATCAAAAAGGAACTTTAAAAACATGTGGTGACTGAATTTGTTGAAGTGTTTCACAGCTGCATTGTTCCCGTTTACAACAACGCAAGTCAGTATAAACCTGACCTTTGTCTCATCGACCATAGCAACTCAAAGGCTTTCGTTGTCGAATGTCCAACCCCTTTGATCCATTCTTCAGTTATGCTATGAAGAAAAGTTTCAAAAATACATGCCTCTATGTTTTTCATTGAGTGAGGCAGGGTTTGATACAAAAGTTATCACTATCGTTATTGGGTCATTAGGAATTGTCCACAAACATGTGGTTCCAGGCCTTTGCCTGCTCAGTTTGTCCAAATATAGGAGCAAAAAACTGGCAAAATACTTGAGTATGTCAGTAATGATTGGGTCAAGGCGTGTTTGGATGAGACGACAGTTCCTCAGGAAGAGGCAAGAGCCCTAAATCCATGCAAAGAAAAGAAGAGAGAAAAATAGACTCACTGACAATGAGAACGCGAGATGAATAGAGAAGAATAAGGGGAAAGAGAGAGAGGGAGAGAGAGAGAGAGAGAGAGAGAGAGAGAGAGAGAGAGAGAGAGAGAGAGAGAGAGAGGGGGGGGGGGGCATGAAACAGAAAAATGTCACTCTTTTAAAACATACTTTCTGGACCACGACTGTCTGTTGTTGGTGTTTTGAACATTTATGGACAAGGTTGCATAACTGTAGTTACCACAAAGTTTGCAATAAAAATGATTGATATCTATCCATCTTGCTATCTATCTATCTACCCATCCATCTATCTACGTACGTACGTACGTACGTACCTACCTACCTATCCATATCTGCCTGTTTGTCTATCTAACTATCTACCTATCCATCCATCAATCCACTTATCCATCTATCTACCCATCCATTAATCTATCTATCTATCTGTCTATCTATCTGTTTCTCTAGCTAGCTACCTATCAAGCTATCTACCAACAAACCTATCTATTTATCTATCTATCTATCTATCTATCTATCTATCTATCTTTCTATCTAACTTTGTTGAAGTGTGCGCATAACCATGTCAAAGGAAAAGTCTGGTGCCAACCTACAGAAATAGTAGCTGGCAGAAATTCACAGTGCATAGACATCAGCAATTAGACTATAATCAACAATGATGGTACTATTTCCGTAAAAGCCGTTCTGAGAGCAGCTTTCCATTGTTCACTAAAAGACAGGAAACTGACTCTAAACACTTCTGACTAAACGCACAGTGCACCACAACCAGACGACAGATGCCTGTGAACATCAAGAAGTCATCCCAAACATCACTGGCTTCTATAAAGCGTCAGGTCGACAACAGAAACAAACATAAATCCATAAAGAGAAAATAGGAGAAAATAGATACAGAGACTGACAGATAGAAAGACATGAAGACAGACAGACAGATATGTAAATGTGTGCGTGTGCGTATAATGTAGCTAATTATCCATATCTCTCTCTATATGAATATCTATATGCATTTTCGCCAAAGGAACAGCCATTCTATTTCCCGAAGTGCCAGCATGACCGGCAACCCAAGCAAGAACACTGTTGTGACCTTCCGCTCACAAGGAGATGTAAAAAGTTTTGTACAAAAAATCAGAAGTTCAAGATGGTGGAGGTTACGGCCATCTATGTCCTCTAAAGGTGGCAGTGAATCAGACAAAACCAGAAAGTCCTTGTTCACAGGTTGACAGATTACCTTCAGTGCTAGACCCAAAGCTGTGAATTCAGCAGAGCAAACAGAAGTGTTTGACGGAACATGTTTTGATAATGTTGCTTGCTTTTAACGATGATGCTCTTTTTTTTTTAAATTTTAGATTCCATGCTTTAAAGAGAGTGGATGTGTACTGCAGCTGCGTACGCACATGTGCTTGTACGTGTGTGTGATGTGTGTGGTGTGTGTGTGTGTGTGTGTGTGTGTGTGTGTGTGTGTGTGTGTGTGCGTGTGTGTGTGGTGTGTGTGTGCGTGTGTGGTGTGGTGGGGGGTGGGGGTGGGGTGGGGGGAGGGCGTGTGTGGGAAGAGTGTTTGCGCTTGCATGAAGATATTTCACTGATGTGATCGATTTACTATTGATTCTTACACAGGAAGTTTACGCCTTTTTTCTTTCTGTGTTTGTGTATTGTCCTGGCATATGGTTGCTGTGCTGTCGAAAATAAATTTTCCATCTTTTGGACCAACAAGATTGTTATGCTGTTAATGTTTGGGAAGGAACACACGGGCAATAGGCTGTACAAGTCATCACGGGCAATAGGCTGTACAGGTCATTCCATCTTCAAACTAAACAAGATTGTTATGCTGTTAATGTTTGGGAAGGAACACACGGGCAATAGGCTGTACAGGTCATTCCATCTTCAAACTAAACAAGATTGTTATGCTGTTAATGTTTGGGAAGGAACACACGGGCAATAGGCTGTACAGGTCATTCCATCTTCAAACTAAACAAGATTGTTATGCTGTTAATGTTTGGGAAGGAACACACGGGCAATAGGCTGTACAGGTCATTCCATCTTCAAACTAAACAAGATTGTTATGCTGTTAATGTTTGGGAAGGAACACACGGGCAATAGGCTGTACAGGTCATTCCATCTTCAAACTAAACAAGATTGTTATGCTGTTAATGTTTGGGAAGGAACACACGGGCCATAGGCTGTACAGGTCATTCCATCTTCAAACTAAACAAGATTGTTATGCTGTTAATGTTTGGGAAGGAACACACGGGCAATAGGCTGTACAGGTCATTGCATCTTTAAACTAAACAAGATTGTTATGCTGTCAATGTTTGGGAAGGAACACACGGGCAATAGGCTGTACAAGTCATTTCATCTTCAAACTAAACAAGATTGTTATGCTGTTAATGTTTGGGAAGGAACACACGGGCAATAGGCTGTACAGGTCATTCCATCTTCAAACTAAACAAGATTGTTATGCTGTTAATGTTTGGGAAGGAACACACGGGCAATAGGCTGTACAGGTCATTCCATCTTCAAACTAAACAAGATTGTTATGCTGTTAATGTTTGGGAAGGAACACACGGGCAATAGGCTGAACAAGTCATTCCATCTTCAAACTAAACAAGATTGTTATGCTGTTAATGTTTGGGAAGGAACACACGGGCAATAGGCTGTACAGGTCATTCCATCTTCAAACTAAACAAGATTGTTATGCTGTTAATGTTTGGGAAGGAACACACGGGCAATAGGCTGTACAGGTCATCTCGGGCAATAGGCTGTACAGGTCATTGCATCTTCAAACTAAACAAGATTGTTATGCTGTTAATGTTTGGGAAGGAACACACGGGCAATAGGCTGTACAAGTCATCACGGGCAATAGGCTGTACAAGTCATCATGGGCAATAGGCTGTACAAGTCATCACGGGCAATAGGCTGTACAAGTCATCACGGGCAATAGGCTGTGCAAGTCATCACGGGCAATAGGCTGTACAGGTCATCACGGGCAATAGGCTGTACAGGTCATCACGGGCAATAGGCTGTACAAGTCATCACGGGCAATAGGCTGTACAGGTCATCACGGGCAAGCGACAGTCATCAGGATGGCTGTACAGGTCATCACGGGCAATAGGCTGTACAGGTCATCACGGGCAATAGGCTGTACAGGTCATCACGGGCAATAGGCTGTACAGGTCATCACGGGCAATAGGCTGTACAGGTCATCACGGGCAATAGGCTGTACAGGTCATTCCATCTTCAAACTGTGAACCATCGGTAAACATTTTCTGAAAGGATGGAAATGTTGTACATGGATCGGCACACAATGCCTTGTATGCCTGAAAACTGGTGGATTCTTTGCGAAAAGCAGCAAGATCAAAGCGAAGTTTTGGTGTGAAAAAGGTCCATGGAGGTGTATCTGAAACCTGGATAAGTCAGACGCAACTCCTAGATCAAGACCCGCATCCTGCGCAGGAGGCTACATACGAAGCTCCAAACGGAAGTGTACAGTTGGGATTTTTTTTTTTTTCAAATTTGCTTTGAAACTGTGGATTGGAAACAGACATAAGCATGGTTTTCTGGTTCAGAGAATAGTCTGAGATAGTAATTCAAAGATAGTTTCAGCCTGCGGTTGGATAAAGAGGGTTCACCTGCCTCTGCATACAGGCTCTACACAGGGGTGGTACGGAATGCTCAAAGACAGAGACGAAGCCCCAGATGATGACTAGAGTTTCAGACAGAGGGGTTCGCAGAGCCGTACACAACAGAACTATAGTCCAGTTTAGAACGGACCAAGGTACTGTAGAGGTGCAACAAACTTTTCTTATCAGAACCCCTGTCAGTGTGTGCAACGACCCGCAGAATGTCCAAAGCTTTCTGGCAAGAAGTTTTGAAGTGTTGAATGTGACTAAGAAAGCTGAACTTTTGGTCGAAAATAACTCCCAGAAATTTGGCCTCCTTTGCAGTTGGAATGGGAGATTTCGCTACTTGGATTTCAGTATCGGCAAAAAACTTTCAAACGTTATGAAAGTGAATGCACTGTGTTTTAGTAGCAGAAAGTTGATGTAATTTTCTTCGCCCAAAGATGTATTTTATCCACACAAAGCTGGAGCCCGCGCTGACCACTTGATACAAGATTCCAGCTGCATAGAAGGCAAAATCATCTACAAACAATGAGCAGTCAAAATCATCTTAAAATGAATTAACAATGCTGTTGATTTTTATGCTAAAGAGGGCAGGAGACAGAATACCCCCATGTGGAACACCCGACTCCTGCGCATGAACATCAGAGAGAGTGGTGCCAACCCGAAGCATAAACTTTCGTTCAGCCAAAAACTTTTAATTAAAAATTGGAAGATAACCCCGAAAACTAAGATCGTGGAGATCATAAAGTATCCCAAATTTTCAGGTGGTATTATAGGCCTTCTCCAAGTCAAAAGTTATAGCTACTGTGTGTTGTTTATTTAGAGAGGCATTTCGAAACGTAGTTTCCAGACGGATCAAATGGTCTACTGTAGTTCGATGTTTTCGGAAATTACACTGTTCTTTCGCCAGAAGGCCATCGGTTTCCAGTTTCCACATGAGTCAAACATTGACCATTTTCCCCATTATTTTGCAGATACAGCTGGTCAAAGCTATCGGGCGGTATTTGATAGTAGAAACTGTCCAACATATCTACCCGCTACTCAGATTTGAAACCAAAAGTTAATGATTATATCAGAGACCTCAGGCAGGAGGACTGGAATACACAGACGGACAACAAACTTCCAGATCCGTCCAAACCTAAAACAGTTCCTCTCATCTACCTCTGGTGGTCGCAAAGAAGAAACGGTATCATGCCGGCTGTGCATTGGCCATTCGTTTTTAACTCATTCATACCTTTTAAAGAGTGAAGAAGCTTCGTGGTGCAATCCATGCCGTGTACCATTCATTGATAAAAAAATTCTTTTAGAGTGTTGGGATTTACCTGATGTGAGACATAAACATTTTACAGCAGACTCCATGAAAACCTTGTTCAGAGATGTCCCACCTGTGATCTTTGAATTTCTGAAGAATTTAACATTTTTCTATTGATCTAAAAGATTTTATGGAGGAAAAATTAAAAAACAAATTCCGGTGTGATTTTAGTTTAAAAGTGTTTTTAGAGGGTTGTCAATGAGTTTTTTTGTTTTTTTTCCAAATGACTTGTGAGTTGACTTCAACGCGATGACAGCCCTGATTTGGCCCTTTGCGGTCG